>OZ007536.1:9741096-9778173 GCA_963931895.1 Eupithecia pulchellata | reverse complement strand
ATGAGAACGGGCAGCTGATCCCTATAGTTCAACAAGGAATGCAAGTGCAGAACACTAACTTCAATTTGCCCATCGCACAGCAGCTTGGCTTGCAACAGCCCAACTATGGGACGCAGATGATAGATCTATCGAGCATGCAGCCCGTGAATGTGACTCAGCTGAGGCTACCCTCCATGATATTACCGAATGGATTGATTCCCCAAGCAAGTCTGTCCTCAGCAGACACCACTACTGTCAGCTCGGCGACATCAACCCCTGTGGTTTGTGCAGCTCCAAGCACTAATTCCTCGCAAAAGATCTTGTACAGCGCTGATAAAAGTGATAAGGAGGTGAAGTACCACATCCAAGGTGCTGAGGGGATGCAGTGGACAATGCCTGGGTCGCAGACGATGCTGATTCCATATCAACAGCTGCAGGAACTAGCAGCTAGCCATCAGGCGTCTACTAATATACAACATCAATATCTTGTAAGTATCATACTAATGCAATACCATAAAACCAATCATTATGATTTTAATAGGAATACCTAAATGGTTAACGAAGCTGACTTAAAAAAAACAAAATAAATAATTTTCTTTTACACAATCTTAACCACCATGAGAAACGTGAGAACCATGAGAAAAGAGTGTGGCCACATTAGGTCCTCTAGACTAGAGACTCTAGAGTTTCAAGATACTTACCAGCCACTACAGTATATCAGAATTATCATAGACACTATACAATACACTATAAGCACCAATAACGCTGAGAGGACACTCACTGAAGCTGCAATGCGGGCCATGTACCAGTAAATACAGTTACAAAAATTGTTATAAGATAATGTTTCATCATCATCATCATCAACAGCCTATGATCGTCCACTGCTGGACGTAGGCCTCCCCTAATGAGCGCCATAGAATGCATTAAGATAATGTTTGATTGATTGAAATTATTGATTTGATTTGAGAGAGCACATATTGCCCATTGCTTTGCAGACTTTGAACCATTTACCGGAATCAGTGATCAGTGCCCCTCAGTAAACTTTTAAAAATAGACAAGAACTATATTTTAAGTGCACTGACAAGGACTAAGATATGCAGGCACGCATCAGCATGAGCTGCCTGTGTATTACAAATAATAAAAAATAAATTAATATTGCTGGACAATCCACACAGCATCATCTAGCCCCTAGCTAAACAGAGCTTGTGTCATGGGCTAGATGACTGATAAACATAATAATATAATTATATTACATACATAGATATTATTTTACTATACATAGGAATCGAACAGAACACTCTGAACAAATATCTGCAGATCGTAATCTGCGTCGCAAATAATACGTAGATATCAAAATCAAAATCAAAGTGCTTTATTTCCTTTAGACCTTACAGGACTCTTGGACAATAATAAAATAATAAAACAATTTTTCAGATTGCCCCAACACAATCCTTTCAAACGTCAGTTCCACTCTCAGCACAATTACAGCAGCAACTTCAAGCTGGTACTATAATGCAGCTAAATCAAAAGGTAAGCACCATCATATATAGCTTTATACTTAATTCAACTGACTTAAAAATATGTTGTTGATAATAATAGTGACATATTTTTGAATTTCCCTACAGCCGATAGCAAGCAGTGGGTCGTTGATAAATATAATATCAACGGGACAAGCGTCATCGCCACAAATGATTTCTGTGAGCATAATGGGGAGGCTGGCTGTGATCGTTGTCTCATTTGAATCACTCAAACATTCTGATGATCTTTAAGGCGCCGGCGACACAGATGCATTTCCCAAATATACACAACACATGTAAATACCAAAATGATATGTAATTTGAACATATTTTCACCATGATCCACTATTATTTCTATTAAGATTGTATTTACCTCGGTTCCTACCACAATTTTTTTCAAAATACTTTACTGAAATGAAATTACTTATACCAAATCGCATTTTTTCACAATTTTAGAAAAATGTGTAGATATTTTCAAAAAAGCTTGGGGCAGGAACCTATATTAAATACTATTCTTATACAAATAATAGCAGATTATGAAGAAAATATGCACAAATTACAAAATATTTTGGTATTACGTTTGTATGGAAAATTCTTCTGTCACCGGAGCCTTAATCAATTTTAGTCCATTATTGATGGTTGTTATTCAGACAATATAAACTAGAAAGTTTATAAAAATTTGTATACATAATAATGTATTGTCAATTGTACACAAAAATTATCACAGTCAGGACAATCCATTAGTATTAGAATCTCACTAATGCTTTCTTATTAGAAGGTTCACGGTTGATTTCTTTTAGCTTTTGTCAAACAGGTACAAGGTTCTTTTGCTTTCATTTAACTCAATATTATTGCCTTGACTTAACATATCAACGAGTCTATTTCTGTTTTTTAAACTTTTATTTTAAGCACGTTTCATTCGAGTATCCATTAATTTGCAATAATAATTTTCTAGCAATCCTAATCACCATGCTTTAACTGTAGCATAATTTATAATACAACTTCTGACTATAATGGTGGGTTTCAGAGTTCATCCACTACTAAGAATGGTCAGGAGACAAGAGGACAGAAGCGACTCTCCGATGGATCTCCTAGTCAACTGCAGCTAAGACCGATAGCACCAGCTGGGTAAGCATTACCGAGAAGTATAATTTATTCCTGAAGCAAACTGAACCTTTTGGAAGCAAAACTCACCCTTTTGGAAGCAAAACTGACCCTTTTAGAAGCAAGAGAACAGCAGTTAACGAACTTGTTCTAGTGTGATTAATTAGATTAAAAACATAAAATAGAAAACTTAACCATTTCTTTCAGAGTCGAGCAGATCTTGTGGAATAACGGATTTATAGACAAAATTATAGTAGCTCTTAGCGATGGATCTTTCTTCCCAGATGAAAAGATATCAATTGGCCAAGTGTAGTAATAATCTAGGAATATTAGTGCTTGCTAAAATTTTAACGACAAATTTACAGGTTGAGCTTGTGCCTTTATACCATCAATTGGCTGTAGTCGAACTTCCAGTTAAAATTATATAATGCTGAAGACTGATAGTTTCAAGGAGATATAGCAATTTAAGAGGATAATGAACCAGCGATCTTCTGATTTCACACAGGACATTAGAAATATTTATAGGCTAACGTCATTTCATTCTATAACGACAGTCGTCCCATAACTTACCGAATTACGGGAAGGACTCAAAATATTGGGAGCTTTATTCTCATTATAGTGTAGCCAAATCATCCAGTCATCTAAATATCACGTTGCTTAGTCTTCAATCTCGGGTTTTATGATTATTGTGTGTTTAACAATTGGATGCTACAGGTCCGTTAGCCAGGAGAAAGGAGCTACCAGGGAATCCCGCTCTTGGACAACAGCCGGAGCAGGTACCTATGAAGAATTACTTGTATAACTATATCCTTGTATAATATACGCATCTGTATAATCTATACTATTGTCACTATTGCTTGCGTCCGAAAACCGAGATAAAGTGCTTTCTTGAAAGAATTTCAATGGCATTGGCATGAAAGTGGAAAGAGCTGCTCCACTGTCATGCAAAAATTTCACTTCTACTCAAATAAAGCAGTTTAAAATATCTAGCTTTCTATATTTTGTCACGCACAGCTGAAACGTACCGGATATAAATTAACCGTTTACAGTGAATATTTCTTCTACAGTGCATGGTCAGTGTTATATATTTTGTAAGCTTCTATATTTATAAGACGCACAGCTAGCGGACGAAGCTTAGCGGATGTGTGTCCGCTTAGGCGAAACTACACAGCGGATAATCAACATCGGTGCATGGTTCATGTGCGTATGACAAATGCATTATTTCCTTATATAGGTACACATCTCTTTTATATAGAAGCGGAGTGAGCAGCATACATAACCTATCGTTAAGTTAGTTAACTTTGTGGATAATTGACGCATCCACTGAATTCTAATACAGATTATATATATAATAGCATGACAAAAGCATTTTATTCTTTAGAATAAAAGAAACCATAAACTAAAGAATAAAACGCGAAGGAAACATCTGGAGCTGGATTCTGATTATTTACGCAACAAAGCGTTGTGCATTTGTATTATAGCCTCTATGTAGCTTTTCTAGTTATGTAAGTCTCACAATTGACGCATCCACTGAATTCAAATTCAGATTACCGCACGACGAAAGCATTTTATTCTTTAGTTAGAATAAAAGAAACCATAAACTAAAGAATAAAACGCGAAGGAGACATAATTATGGAGCTGGATTCTGGCCAGTTACGCAAGCGATCATTTTTACAAGGCGTGCATTTGTATTATAGCCTTATATGTAGCTTTTCTAGTTGTAGCTTATGTAAGCTTCGTTTGTCACTGTCTTACTGATGCTGATAGAACGAGAGAACAATACACGGCAAGATTTAGCGCGGCGTTAATCCTGCTGGATGCATATTGCTTTACAGATCCACCTGACGTTGAGAGAATCCAACAGAATCCTGTACCTGAGCGCCTGTGTAAAGACTTCAACCAGATCCAGATAAAACACTAATTAGAACTCTAGCATGTAATAAATATAATTTCAGATTCACCGTTATTCCTGATTAAAGCTATGTATTAAAATAGCTTTAATTAGATTACGTTCAGCGTCTTAGAATAATTAAGCAAGTCACCAAAAAGTGACTTGAACTTCGATACAAACCCTTCCAGGTATCATGCTCCTGAACTGTCTCGCCAGCATCAGCGTTGAAGTCACAGAGATGAGATCAGCTTCCACTTCGCCAGTCCAGCGATGACTACTTCTAATATAATTTATTACAGGACACACCATTGAAATAGTTACACAGGAGCCGAATGAAGCATCACTTCAAGCCTCTACGGATTATTATGTAACTTAAAACTTTATTTGTTTCCCAGGACACCAACGCAGTGTTCGTGAAATTCCTGGTTATCTTAACAGCTTAGCTTGCATGGCACTTGTCTGCTTATACATAGGCCTTTAACAATAGTAAAAGTTTAAAAATATCTATCTACTCTTATTTTATTTAGATGGTGGACGGACGGCTGAATGATTGGTGTTTCCCTTTAATCAAATAATTAAGATACACAGCTCTAACAAACGCTGGTAAATACTTCAGTTCTCTATAGCGTAACATGAAGAATGGGATTAAGTTTTCAGGCAGCAACTTTTTCGCTCGGAGGAGGTGGCAGAACCATGCCTAGATCCAATTATCTTCATTGTATGCATGCATCGAGTATGCATGTTTACACTTGCCGTTTCGATGTAATTTGATGTTGCTTTACGGGCATTTGCATCTATCTGTTAGTGCAGTATCTTGGTATATTGGTTTCAGCTCTGCGTAATATGTTTGCTGGCGTAGATTGCAATGCGTAACTAAAATTATCACGAATTTTAAGGGTAGTTTTGGTCCATATTCGTTAAAATCTTTATCTGCAAAAGCGTAGTCTTTTACAAGTCAGGATAGCGTAGTACCTATATTGCATTCGTTTGGAAAATCTAAGGCGCACGTCTTCAGTGACTATCGATTGAGCAAGCTGATTGCGAAGCGTATGAATCAACGCGTAGAATATCATACCGTCGTCGTAGAGTATCCATGGCGTCCAGTTCTAATAAATCTAGAAGTATCACTATTATTATTACTTAAGAAACAGTAAAAAATCACCTACAACCAGTTTTAGATGGAAATGCTTGGATATTCGCTGTATATTCAGAAATGGCAGAACAAGGGCTATCTCATGTTTGACCATGAGATACCTCTTGTTCTTCTCTCTCTGATTATGTTGCTTGTATTAATGTTTTGTTAGGGTAAAATAAATACAAGTCTTATCAATGAGTTGTCTGTCCTGTTCCTGATTTATGCGCAATCCCTTCTTAACTGGCGAGCCTTTTCCGCAGAAAAGAGTTTTAACAACTTTTACAGGAGACAGAGCGGATATACTTTTACACTTTTAGAATCAACTGTGCACTTAACGCAGCGCGGCGCTGAGTAGTTCCGCATAAGCTTATACGTCTACTCTTGTTTAATTTGTTTATTTACTTGACTTCCATTCTGCAGGTAGAGAAAACACACTGGTGAGCATGGGCATGAAGATTAATCCTACGCACGGCACGATCATACACTTGTCTTCGGGGCAGCAGTCGAAGTAAGATATTATCCAATACAGCACCTACATTTTGCTGTAAAAAGAGTAGGATGCCGTTGTTTGTACAATTTCTAGGTTGATTGAAAAGCGGCGATATTCAAATCATTGCATATGCCAATAGTTGAATGATCAACATTTAAATATATGGCATAAAGTCATGCATTGTCATCTCGTCAAATTAAATTTATTATTCCCAATAAATCAGCGATCGTAATAGGCCTAGCCATTGTACAAACGTAGTAGATTATGCGATCCGGCGATATTGTATATGCACCACCGCGGGAGTTACATATACATTCAATCGATTTAAGATATATACTACTAGCTTCAACACGCGGCTTTGCACGCTTCTCAAGAAGCTTTATGTCCAATCCGTTGAGCTGTTTAGGCGTGAAAAGGTAACAGACAGACAGTTACTTTCAAAATTATAATATTAGTATGATAAAGTTATAACTTAGTATTTTTTTCCTTATAGCGTTTCGGGAAGAGGTTCGCCGCAAGACAGCGCAATGTACATCCGGCAGCTAGAAAGAGGCATGCAAATCCAGAGCAAGGACCAGAAGGACCTCACCAAAGTACAGAACCAAAACGTGCAAATGATAACCGTCCCGCCGGGAATGACGGTGCTACAGAACCCCCTGAACATCGGCCAAGTTCCCACTATGCTGGGACAGCCGAACAACCAGGTTTACATGATCCCATCCAACCAGAACTTGGTCCAGCAAGGAATACCGCAACACCTGATCAGCCAACAGATGGTGTCCGGACAAAACGTAACTGTGATGCAACCTAACCAGTTGGGAGTGCAGAGCGGCGTGCAATATAACTTGCCGCTGATGCAAATGAACATGCAGCCTAATTCTCAGTACATGCAGGGTTTGAACCTCAACTCGCAGCTCTCCGCGCAGCAGTTGAACGCAGCTTTAGCCGGCCAGCTTCAAATACCCGCCGGCCAGCAACTGCCAATAGTCCAGCAACCGTCACTCAACCCTCAATCGTCGCCGGTCCATCAACTATTGCCTCAGAACTTTATGACGCCCACATCGCAGTACGCGACGATACCCCAACAATACGTGATGCCGAACAACACAAACCCGACAAACCCTAACGTGCAATACACTCTACCTGCGCCGGCGCCGAGCAACGGGAACGGTAACGGAAATGGCAACGGGAACAACTCCGAAGGGGAGAACAGCAACGGTCAAGCTAATTACATCACATCGTCGTCGCAGGAAACCTTCAACCCAGTCAGCGTGGCTCAAGTGCAGCCGCAGCAGAGCTTCGCCCCTGACAGTCCGACCACGCCGACGAACCCGACGACGCCTAGCTACGGATCTAACGGCGGGACGACCACGCCGACTCTTCCGCCGGCGTACGCGAATCAACCGCCCCCCCAACCACCACCCCCTACTTACTCAACCAACGGATCAACGCCGACGGCCACTAACTACCCCGCTCAAACCAGCCAGAGCGCACCGCCGCAAACATTCTCACCGTCTACAACCCCAGCTCCAAACCAAACCTACCAGCAGCCCCCGAACATTCCCCAGATGCCGTACCCACCGAATCAAAACCCCTACCCGAACGCAACCGGTCAGAACTTAGCCGCGTATGCCAGTAACCAGTATCAATATACCAGCAGACCGTGGTTCAGACCCCGATATGGTTCCCCCCAGGGGTCCCCTTACAGCGCGGGGACGGGCCCTCCCAACGGGCCTCCTATGCCGGTCCCCCCTCCGACTGGGAACTATAACTATTGGCAGGACAGCTGAGAGTTAGACGAAGATATGGACATCGTGATCGAAACGATATTTGAAGAGAACTAGACTTAAATGTTCTATGAGAGACTGCTTTATTTTAAGTACATTTATGAAATGTGTTTTAATTCTCTTGATGTGTGTATATTGGTGTAAAGAGTATATAAAGAATAATTGTGTAGAGTATAGATAGATTTATATCAGTGATTTTGATTATTTGTGTAGGTAGTGAATATTTGAATGTACATTAATCTGAACCGAAGCTGAAGGCAGTTGCTATTCTGTAATTTTCCATCAATAGGTACTTACAATATTGTATTACCTATTGCTAACTCATTATTTATAATCAGAAAATAAATCACAATGACCATTTTTGTCAATTCGTCTTTGTTTCCTTTTCCACCCTTTTCTTCTATTCTCTTTTAACTGTCGTAGTTTGGCGCATTTATTATGAATGTAAGTTGGTTAGAACCGCATTTAACCTTATGAGTAACCTACCCCTTTTTAGACGTCTTCGGTGTCCATCAAACACAATCAAGGGTCCATAGTATAACCTGATTTACCAGCTTACATTCAAAATGAGTCTAGGCACTAATGAAAAGAAAAAACCTATATACCGTAAACCACCCAATCATTGGCACTTTAAGAGTGAGCTTCGTGTCAGTCTGAAATTAAATTACCCTAGAATCTCATTTGCAAAAGCTAGTAAACAAAACATGTGACAGAATCAAAGAAAATTCTTTAATCTTTAGTTTTACAAGAATTTTTATGTGATTGAATAGTATTAAATAAATATTTTACACTTAAATCCGAAAGACTATGGAAAATCCTATTATTGGCATACAAATTCTCAATATTGGCATTTACTAGTCTAATTATTGGCACGTAGTTAAAATAGGAAATAGGCAGCTTGAAAATATAAAAAATGCCTACCAATACCTAAGGTATAATTAAAACACTGTTTTAAAAGGTCTGCTTCTATTTTTGGTATATTTAATAATTTTACATAAAAACGTTTTCATATTCTAGGTATTAGTTTTGGTAGTTTCACTTTATAAGTCATTAAATGGTACATAAATTAGTATCTTTGAGGTCTTTTATCCTTAATAACTACTTTATATTATACTATCAGTCCGCCCCGGCTTCGCACGGGTATTAAACAAAAAATTCATTTCAGAAATTATACACACTAACACGTTGGGTTTCACAGAATTCATACGGATCCCTTTTTTACGAACTTTTTTGGCAGCATTGGGCTTTTTGACATTGACTTTTATTTTGCCAGTTTACTTGCCTCCCGCACCATAGTGACGAATTATGAAGTCTATGACACTCCAAAACTAAAACTGAGAAAAGCAAGCTGCAGAGCCATAATGAAAATGAAGTTGAATATAGCACATGGTTTTATTTTTGAATTTTTCATGAGGATTCCTAACTTTTTTGAAAAAATTCTATAGCCTATGTTCATCACAGAAAATTAGGGATTCTGGTGACATAATTTTTCAATTCGGTCCAGTAGTTTGGGAGCCTATTTAATTCAAACAAACAAACAAACAATAAAATCTTTCCTCTTTATAATATTATTAGTATAGATTCGCAGTTGTACTGGGAACATTAAAAAGTATTCATTCGTACTCTATTATAAATAAAAAACAAACACAAGGGTTATTATCACTCCATATTCTATTATGGGCACTACTGCCAATAATTAGCTTTTGTTATTGGCACTGTGGGCCAACATTTGGAAATTGCTATTAAAGAAGAAAATATTGATGGACAAATAATAATTTAATTTAAAACCTTTACAAATAGATCATAAACTCGCTTGTTGATAATATTCTTAGAAATCCTAACATTGGCACTAATGCCAATAATAGGATTTTGATGAATTTACTGATCCATATGTTGGCACACGAAACAAATAAAAACTGATATAAAAATAAACAAAATTATCTTTGAATCTACTGCTTAGAGGTGTAATTAAGTATATAAAATTATTTCGAAAGTATCAATAAGCCGAATAGCTGCGATATACTATGATTAATAAAACTCTCACCTTAAGAAGAAACCAAAAAACTACCTTCAAATCACTAGCACAAAATTTAAGTTGTTGTTCCTGAACCGCCATACTGATTATAGGAGCAGTGTTGCCATTTTCTAACAGAATAATAATACTATTTTATATTTTAATGCATACTGAACTTGAGTAGTCTATAGTTTCCTTGTTTTTTTTAACTAAACTATAAAGGGCCAATAATTGGAGGAGTGCCAACGATTGGGTGGTTTACCCTACCTATATGTACCGACATCTCAGTCGGTACTAATATAGGTTCTGACGCATAATAATACGCATAGCAATATGAAATATTAATAATAAATAAATAATGCCGGACAATCCACACAGCATCATCTAGCCCCAAGCTAAGCAGAGCTTGTGTTACGTGTACTAGATGACTGATATACATAATATAATATTACATATATAGGTAGATATTTTTTATTGTACATAGAAAACGACCAGAACACCCTGAACAAATATCTGCAGATCGTACAAATATTTGTCCCGAGGCGGGAATCGAACCAGGAACCTCCTGCGTCGCAGGCGGACCTTCTCCCACCGCGCCACAGAGGTCGTCATAATGATATTATTGTTTTTTTTGCCATATAATTAGGTGAATTATTTAAGTGCTACGATCAATTTATTATAATCATGGTACAAAATTATTCACGGCCATTGAAGTAGGTAGTAGGTACTTACACCTCACTGTCCACGGCGCCTTTTTTTCGACTTTTTTGGCAATATGTGTCTCCCACTTTTCTGACAGTGTCTATGGAAATTTCATCGTCATGGAATGGAAGTGGACAGGCCCGGATTAAGGGATCCAGGACCCCTAGGCACTTGGTATTTGAGGGCCCCCTACCCGACAAAATTTCTTTATGCACCAAGACCCCCCACCTCCCCCGAGCCGATCAAGTACCTACTATTAGTATATTGAGTGAATAATCAGAATAATCATTATATTACAGACAAGGCCGTAGCCAGACATACTATTCGGGGGGGGGGGGGGTGGGGGTTCGAGCCTTAAACCCGCCCGAGACAATATGCATCAACATCTTCATATAATGTACTAGGTACCTAATGCTAGTTATGATAGTACCCGGAGTGGTTTTCAATTAAGCACTTTAACCATGAGTAACGGCGAGCGGAGCGAGCTGCGAATTTTTTCTGATTTATACGATGTTTTGTAAAAAGTATGCAAAAGTGTGACAATAGATGTGACAGCTAGCCCCGAATATTATGAAAACTGCGGTGGTCATTTTGGAGATTGGTATGCCAGCAACAAAGAAAAACTGTGAGAAACACAAAAAAATAATAACTAGCGTCACATTTTCGGGTAAGAAAAAAGTTAGTAGTAGTAGTTTAAGGGGTAGGCTATAACAATTCATACTAACTATTTATAAGTATGGAAACATAAATAACAGCCAGTGGAACGAGCCTTGACATATTGTAGTTTGTGCGGCCATTGGAAATGGTTGAGAAATGAATACAATATAAATGTCGTCAAGTAGAGTGGGACACATTTTTTTTTTAATTTTTTAGACATGCTATGAATAGACAAGAAAGGAAAGCTCTTAGCTTTCCTTTCTTGTTTTGACAATTTGGTTTTTTGAAGATTAACAAAATAACTCCTACTACAGAAAGAATGGCGAGCGAAGCGAACCGCTAAATTTTTGACTTATTTTCGGCAGGCTGATAAAAATGACCAAAAGACTACAAAATGAACGGCGAGCGAAGCGAGCCGCAATTTTTTTTAGCGACTTCTCGGATGTTCTGTAAACTAGAATCAAGAGTGACAAGAAAGATTATGATTAGCGAACCTTGAAAATTTTAGAGCCTTTGCGGTGGTAATTTTGGAGTTTGGTGAAGTAAGCAAGGTAAAAAGACAAAACATGTTTTTTTTTATTACATTTTCGGATGGTCTCGTGGTAGTATAGGTAATAAAAATTAAAACAGTGAGCGGAATGAGCGCCGATATTTTGTTGTTTGCGGCCGCTGAAAATGGTTGAGAAATTGTAAAATTTTCGCAAGGTTGTTAAAAAGCTTAGAATAATTGAGAATTAACGGCGAGTGGAGCGAGCCGCGAAATTTTTTGTGACATTTTCGGTCGTTACCAAATAGTTTAGAAAAGTATGTTATAAATAAAGACATAACAGTAAACGGAGGGAGCAATTCAATTACGGAAAAACAAGAAACTAGGTCTATTGATTTACAAAATTAAAAGTAATGTCGTGATCTGCCTGCCTAGCTGGAATCGACCGTAAATGAATGCGATGCGTGCACCCAGCGCATTTACATTGTTGAGACGAATTTTGACGAAAAAAAGTTTGAGTTTTCAAGAGAGAATAATTTAAAGAAATATTTAAGTGCGACGTGCTTACATACAATACAATGTACCTATGTAGATACACAATAGGAATCGCATGGCACGGAGCGCCAAACTGAACACATAGTACCTACGTCGTTTGTTGCATACCTTTTATTATTTGGAAAAACAAATGTAAATTTTTTGGGCAAGCCTGACTTTAGGGGTATGAATGTTCCGCCATGAGGGCCCCTAAGCTTGCCGGGCCCCTAGGCCCGGGCCTTGTGGGCCTAGGGGCTAATCCGGGCCTGGAAGTGGAATGGAGAAGGGTTGCATTAAGGAGCTGTAAATTTAAAAAAACAACATGATAATTCCATGGATTTTCTCTTTCAAAATGATAAAGTAAACTGACACTGATGCCATCAAAACAATCCAAAACTTCACAACTATCCCAAAGTATTTTATTCGAACCAAAAGTTTGCTTCTGAGGTGATCGTACAAAAATGAATACCGAAAACCGCTACGCCGTCCCCGCTTCTCTCTTCATGTTGAAAGAGATGAAGCGGCGACAGGAGTGGGTGAACAGCGGGTACTCTCTTCTGAAACGTAAGGTCGAAGCCCTAAGGTACCGGGGGAGGCAGGCTGCGGCGGAGTTAGCGTCGACTCAGGCGATCCTCGGGCATACCTTACGAGAGGCCTATATATCGCTGGCCGCGGTTAAGTTTACTAATGGCGAAAGTAATGCGATGGTTCTGGAGAATATTGGAGAGGTTTGTAACTGCCAATATAATTCAAGGCAAAGGCTGACCTGTAGACGTGTATTTTATTCTAAGCTAAAGAAAAAATAAACGTAAGACTAGGCAATATGGCTCTAAGGGTCATAGCTCACCGGTCCCACTAGGCATCGGCACGCCGCTTCGCCTCGAGCGGTTAGTATTCTTAAAATCTACGCGGGGGCGTTAGGGGGAGCTGGCTGCTGAGCCCTCGCGACCATGCGAGCAACAAGCTATCACCGAGTGGAGCACTTACCGTCGGCGCGTGGACACCTCGCGAGTAGGGCTTGTAAAAACCGGGTTATTTCAGAAGTCGGTTAATTCGGTTTTTTTATCTTCAAACCGGTTAAAACCGGGTTTTTCGGTTATTTCGGTTATTTTCCAACAAGAGTAAAAAAACAGTAAAATTCGATTAAATTTACATATTATTTAGCATAGTAATGCCGGATCTTTGTGTTGCTAAGGTTTCCAAAGCTGTTAGGTACTTTAATTGAAAATGGTCACAGTTATAAAGAAGTGGCTCAAAGATTACGGGTTTTACAAATCCGTCATCTTTCGAATTGTTCGACGATATCAGCAGACTGGTGATTTGAGTGCACTAGACATGCAGGGCAAGGTCGCAAAAGAGTCACTTCAGCGAGAGACAATTGATTTATGGTGAGCAGTGTTCTGAGAAATTGCACTTTGACTTCTTTTAAGGTCAGATCTATGCTCCACCAGGATGTTCGGCAGGTTACAGTTAGCACTAAAACCGTAAGAAGAAGAGTTAAAGAAGCTGGAATAAAGACGTACTTGCCAGCTAGAGGACCCTTACTTACCACAGATCATCGAGTAGCTCGGGCTAACTTTGCTCGCTCATACCAAAACTGGAATGATGATGACTGGGGGATATTGTTCATTGACGGATCTAGGTTTTTCTAAAGCCGATGCCGAGCCGATTCTAAAGATGATAGAAGAGTTAAAGTTTGGAGACGCCCCGGCGAAAGATACGCTCAGTGTTACATTGTAGGAAGAGAGTCATATGGGTCATTAATGGTATGGGGTGGTATTTGCATAGGGGCGCGTACGGAGTTTCACATTGTAGAAAATGGATCCCTGATTGCGGCTCGGTACGTTAATGATATTTTAGAACCAATTGTCATGCCTTTTGCCCCATACATCGGAGAAAATTTTCATTTAATGCAGGACAATGCGCGACTCCACACTGCAGCGATAGTTTGGGAGTATCTTTGAGAGGTGGCCAGCACGCTCGTCATCGAGAAATAATATTAAATCTGTGAAGCGAACTCAACGCCCACCTCCTAGACACAGCACAAATTTAAGTAGCAGAGCAACTAATCCATTTCATTAAGGGGCGTCTAAACGGGCTATATTTTACGTCAATTTGTGGCTGCAATTATTGGCAAACATTGCCCAGCCATCAAAAAAACATTTTAGTGCATTTTATGGCTGATCAATCAATTGCAGGCAACATGTTGCAATATGGCTGCAATAGTATGGCCTTTGATTCAGAATTCTGCCAAAACAATGTACTAAAAAAACAACACTGTCACTCATCAAACAAGCACTTAATCTAGTAGCGCCGACCATTGACGTATTCCGCTGTTCACGGGGCGACTTCCCAAGATTATCTCCATCATTTCTTACTATTCAATTTATCCTATCGTATAGTATATTTTTGTAAGATAAGTTACTGACATTAATAGTCCATTATTTTGTATTTTTTGATTATATTAAACTGAAATTACTGAAATTACTCACTTTTTATACGTTCAAAAGTGTTTTTGAGATGTTTGTTGTCCTTCCATATCTTATTAAATAATAAACTAAGTAATTTAATAGTCGGTGGGTGATATTGAAACGTTTAGAATGCTATTTTTTAATTTTTTTTCCACCGCAAAAATAACCGAAAAACCCGGTTATTTTGACCAAAAAACCCGGTTAATAACCGAGGCAAAAACGGCCGGTTAACCGGTTTTTCGGTTAACCGATTAACCGGTTTACAAGCCCTACTCGCGAGCGAGACATTCGACGTGTCGAGCCAGCCTCTATGATTAATTAATGGTCCTGGGAACTCCGATGGACCGCGTCAACTCTATTTCTATTAATAAATTCAGAGTGCGAAATAACTCTTCGCAACTGTTAAAACAGTTGCCGTTGTCAGTTAGAAGACCGGTGAATAAAGATAGGGACTTTAGTTATTGCTTGTATCAAATATTGTACTCACTAACGATATCTAGGTACCTACCTTGTTTATTGTAAGTATAAGTTTACTTTATTTTACTATGTTTGTTTGTATGTTGCCTATGTTTGTGAACCAAATAAAATATCTATCTATCTATCTATTTCAGGCGCAAGTCCGTGTACTCCGCATCCCAGAGAACATCTCTGGCGTAGCTACCGTCTCGCTGCAAGCGGCGGAAGACACAGGCGCCAGCGATTCGCTACTCTATGCGGGTCTGGGCGCGGGCGGGCATCGCACAAGCGAGGCCAAGCGGGCGTTTAGAGAGGCGGTCAGGATTCTGATCAGATTTGCGTCGCTGAGGAATACTTGTATTCTGTTGGATGAGGCGATTAGGACTACTTTGCGGTTAGATCTTACCCACCTTTCATGCGTGTTTTGATAACCTAAAAACTTAACATTCATCATTGTCATCGTCAACCTACATCAGTCGACTGCTGTACACAGGCCTCCGTCAATGAGCGCCATAGATGGCTTTATTTATCATGGTAGGTACCTACACATATGTCTAGGTATCTCTAAATGGCATAAGCTTGGCATAATTATAATATTTTGTACAAGATTTTGAAGTCCATGTCGAGATCTTATGGATTCACCATGACGAAGATTATAACTTCTTATAATTAATATGTGTATTGCTTTTGTTTGCTTCAAAAATTTAAAGAATTATTAATTTAAAAACTTGCGGAGTCATAAAAAATTTACAATTTTCAGGAAAGTAAACGGAATTGAGAAAGTTATATTGCCGAAGTTGCGGAATACTGAACATTACATTATAATGGAAATGGACGAAAGGGTAAAAACATGAAATTAAATACTTTTTATAAAAAAAAATATTTTTCTATTTCCTAAACCCTTGACAAATATTTCAGGAAAGGGAGGATTTCCACCGTCTTAAAATGGTAAAAGCAAAGAAGATAAGAAAGCAGACGTTGGCAAAATTGCGAGAGGAATCTGAAAACAGTATTCTCGGTGGAAAAGGTTACCTGCTTAACTAAACTTCCCTACCTCCATAAAACCTCTCGTCAGAACTTTTTGTTCAAAATATTTGCCTAACTGAAACAAGGTACCCCCTGCCTGAGTTACTCCTACATACTGTCAGTAGGAGGAATATGTCTTAGGTATTACTATTTTAGAGTTTCGAGATCGGTTTGGGAACCCTTATGGTCTCACTTTTTCCTGTCCTGTTTTCTATATTTAATATCTTAGCAAATACGGCAGCTATTAAGTTAACTTGAATTTAAAATACCTAATAATAAATTACGTCCGCCTGTACCTACCGATTGTAAGGATAAATGAAATAAAAATTAATCTGAACATTTTCAGTACAAATTTTGATGTCGAAATTTAAAAGACCTGCAATGGCTAAATTTACATTTCGAAACAGTGTTTGAAACCACTTTTTGAAAAAGGTACATTAAAAAATCGAAAAGGCAGTAACTGCCTAATCTCTGAAGTACCTAACTAGTACCTACGTAAAGTAGGTATTTGTATCAATCGACAAAAATCCTTAGCGCGCAAGTTACACACGCACTTCGGATCTAAATCCTTAATTTTCTTGTAATTTTTACCATTATTAAAGGCCTATCTTTAGCATCATTTCATCCATAGTTCACCATCGTAATATTCCAGAGCCTATGAGCATCCTACCTTCCGACCATCCCCTACACCAGCACGGTTCCACCACTATGCTGAGTGTGTTGTACTACGAGTCTACCTCCACAGAGTCGGGCGATTTCAAGCCGAACTGCTACCCGCATAATTGGGACGACGAGGATCTACTCTTCTAGATATTTCTCTATATTTATTCTAATACATTAGACATTTTTTTTGTTTGTAGTAAGTAATTTAGAGCCTCTAGTCTCAATAGTTCGGTTGTTCTGTTCGGTTCCGGACTACTGATACTAAAAAAGTCGCATTAGTTCGACTGTGACGTCTAACCGAATTACAATTTTAGATATTTTTCTATATTTTTTATAATACATTTATTTTTTAGTATAGTTTAGAGCCTCTTGTTTCAATAGTTCAGTTGTTCTGTTCGGTATAACATAAAGAGTAATATGAAACGAAAGGATAAAGAAAAAATCATGTTCGAGGAGAAAACGTGTTTTTCTTCTCTTTTTCCACACCTAGAACCGAACTACAAAGAAAGGCTCAGTAGAATCACAGTCGAACTAATGCGACTTTTATAATATCGTAGTCCGGAACCGAACAGAACAACCAAACTACTGAGACTAGAGGGTTAGCCGCGTTGACACGATCAGAGTCTGCTCGGACCGAGTCGACTCGGATACCTACTCGGAGACGCAACCCAAATTGTGGCAAGCCATAATCGTCGTCCGAGTGCGCTCGGATTATGGGTTGCCACAATCTATTGCGTCTGAGTGCGAGACCTGACTCCCCTCGGACCGAGCTGTGGCCTTATTCTCTATGAAATAGGAGATTGCTTGCCCAAACCGTGTGACGTCACAATGTACCTATTCTAAATACGTAATAAATAATATAAATAATTAATTTTGTTCGATTCCACGCTGTTGTCTTGTCATATCTGTAAAACACATTGGGATCGGCCTGACTCCTGACCTGACTCTGATCGTGCAACGCGGTTTTAGGAGGTAACGTTATTTCTAAGAGATGAGTTACTTTTGCATCATTCTCTAGTATTTTTAATTCAAATATTAGGAGATTTCCTGCCAGGGTCACCAACACTTGTTCATGAATAAATGATTTTTTTTTAAACGCTATCTTATTTATACGATAGATAGGCTTGGTTATAATTTAATTAGTATTTAGGATAGGTGAATAAAATTTAAATAAAACCGCAGCTTTAAATTTGCATTCAACCATATTATATTTCTAGAAAACATGATAATGACGGTATAATATACCTACATTAAAAAATATAATTTATCTTTTGATTTTACATTACATGTAAATACTTGTCATGTGTTTTACATAAATTTACAGATCTTTGAAAGGCTTTTTATACGATATTAGGAAGGGGTATGTAGGTAATACCTACTAACTACACTTATTCATATAAGTATGATTTTTAAATCAATAAGTTCAGATTAAGTAATCCGTGCAAATGTAACGTAAGCAGTTTTATGTCCGTACTTAAAACGATACTTAATTGTATTTAAAACTTACCTACACTTAAACTATAATGAAGCGGGACTAGATTGGATAGGCTAATTTAAAAATAAACCCAACTGAGTAAATCTATGAGATGTTGGTAACATCTATGATACCAAAAAACTTTTCTCAATCTCAATCTCAATTCTACACTATCCAGTAAAAATAATGAGGGCTTTTCAAAACGACATAATTAAGAAAAGTATTTGACATAGAATAAGACAGATGGCGCTGTATGAAACTGAGTGACAAAAATCTACCGAAAACGAAACAGAAAATTATTTCGTTGATAATTTGACTTGACTTTTGTGCAGCGCCATCTAGTGTCAAAATAAAAAGCGAGATTGATTTTTGTAAAGATAACATTAGGTAAATTTTTTTTTTATACTTTTTATTATATGTTATGATTATGTAACTACCTAATTTTTATATTAGGTCCTTACATATGAAATTGGCGTTTTTCGTACTGGCCACTTTAATCACAAATTTCTCCTCTTTGGAAGCGGATCCATCGCAAACCACGTCCGAGTTAGCTGCAGGCTGCGGTGTTAGTGATAAAACTGTTTTAATTCACTTGAAGCAAATTGGGAAGATTAAAAAGCTTGAAAGGTGGGTACCTCACGAATTGACTGAAGCAAACCGGCAAACGCGCGTCGACTGCTGCGTTACATTACTAAACCGGCACAATAATGAAGGTATTTTAAACCGAATCATTACCTGTGATGAAAAATGGGTTCTTTACGATAATCGGAAGCGCTCAGCGCAATGGTTGGATCCTGGCCAGCCAGCCAAATCCTGCCCCAAGCGAAAATTAACCCCAAAAAAGTTACTTGTAAGCGTTTGGTGGACTAGTGCCGGTATTGTTCATTACAGTTTTCTCAAATCTGGCCAGACTATTACGGCTGATGTCTATTGTCAGCAATTGCAAACCATGATGGAAAAGCTAGCGGCTAAACAACCTAGGCTGGTCAATCGCTCCACGCCACTGCTGCTTCACGACAACGCTAGACCACACACTGCGCAACAGACGGCTACTAAATTAGAAGAGCTTCAATTGGAAAGTCTAAGACATCCTCCGTACTCCCCGGACCTTGCTCCAACAGATTACCATTTTTTTCGAAATTTGGATAACTTCTTGCAAGGGAAAAAATTCAACTCCGATGGGGCAGTCCAAATCGCCTTCAAAGATTTTATTGATTCCCGTCCGACTGGTTTTTTTAGTAAAGGGATCAATGAACTACCTATAAGATGGCAAAAGTGCATAGAAAATAATGGTTCATACTTTGATTAATTAAATATATTATATTAAAAAATATTCGACTTTTTGTTCCTCCCATACAAAACGCCAATTTCATATGTAAGGACCTAATATTTATATTGAATTCTGATTGTGACATTATGTAATTATTTTTAAATATTCTATGGATTTTAATCTGAAATAAATGAGTTAATAATAATAAAAAGCCCTCAACTCATTGAACTTGAGAAAAAATAATACAGATTCAAAGACAACAAACCAATTAAGCTTCTAGCGATATGTACGTATACCTGATTTCTATCGATCTAATGCGATTATCAAGTGAATTAATTAAATAAATAAATAATGCTTGACAATCCACACAGCATCATCTAGCCCTAAGGTTATCAGTGTAACTGATAAGTCAGCTTCAGAATCAGCTTATAGAACCAAGTAAACACTGCACTTGCAAATCTAGGGAAACGCAGAATATTCAGTCGGGCAAAAATAACTATACAAAAATATTAAAAGATAAAGCAAATTAAGGACGGTGCTACTAAGCTCGATTAATACATATTATGTATACTTTTGTATTCAAAAACATATCACTTTGACTATACGAACTTTCATTGCGTTACATGAGGTAGAGATATGATAAATATGAAAAATATGAAAAATATACCTACAGTTCGCTAAGATTTATATACCTGTAAATGTAGCAGTACACCTGTCAATGTAGCGGTACACCTGTCAATGTAGCAGTACACCTGTCAATGAAGCAGTCAATGTAGCAGTATACCTGTGAATGTAACAGCATACCTGTCAATGTGACAGCATACCTGTCAATGTAGCAGTACACCTGTCAATGTAGCAGTACACCTGTCAATGTAGCAGTATACCTGTCAATGCACCTGTCAATGTAGCAGTACACCTGTCAATGTAGCAGTATACATGTCAATGTTACAGCATACCTGTCAATGTAGCAGTACATCTGTCATTGTACCTGTCAATGTAGCGGCATACCTGTCAATGTAGCAGTACACCTGTCAATGTAGCAGTACACCTGTCAATGTAGCAGTACACCTGTCAATGTAGCAGTATACCTGTCAATGTAACAGCATACCTGTCAATGTAGCAGTACATCTGTCAGTGTACCTGTCAATGTAGCAGTACACCTGTCAATGTATCTGTCGATGTAGCAGTACACCTGTCAATGTAGCAGTATACCTGTCAATGTACCAGTATACCTGTCAATGTAACAGCATACCTGTCAATGTAGCAGTACACCTGTCAATGTAGCAGTACACCTGTCAATGTGGCAGTATACCTGTCAATGTAACAGCATACCTGCCAATGTACCTGTCAATGTAGCAGTACACCTGTAAATGTAGCAGCACACCTGTGAATGTAGCAGTACACCTGTCAATGTAGCAGTACACCTGTCAATGAAGCAGTCAATGTAGCAGTACACTGTCAATGTAGCAGTACACCTGTCAATGTAGCAGTACACTTGTCTATGTACCTGCCAATGTAGCAGTATACCTGTCAATGTAACAGCATACCTGTCAATGTAGCAGTACACCTGTCAATGAAGCAGTACACCTGTCATGTAGCAGTACACCTGTCAATGTACCAGCATACCAGTCAATGTAGCAGTACACCTGTCAATGAACCTGTCAATGTAGCAGTACATCTGTCAATGTACCTGTCTATGTAGCAGTACACCTGTCAATGTAGCAGTACATCTGTCAATGTAGCAGTATACCTGTCATGTCAATGTAGCAGTACACCTGTCAATGTAGCAGTATACCTGTCAATGTACCAGCATACCTGTCTATGTAACAGCATACCTGTCAATGTAGCAGTACACCTGTCAATGTAGCAGTATACCTGTCAATGTAACAGCATACCTGTCAATGTAGCAGAATACCTGTCAATGTAACAGCATACCTGTCAATGTAGCAGTACATCTGTCAATGTAGCAGTACACCTGTCAATGTACCAGTATACCAGGAAATCTCCTGCCAAGGTCACCAACACTTGTTCATGAATAAATGTTTCTTTCTTTTAACACTATCTTATTTATATACGGTAAGGCTTCGTTACAATTAAAGTATTACTAAGGGGAGGTGAATAAAATTTTAATAAAACAACGGCTTTAAATTTGCATTCAACCATATTATATTTCTAGAAAACATGATATGCCGGTAATATATATGAAAAAATATAATTTATCTTTTGATTTTACATTACATGTAAATATTTGTCATGTGTTTTACATAATTTTACAGATCTTTGAAAGGCTTTTTATACGATATTAGGAAGGGGTATGTAATATAACTACACTTATTCATATAAGTATGATTTTTAAATCAATAAGTTCAGATTAAGTAATCCGTGCAAATGTAACTTAAGCAGTTTTATGTCCGTACTTAAAACGATACTTAATTGTATTTAAAACTTACCTACACTTAAACTATAATGATGCGGGACTAGACTGAATAGGCTAATTTAAAAATAAACCCGACTGAGTAAATCTTATAGATGTTGGTAATATCTTTGATACTAAAAAAAACTTTCCTCAATCTCAATTCTAAACTAACTATTAAAATATCCATCATGAGGGCTTTTCAATACGACCTGTAGGAAAAGTAGTTGACATAGAATAAGATAGATGGCGCTGTAGGAAACTCAGTATCAAAAACCTGCCAAAATAGAAACAGAAATTATTTCGTTGATTATTTTATGACATTTGACATTAACTTTTGTGCAGCGCCACCTAGTAGCTCAAAATAAGACATTGTTTATTTCAGTAAGTATTAAAAAGCCCTCATTAGGCTTGTTAAAATACAGATTCAAAGACAACAAACCAATTAAGCTTGTAACGATATGTACCTATACCTGATTTCTATCGATCTAATGCGATTATCAAGTGAATTAATTAAATAAATAAATA
This sequence comes from Eupithecia pulchellata, assembly GCA_963931895.1. Taxonomy (NCBI): domain Eukaryota; kingdom Metazoa; phylum Arthropoda; class Insecta; order Lepidoptera; family Geometridae; genus Eupithecia; species Eupithecia pulchellata. Next base: position 9,755,575 of record OZ007536.1, on the reverse strand, counting down.
ATGCTTGACAATCCACACAGCATCATCTAGCCCTAAGGTATATCAGTGTAACTGATAAGTCAGCTTCAGAATTAGCTTATAAAGAACCAATTAAACACTGCACTTGCAAATCTAGGTAAACGCAGAATAAATATTCAGTCGGGCAAAAATACCTATACAAAAATATTAAAAGAAAGAAAATTAAGGACGGTGCTACTAAGCTCGATTAATACATTTATTATGTATATTTTTGTATTCAAACATTAATTAACTTATTAAGTGAATTAATGTCTGAATACAAAAAAATATCACTTTGACTATACGAACTTTTATTGCGTTACATGAGGTAGAGTTATGATAAATATGAAAAATATACAGTTCGCTAAGATTTATATTTATATGCTTTTTAACTTGTCATTCTAAAGAGCGCTTATTGATAAACAGACTAAGTAAATTTTTAAGTGACATGGTACTTAAGACGACACATTGACGATTTTGGGGTCAGGGAAATCTACTTTTTTCAGCAATAACAAAACATTGGGAATTCATATTTTATGTCCTGAATTTGTCATGTTTTTACTTCAAATTGGTAATTGGTTTTCACGATTGGATAAGTATTACAGCAGAAAAAAAATCCCAAAAACTGCTCCATAAAAACATAGATTCTCACTTTACAGGTGAACGGAACCGATTTATGCCTCTAAATTTTCTGCACAGATTAGTCTATACACCCTTTACAAAATGGTAATTGGATTTTACATAATTATCAATAGTTTTTATTTTAAACGAGAATTCCCGTTCTGGCGCTTACGACTTTTACTTCCAAGCTAGCTCTGGCGTCACTTTGTATGCAGACGGCCCCCCTTCAGTCCGCTTCGGACCATTGTCAGCGTCGGACCTGTGTCAATCGATTTTCCGCGCACTAGTATATAATATCGTCAATATTATCCTCTGAGTAAAGTGTTTAAAATGGGGAAAATTTCTAAAATGAAGATGAAATCTTTGTATATTGAAAAATGTAAAGAAATGGTCAAGAAAAGGTAAGTAAATGTCATACCTATTATATTTTTCACTCGCACTAGGTTTATCAATTATTGTTTTATTTATAAGTTATTATAAATAACTTATAGTTTATTTAGTATTTATTCCTACGCGGTTACCTACAAAATAAAAATCTAACATGAACATTCTAGGAAACAAATGTCCGAACAAAGAAAAAACATGGAGTCGTCTCTGGGTTTAGGCGAAACTGAAACGATGACAAAAGATTCTTTAGAAGGGTAAATATGTATTATTTAGCACACCGAGACTTCATAATAATAATTCGTGTGTGAATGTGACTAGAATTTTATTTTTAGTCCGGTCAAATTAGACCAAAAAATAAGAGTAAAGTTACCTAAATTCCCACCAAGCTGAAAATCGGTAAGATTGTTTGAAATATCATTAAAAACAAAATTTGAAAGTTCCCCTTTTTTCCCCTGTAAGGAAAATTTTTTATTCAAGGTCAAAGGAAAAAAAATGAGTTTTTCGCGATTTTCAGCAAAACGGTAAGTTTTATCATAAAAATATCTCAGACAAAAATTGTAGATCACAAAATTATCTACAAAAAATTAATTAATACTTTTTTTTCTACGAGCCACCGTTTTTGAGATATAACGATTCAAAAAGTTGTAAAAGTTGTAATCGTCATAATATGCATGAGTACGCCACGTATATCATCTCTATATAGTTGTAATATAATGTTAAAATATTTTTCTAAAAAGCCGGACTGTTCTGTTCTCCGGCATGTACACATTGTCAAGGCCGGTTGTGCTCTAATATTGAATCACCAACAGTAGAGGATCCGTTTGATTCCAACGAGGCAACATGCGATACATCGCTATTAACGCAGTTTACATGCACTCAGGATGAAGATGAAGAAGAACAAGAACAAGATGAACAAGAACAAGAAGATCAAGAAGAAGAACAAGAAGAAAATTTTGAAAGTTACGACTCGGACGATTAAATTTCACTACTTTTTTTAACTAAAATTGCTTTTATCTTTTCAATCTCTGCTAATATCCATTATTTTTCAATAGTTTCAAATTAAACAGGATCAAAACTGACCCGTGGAATAGGCCTACTGGGGAAACGACAAAAAAAAATGTTCACTTTATATGTTCATCACACAATGTTTGACCTGATGCGAAAGACGCAAAAGTTGAAACCGCGACACAGGCGTCGTCAAATAATGTTTTTTATCGATATAGAACCTCCAAAAAATATCAGCTCCCCTATAAAAGTATAAAATATTTAAATGGATATAAAATATAAATAAAGGTAAGACGACTCCATGACGTCTATGTCCCAGCGCCCGATACCAAGCCGCGTCACATGGGGGCGTGGTTCCCGATTTCAAATAATTGTTTATCAATGCGTCACCTTAAATAACAGACACGTTGACGATAAGTGACATGGTAGGTAGATGTTTGATTTGAGTATTGAGGCTAACTTTACACGCTGACGATCAGCGCTGATCGTTGGTCAATGTCGATGCTTATACTACATACCAAAGTCGCCGACAAGTTAATAAAACACTGGTGTCAATTTATATATCGCCAAAAGTAAAATAATCTGACTATTAAAAAAATGTCGCCGGCCCTTTCATAATGATTGAAATAAAAAAGATGGCAACATTTTTAGTGCTGTCGAATTGTCTATAGCCTGACTAACTAACTATACCATTATTCTCGCCTCAGCTGCGTGAAGTGTAACCTTATTTTCATAGACATAAAATAACGCATAGCTGCTAGTTTCAAGATCAGATTGGTACAACTAGAAATCACAATTCTTTTACAGTTAACCTGTTTCAAACTACTATTCTCGTTACAACTGTCGTTTGTATACAAAAATATAATACCTTCGATTGCAATAAACCCTGTTTTATGGAAAACTTTGAGTGGAAGAAGTTTGTCTTATTTCAAAATAATTTTACTACCAAAAAGAAATTGGTAGTTAAGATAGTAGCTCGTCCGAAAATGCGCTGGCACACGATTTTGAACACATTTGTTACTATCATTTATATTAAAATCTTTTGATTTATAAAGTGATTTAGTCACAAAAATTTTTCAATTCTACGTGAAAATTGTCTTCAAAATTGTCTTCGTTCTTTCGCTTTTGACGGGATATGAACCTGCAACTCTGCCTAAAGCCGGCTGTGTCAGAGACATGGGAGAATGTCATATCGGTTCAAAATTTCAAATATCTAGTCTTGTCAAAGCGACGCGTACCCAAACTTTGCATTGCGCCACTTTTTTAGTTTTATATATTTGTCTCGTAACCAGTTGTTGTATTTATTCTTGAAATAATTTATCGATTTGGCTGATATTATGTCTTCAAGTAATATGTTTCAGTCGTGCACCACTGTATTGCTGATAAAATGGTGAGCGGCAAGGGATTTCGTAGGGTCACGGGCCAACCTTAGATGTCTCAGAATTATATACTATTTTCTATAAGTTGCTACTAAATCACTATTAAATACAAAGCCGACATATTTTATCGATTAATCATCCTTTAGCGAAACTTTTCATAAGCATTTTCACGTAGAATTTCTTGAATTATACAATTAGGAAGCCACTTTTGGCACTTTTTATATACAACAGTCATATACGTACGAATGCTTTACAATTATTATGAAGTTACATCTGTTTATCACAGATTTGGTTAGTTAATATCATATTTATGAATTAGCAAGTATTTTTTATTAAGCGTGGTATTCTTTGCGTACTTAAATAACTGGATTGAGAATTACTTTTCTCATGTTGTCCCGCTCAGATTCGAACTGAGCAATTTTCAATTTCATTCTTAAGTACGCCTGATTATACCTTTGCTAAATCACAATGAAACTTATTATGTATAGAGAAAAAAATAGTGCTTGCTTAAACCTAGATGGTGGGGGAGGTGAATCTAATGACTAAATAACAATAATAATTATCACGAAAACAACCTTACTAGATACGATCGAAGACATGCCTGCAAGCATTTTCCTATCCTATGTTAAAATACTTTATACTTATGTACGCATGATGGGAATTTTGAACCTTGAAGTAATTTTCAAATTTTCCTTTCTCTAAAGTACGGAAGATCACAAATTACGGTATGCTATACGAATGGTTAAAATCTGGTTGATAATAAATTAACAAGTTGGTATGATTTGGCCACTATTTGTAATATTTTGCTCATATCCTAAAGAAAAATATTTAAGTTCTAGAAGAAATAGAAGAACTTAAATATTTTCTTTACACATTGTACAAATTTAATGTGTTTTATACAAAATGTAAAGGTAAATTCCAAGATCGACACACCACAAACAAAGCATAAAAAAATACGTGGTACGTAAAGTTATTTTTTTTTATTTATAAAAAGCTACTCGTAAAGTAATCTATAGATTAAAAACACACCTAGAATTGAAAGAGTCTAGGTGTGTTTTTAATCTATAGATTAATAAAAAATAAACAGTTTATTTTGCTATTCAACCAGAGTATTTAAATAAAAAAATACCAGGAAGGTATAAAACTATCAAACAGAATTACACTTTACCTGCCACCCAGAAGGTTCAAAATCCCTCACCACTGACTACACTGACTCACGACTCACTGTAGTCTCGCACACCTAGAACAGTAGTCATTATTGTCCGCACTGCCGTAGTACATACAGAGGGGCGCCCGACACGGCCTCGGCGAGGGCGGGCGGTCGTCGTAGAATGTTGATTTTGAGAGGTACAATGTTCTGGAACAAGAAAAAACGATTAGAAATGTTTTACTTTCCACAAACCATCTCGCTGAGCGATTCCAGTCATCACAAGTCTATTTACTGTTGTGGGAACCGGGCATGCTGTTGATTATCTATCACCATCAGCCCATGTTAGTCCACAGCTGGACGCCTCCCCTAATGAGCGCCATAGCTCCCTGTCTTCAGCTTGTCGCATCCAGCTTCTGCCTGCAGTCTTTCGCATTGATTTATCTATACTAATATTAAAAAAAAATTAAAAAAAAAAAGCCTTAAGGGCTTTGTGGCGGTCGCGGCGAAAGGATCTACTCTACCAATCCATCTCACCCCTTAGATGTCGTAAGAGCCGACTTAGAACACCTAACCGAGAAAAGACATCAGCATGCTTATCTGTGTTTTAACTTAACGCTTCAACTGCGACCACATATTATATGGGACGATCGGAATAGCCAAGCGTCATCTAGTTACTTACTACACAGACAAAAAAACTCATATTTCGTATAAATCGGATCTATAATATGGATCTATAGTAAGCCAGTGTGCGTAACTAATAAATAAATTCCTAATTTAATAACTGATATTATATACATATTATACAAGTAAATCAATCATTATAACAGTATACCTGTCAATGTAGCAGTATTACCTGTCAATGTAGCAGTACACCTGTCAATGTACCTGTCAATGTAGCAGTACATCTGTCAATGTAGCAGTATACCTGTCAATGTAGCAGTATACCTGTCAATTTAACAGCATACCTGTCAAAGTAGCAGTACACCTGTCAATGTAGCAGTACATCTGTCAATGTAGCAGTACACCTGTCAATGTAGCAGTATACCTATCAATGTAGCAGTATACCTGTCAATGTAACAGCATACCTGTCAATGAAGCAGTACACCTGTCAACGTACCTGTCAATGTAGCAGTACACCTGTCAATGTAGCAGTATACCTGTCAATGTAACAGCATACCTGTCAATGTAGAAATACACCTGTCAATGTAGCAGTACACCTGTCAATGTAGCAGTACACCTGTCAATGTAGCAGTATACCTGTCAATGTAGCAGTACACCTGTCAATGTACCTGTCAATGTAGCAGTACACCTGTCAATGTAGCAGTACACCTGTCAATGTAGCAGTATACCTGTCAATGTAGAAATACACCTGTCAATGTAGCAGTACATCTGTCAAGTATACCTGTCAATGTAGCAGTACACCTGTCAAATGTAACATCATACCTGTCAATGTAGCGGTACACCTGTCAATGTAGCAGTACACCTGCCAATGTAGCAGTATACCTGTCAATGTAGAAATACACCTGTCAATGTAGCAGTACATCTGTCAAGTATACCTGTCAATGTAGCAGTATACTTGTCAAAACAACAGCATACCTGTCAAAGTAGCAGTACACCTGTCAAATGTAACATCATACCTGTCAATGTAGCAGTACACCTGTCAATGTATTGTCAATGTAGCAGTACACCTGTCAATGTAGCAGTATACCTGTCAATGATGTAACAGCATACCTGTCTATGTAGAAATACACCTGTCAATGTAGCAGTACATCTGTCAATGTAGCAGTATACCTGTCAATGTAGCAGTATACCTGTCAATGTAACTGTCAATGTAGCAGTACACCTGTCAATGTAGCAGTATACCTGTCAATGTAACAGCATACCTGTTAATGTAGCAGTATACCTGTCAATGTAGCAATACACCAGTCAATGTACCTGTCAATGTAGCAGTATACCTGTCAATGTAACAGCATACCTGTCAATGTAGAAATGCACCTGTCAATGTAGCAGTACACCTGTCAATGTAGCAGTATACCTGTCAATGTGGCAGTACACCTGTCAAAGTAGCAGTATACCTGTCCTGTCAATGTAGCAGTATACCTGTCAATGTAGCAGTATACCTGTCAATGTAACAGCATACCTGTTAATGTAGCAGTATACCTGTCAATCTAGCAATACACCAGTCAATGTACCTGTCAATGTAGCAGTATACCTGTCAATGTAGCAGTACACCTGTCAATGTAGCAGTACACCTGTCAATGTAACAGTATACCTGTCAATGTAACAGTATACCTGTCAATGTAACAGCATACCTGTCAACGTACCTGTCAATGTAGCAGTACACCTGTCAATGTAGCAGTATACCTGTCAATGTAACAGCATACCTGTCAATGAAGCAGTACACCTGTCAACGTACCTGTCAAATACACCTGTCAATGTAGCAGTATACCTGTCAATGTAACAGCATACCTGTCAATGTAGAAATGCACCTGTCAATGTAGCAGTACACCTGTCAATGTAGCAGTATACCTGTCAATGTGGCAGTACACCTGTCAAAGTAGCAGTATACCTGTCCTGTCAATGTAGCAGTATACCTGTCAATGTAGCAGTATACCTGTCAATGTAACAGCATACCTGTTAATGTAGCAGTATACCTGTCAATGTAGCAATACACCAGTCAATGTACCTGTCAATGTAGCAGTATACCTGTCAATGTAGCAGTACACCTGTCAATGTAGCAGTACACCTGTCAATGTAACAGTATACCTGTCAATGTAACAGTATACCTGTCAATGTAACAGCATACCTGTCAACGTACCTGTCAATGTAGCAGTACACCTGTCAATGTACCTGTCAATGTAGCAGTATACCTGTCAATGTAACAGCATACCTGTCAATGAAGCAGTACACCTGTCAACGTACCTGTCAAATACACCTGTCAATGTAGCAGTACACCTGTCAATGTAGCAGTACACCTGTCAATGTAACAGTATACCTGTCAATGTAACAGCATACCTGTAGCAGTATACCTGTCAATGTAACAGCATACCTGTCAATGTAGCAGTACACCTGTCAATGTAGCAGTATACCTGTCATTGTTGGGCCGCTGCGGCTTGCTGGTGTGTTGTCGCGCTATCTCGTGCGCGGCGCGCGACGCCTCCGCGTAGAACTGCGAGCGGCCGGTACCGTAGCGCGGTTGGGACGGTTGGGAGGATTGTTCTTTGCGATTGCGTTCTGTTGTGTACCTGGAAAGGTGGTTAGATTGATGGGCGTTGGTGTTATAGAAGGCAACCTTGGAAAAAATTGGTTGGTAAAAGAAAAAAGAAGCACAAAATTTATTAAGTATGAGTATCACATATTTACAGAAAATACTTAAAATTTCAAATTAATAGCTGCAGTGATTGCTAAGATAATAAATATTATTATATTACAATCTCAAGTTTGAGCGATCTAAGAAATGTTTTCTATTTGAACTCTGGAAGTTAGTCCTTTTTATCTTAGCGACATCTAGTGGAGTTTGTTTCGAAGCGCTTATGTAGCTAGCTAGCTTCCAAAGCTTCAGAAGTTTCTTACTCCTATCGACATTTGCCTTAGTTCCAGCGTAAAGGTCGCAGCACACTCACCCCTGCCAGGCCTCGTTCAGATAGTTCTTGACCATCTCCTCTTGCACGGGCGCCCGCGCGGCCAGCACGCGGCAGCACAGCACTGTGCATACAGACAGACGACGGCCGAGGCTTTCGGTGGGGTTGCTTTCGCTGCCTTTACCTATAGGGTAACAATTAATAAATAAATAATGCTGGACAATCCACACAGCATCATCTAGCCCCAAGCTAAGCAGAGCTTGTGTTATGGGTACTAGATGACTGATATACATAATACAATATTAATAAATAGATAGATATTTTTTTATTATACATAGAAAACGACCAGAACCCCTGAACAAATATCTGCAGATCGTACAAATATTTATTCCGAGGCGGGAATCGAACCCGCAACCTCCTGCGTCGCAGGCGGACCTTCGCCCACCGCGCCACAGTGGTCGTCAATTTACTGATTATAGACTTACAATAATACAAAATGCTTTATTGTGCACCAGAATAAAATAGAAAGGTAAGTACAATGGACGGGCTTATCGCTTAGAAGGGATCGTTTTCATTTTGTGTCCTTCGGGCATACATTTTATTACATGTTTTTTTATGTTTTTAACTGACCACTGTAAAACTGTTAGCGCAAATAAATTATTTTATTCTTATTTTATTTTTAATAAATTACTGATAACTAATAATAAATAACACCAGAGACTTATGATTCTTAAGGCCGATCGTCTCTTTTGGTGTACCACACAACTAGAGGATTCAATCCCGGTCGATTTTTCTAATCCCGGGATTTCGGGATTATCAGCAGTTAATCCCGGGATAGTCCCGGGCTTGTATTGGTAATAAAAATTGGTAACAAATAGAAGTGAATCATATTAAAATCAACTTTTTATATTAATACTTTACTTAAATGTTCAAAAACAAAACAAAATTATAATTTCTTCTGATAAAATAAACAAACTAGGCCCTAATATTTTATAAGGGCCTAGTTTGTTTCATAATTTATTGCTCAGTTTGTTTATTTTATTTTTCAATAAACTTAAAAAAAACAATTTCTTCATATTTGTTTATCTAAACAACGCTATTATACTATAAGAAAGACTATGAAAAAGAGATTAATGTTTATAGGACTCATATTTTAAATCAAATAGACCAGAAACTATAAATTACTTATTTAAGCCACGAAAATCAAATCTAAGAAGTGACAACGCATCCGACGTCTCATCCGAAAGCATACTTCTCAATTTGTTCCACAAATATGAAGAAGCGGAAAAAGCGCGTTCAGGCACGATGGAAGTTGGAGGAATCGTCAATAAATTTTCATAAGTCTTCTCAAAATTATAACCTCGTGTGGAACTAGCTTCATAAAGATTAATTTATTGTTTAATGATCTTAGAAAGATCAGTTTTTTATATGTTTCTGGATTTAAAGTTTTCATACTGTTTTCTATTTAGTTCTGAAGCTTTTAAAGTAAGTGCGTTTCACGCACATTTTTATTGACTTATATAATAAATATATCAGTCCCGAAAATCCCGGGATTCATTGAATTTAATCCCGAAAATTTCGGGACTAAAATATGATCGGGATCCCGGGATTCCGGGCTTCGGGATCCCGGGACTGAATCCTCTACACACAACACACAACAATAACCACAAGTAATTGTAAAATGATTCAAGATCGCATACCATAATGCAATTGTATTTTGACATCAAGCAAACTTAAGCAGAGCTTGTATTCTGTACTGAATGGTTTTGATGACTGACATACTTACTGCAATATATTACATAGATAGAAAAACCAGATACCCGGAACAAATGTCAGCAGATCATACAAACATCCTAAGGCGGAAATCCAACCCGCAACCACCCGCATCGCAGCCGGACCTTACCCCACCACGCTACATAAGTCGTCAAACCATACCTGTCAACTTAGCCATAGATCCGAAGTTCTTCTTGATCTTGCTAGACATTGACCGGCCGATGTTATTATTAATATTGAGTATATTATTATCAGCAAGATAAATCACAGGTTGTCTGGAAGATATCGCGTATAAACGATAAGCCCGCCCATTTTACTTGTCTTATGTAATGTAAATAATTAAATAATGCTGGACACACAGTATTATCTAGCCCCAAGCTAAGCAGAGCTTGTGTTATGGGTACTAGATAACTGATATACATAATAATACACGAATACATAGATAGATAATTTTTATCATACATAGAAAACGACCAGATTCCCAGAACAAATATCTGTATTACAAACAAACATCCTGAAACGGAATTCGAACCGGCATTCACCTGCATTGTAGCCGGACCTTACCCCACCACGCCACATAAGTCGTCAAACCATACCTGTCAACTTCGCCATTGATCCGAAGTTCTTCTTGATCTTGCTAGACATAGACCGGCCGATGCTTCCAAACTGTTTAGCTACGGAGTTCATTTGCTTCGAGCTTTTTGTGGAGAGAGCATCGAGTGAGCGCCGTAAGTCTTCTGGGGGCTGGTTGGTGAGGCATTCTACTCGTTCTAAGTCTAAAAGGACATAAATTTTATTGATATTTATATGCATAGGTATAAATGAGAAAATAAAACAATAGTGCCAGTATCAGTATCAGTAATCAGCCCATATCAGTCCACAGCTGGACATAGGCCGCCACTAATGAGCGCCATAGCGCCCTGTCCTTAGCCTGTCGCATACAGCATCTGCCAGCAGTCTTTCGCAGATCGTCATCCCACCGGAGGGCTTCCTACACTACGTTTACCGAAAGTTTTTTTTAAAGTTCTGCAAATCGTATGTACAAATATTCGTCCCGACGCGAGACTCGAACCCTCCTGCGTCGCAGGCCGACCTACGCCCACCGCGCCACAGAGTTCGACAATTAAGAATAATCTATAGATACCTAAGTATAAATCCAGCATAGCGGAGCGTTGATATTCATCAGGGAGAAGGCTGTTTATTGTTCTCTGATCCGGGTCCGTTTCCCAACTGAAATCTTCGCCGGGGTCTACGTTGAATCTGGAAAAAGGGTATTATTTGTTTTAAAATATAAATATATATATATATATATATTTATATATATATGATATTATTGTTTTATTGGTAGAATCTAAGTAAGACTTATTTACCTGACTTATTACAGTTTAATGTGGCACTAGTGCCATAGCAGCGTTGGCTTTCAGAGGTGCAAAGGTGCTAAAAGCATAACAAAATGTAAGAGCATTATGCCATCTAGCGGCACAACAGCAGCCAATTGCTGGCTATACATCTAGCCAAAGGTTGATTAATGTTTTGAAACTTACGCGATCTGAACACATAATGATTAGTAATTAACGGGTATTTATCGCGTTTCTTCTTCCTCCTTTCTAAGTGACAAGAAGGTATATAAGCCAGTTACCTACAATCCCACGGCAAGAGTGACCAAACGGATACGAGCACTTATACACGAACATAAGGACCTTTTCACTGAGGATGTCTTCGAACGTCTATACAGACCAGCCATTGTGCAGTCACCAAAGCTATATGGCCTGCCCAAGATACATAAAGAAGAAGTACCACTACGACCAATAGTAAGTCAAATAGACTCACCGACTTATAATCTAGCCAAATTCGTAGCTGGGGTTCTTCAGCCACTTACGGGAAAGACGTCGTCCTTTGTGAAGGATTCGCGCCATTTTGTAAGCATCATCCGTGACATAACGTTGGAACCTGGTGATTTATTGGTGAGCTTTGATGTTGAATCTCTGTTCACTAATGTTCCACTTGCTGATTGTCTAGATGTTGTGAGACAGAGATTAAGTGAGGATGACCTTCCTGAACAACACCTATTACTTTTAAAGAACTGTCTCGATGGCAATTTCTTTTTGTACCAGGGGCAACATTACCTTCAGATAGACGGTGTAGCAATGGGTAGTCCTGTAGCACCTGTACTTGCCAATATCTGGATGGAACATTTTGAATCAAAGATAGATCTAGCAGCTTTTGGTATAAAATTGTGGAAGAGATACGTCGACGATGTGTTCTGTATAATGACCGGAAACAACCAGGAAGTGGCTGAGCTGACAGAGTATCTGAACTCCTTACACCCTAAGATCAGGTTTACGCACGAAATAGAGGAGAACAGATCGTTGGCCTTCCTCGACTTAAAAGTGACGGTGAAATCCGACGGGACCTTAGGACACACTGTGTACAGAAAACCAACACACACGGACAGATATCTTAACGCTGCGTCACACCACCATCCGTCACATCTGGAGTCAGTAGTATCTTCTCTAGTAAACAGAGCTCATGACCTCTGTGACCCTGAACACCTAACAAGTGAATTAGAACATGTTCAGGAGGTTCTGAAACGAAATGGCTACAAGACTGTATCAGATGGCAACCCAATCATAGGCGCAAAGAAAAACATGTTGAAGTGACCAGACAGCCGGTGTTTTTGCCTTATGTGAAAGGGGTGACGGACAAAATTGGAAACCTTCTTAAAAAGTTTTCAATCAAGTCGGTTTACACTCCACTTACTAAGATGGCGAAGACATTACGAACACCGAAAGATGTAGTACCCTTGCAAGTTCCTGGAGTCTACAAGATCGATTGCAGCTGCGGTAGTGCCTACATCGGCCAGACTAAACGCACGGTAGCGGAACGTGTTAAGGAACATATAGCAGCGGTCAAAAATCGACAAGTAATCAAGTCGGCAATAGCTGAGCACATAGTAGACTCAGGACCCAATCACTGGATTGAATTACACAAACCGCAAGTCATCTGTAATGAAAGGCATTATTACAAGAGAATGGTTCGGGAAGCTATTGAAATTAAGAAATATCCTAATTTCAATCGTGAAGACGGTTTCAGACTCTCTGCCTCATGGAATCCAGTTTTAGCTAAGTGCACTCGTCGCAGACCGGCTTCTCAGCGCGTCACGGACACTGTTAGTGTAGTGTGTCGTCCGAGTGTGTGTACGTGTGAGTAACGCTAGTATATAAAAGGCGGCGGCAGCTCCAATACTCCAGTCATCTCGTGACCACGACAGAGTGCAAACCTGTTGAAACGTCGAGAAAAGAAGAAGAAGAAAGGAGGAAGAAGAAACGCGATAAATACCCGTTAATTACTAATCAAAGGTTGATTGGCTACTTATACGATTAAGATCAACTGTCATCCAATTCCCGCCTCGAGACAAATATTTGTACGATCTGCAAATATTTATTAAGAGCGTTCTGGTCGTTTTCTATGTGTAATAAAAAATAGCTATCTATGTACTCGTATATTATTAATTATGTATATTAGTTATCCCATAACACAAGCTCTGCTTAGCTTGGGCGGCTTAGGGCTAGATAATGGGGAGTCCGAGGCTATACAGTAAAGCGGTGTTGACAGAGAGCCGGTCCAATTCTCTGTCAGTCTGTTTGATACTTATGGTTCCTTTAAGAATGGATATTATTTAAATAATACTTATATCTCTACGTTTATATAGTGTACTTAAATAATCGTACGGCTTTATTTCTCACCTGATCGGCATAGGGTTGCCAGCTTGATCCTCCAGCGGCACTCTAGCGCCATCCGACGGCAGCGGCTCGCACGGAACCAGCGCCGAGAAGTGTCCGGCGTCGTAGGCGAGCAAGATCGGCGCTCGTCGGCACAGTTCGGGCGCTAGCTCGAGAGGGAGATAGATGCCGCCGAATGGGATCGGTGCTATGGGGTCGCCTTTGAAGTCCTGGAAAGGGAAACACATTATAAACAATCTGAAATGCCTAGATCGCTGATTTAACCTATTGCTATCTCCCTCCCTCTTACCCACTATCGCTATCTCCCTCCCACTCACCCTCAGCGCGACATCAGCGAACAATATGACCGGCCACCGCATGAAACGCGCTTACGCGAACACAAGCAGCTGTTCAAGGCCTGCATTACCTAGACTACTGCTATCTCCCTCCCACTCACCCACTACCTACACTACTGCTATCTCCCTCCCACTCACCCTCAGCGCGACATCAGCGAACACAATAACGGGCCGCCGCATAACATGCGCTAACGCGAACACATGCAGCTGCTCTAGGCCGGCGCTATCTAACCTACTGCTATCTCCCTCCCACTCACCCGTAAAGCGACATCAGCGAAGATAATGACCGGCCGCCGCATAACATGCGCTAACGCGAACACATGCAGCTGCTCTAGGCCGGCGCTATCTAACCTACTGCTATCTCCCTCCCACTCACCCGTAAAGCGACATCAGCGAACACAATGACCGGCCGTCGCATCACATGCGCTAACGCGAACACATGCAGCTGCTCTAGGCCGGCGTAGTGCGGCGCGGCGGACGGCGCGTGCGCGCTCGGCTCGGCGGAGGC
>OZ007536.1:9602399-9740896 GCA_963931895.1 Eupithecia pulchellata | reverse complement strand
CCTGATCGGCATAGGGTTGCCAGCTTGGTCCTCCAGCGGCACTCTAGCGCCATCCGACGGCAGCGGCTCGCACGGAACCAGCGCCGAGAAGTGTCCGGCGTCGTAGGCGAGCAAGATCGGCGCTCGTCGGCACAGTTCGGGCGCTAGCTCGAGAGGGAGATAGATGCCGCCGAATGGGATCGGTGCTATGGGGTCGCCTTTGAAGTCCTGGAAACGGAAACACATTATAAACATTCTGAAATGCCTAAATCCCTCCCTCTTACCCACTATTGCTATCCCCTCCCACTCACTCGCAGTGCGACATCAGCGAACAATATGACCGGCCACCGCATGAAACGCGCTTACGCGAACACAAGCAGCTGTTCAAGGCCTGCATTACCTAGACTACTGCTATCTCCCTCCCACTCACCCACTACCTACACTACTGCTATCTCCCTCCCACTCACCCTCAGCGCGACATCAGCGAACACAATGACCGGCCGTCGCATCACATGCGCTAACGCGAACACATGCAGCTGCTCTAGGCCGGCGTAGTGCGGCGCGGCGGGCGGCGCGTGCGCGCTCGGCTCGGCGGAGGCGGCGCGCACGGAGTCCCGCCACTCGCGCTCCCACTCCGCCTCGCTCGGCGCCAGACCGCACGCGCGGAGGGCGATGCTCTCCGACCAGCGCCAGCGGCGCTTTATCGCATCTGCAGAACATGTCATAAGCATTTATGAGAAGTATTTGACGCTATGTGATACGAGGTTGGAACAAGCGAATGTTACCTGGAGGGTAAGTACCCGAAATATTTCAAATTGTTGCCTGAGCAGTAGCACTAAACTCAGAACGTACAGCACCCTTATCAGGCCTTGTATAACATACGCTTGTCCAGTGTGGAGCAGTACTTGTAAAACGAATATCAAAAATCTTCAAGTTTTACAAAATAAAGCCATAAGATACGCTTTTAAAACTCCTTTTCGAACTAATCTAACAGAATTTCATAGACTCATTAAATTTCCCTGCCTAGAAACCTACATCTTAAAGGTATCTAAAAAGTTTTACTTATCGACAAATCCTACTAATACCGAAAACAAACTGATCAAAAATATTTGCAAAACACGTAAACAAGACTCCTCATATAAGGACAAGTACTGCCGGTATAAATTACCCCATCACTACTGGTTCCTCGATCAGTGAAAAGGTACAGTCACTCCCGCAGTTACGCTCGCAACCGCACGCTGCGGTGCGTGCGACTTTCGCACCTTTTCCTGGTGTACTTAAAACGTAGGTCGCTTGCGTATCGCTCTTATCGGGCGGGCGCACTTGATAGGCATTAAAATTCCACGCTAAGCGCAGTCCTTTGTGTTCATGTTGCTACTTACTTTATTATTTCGCCTACCCTCGACTATATTGATAAAACAATGTCCAGCAAATCTTGTTAATTTATGTTTTAGATGATTGTAAGTTAAGAAAATGTGTATTATGCACTAGGCTATAAATCCACGTTATCCTTAACCTTGATAATGTCCCTCTTAATGTACTTACATTCGTAATTGAAAAATATAATCTCGCTTCAAAGATTATATAAACCAGATATTAGTATGTAAGTTAAAAATTTTGTTTGATAATAATATATGTTAATCACGCTAAATTCCCTAAGAGAAATTCCTCGAAAGTTTTAAGAAGCCTATGGCTTATAAAACGCTGTTAATCCTATTGTTGTATTGTTTCTAGGTTGCCATACTCACACTGGAAATGTACTTTTTATATTATTTTTATTTAATAAAGAACTTTTGAAATTGAAATTGAATATGTTGGGAAGCGATAGCAAATTATACCCAAGGCACAGATAATTATAATACTATATCCCAAAGGAAAATTTCTGTATTAAATAAGTTGAACATTTAAAATATTTCAATGATAGCCTTACCGATTCAATTATTAATAACTAATCGGTACGAGGCCTCCCTCGATAGAGGCGTTGTGTTCGCACTTCGTCAATAAAACGATAGGGCCGACAATATCGCCTGATAGGTAAGCCTTCACTGTCAAATACATCACCATAACTTACTAGTAACAGCTTCCCCCATCTCCCCAGACAGCAGCGCTTGGACCTTCGTCCTCAAAGCCAGCAGCCTGTCATGGAAGCCGTACGCGGCGAGCGAAGCCGCGTGCGGCAGGCAGTTCCCGTCGCCGGAGGTCGCTAGCGGCAGCAGCGTGGGCGCGCCGGGCACGCGACCCTCGCGCCACCAGTTCAGGATGTTGGCAGATTTGAGGGTCACTAGTGTGGCTGTCTCTAGGAGATCCTTCTCTAAGAACGTTCTGGAAAGATAATGTATTTCTATACTAATATATAGAGGAAAGATTTGATATGGATCAGGGCACGCGGCCCTCGCGCCACCAGTTCAGGATGTTGGCAGATTTGAGGGTCACTAGTGTGGCTGTCTCTAGGAGATCCTGCTCTAAGAACGTTCTGGAAAGAGATAATGAATTTTATTTACTAAAATAGCTGGGTGCCCGCAGTATTATTCGCTTTACTCCCGATTCCGTGGAATTTTCCATGTGTTATTCCATAAACTATGTGTACCAAATTCATCAATATCCGTTTAATAATTTTTACGTATTTGTACTTAAAAACTTTCGCGTTTATAATATTATTATAGTAGGATAGTTTATGCGAGTCGTTTAATAAATATTATTCTCTAGACAGACGGACCGCATTTCAATTGCAATCCAACCGCAAATTGCAGTTGACATGACTGCAATAGAACTGCAAATCAAACGCGCAGTCCGATTGCAGTTAAATTACAGTCGACGTACAGTCGTGTGAACTGCACACCGACTGCATCCGAACTGAACCATACCTACCCGTTAAATTACTGCGGGCGGGTGGGTATGGTGCAGTTCAAATGCAGTTTGAATGCAGTAATGCAAATCAGTTTGAATATAGTACCGATAACTCAAGCTCTGCTTAGCTTGGGGCTAGATGATGCTGTGCGGATCGTACAACATTAGTTATTTTTTATTAATTTAATAACATACAATATTGCGGCTAAAATAAGCCGAATATTTTTTTTTGTATAAATATTTAATTTCTTAGAGATTACCGAGTGCGAGGGCTTACGCACTATATCAACAAAAATCTTAAAATAAGGCATTCCATTGTTTATCCGAATTTTGTAAATTGCAATAGGTTTATAGCAAAAAATTTACAATTTATACACCCGAACATAATGCAAAAATATTTATCCATCGCTGGGATTCGAGGTCGCGCCTCGCAACCCCACCCACGCGCCTCTGAGTCTACTCTTCACTGGAGTAGCGTCGCAAGTTGCTGCGAATCATTAACTAGATGTCGCTGCTTGAATTGGACAAATCCTAGATCGCGCTATCGAAGCGTTTCGCAAAATTAAGGCCAACAAGCGACGTTTCAGGAAACATTAATAAAACTTTGATTGTTTTACAGACAGGTGGGATGACACAAAGTAGAACTTTTTGAAGTCCTCTAAAATGGACTCTTTAATGAATAAGTAGTTAATTTCCAGAAAATCCATTTAGTTAAGTAAATTTTCTGGGTTATTCTGTTTTGGTAACAATGGGTGTTAGATGTAATCTTATATCGCCCAGAAAATTTATTTTAAGTCATAAATCGAATTCATCTGTTTTGATTGTGTTAGGTCTGTCGTAGTTTAGATTAGTTTGAATTAGTGAAAGGTTACTGCTAATTTAACCCATTTACTACAAAATTTTTATATCACCATAAAATACCATTAAATATTGTCAACAGAAATTAGAGTAGGAGTAAGATTTAATTATTTATAACTATATATTTAATCAAGCAATTATAAAAACAACTCGGTGAATAAAACGTAGCGTGTAAATGGTAATATCACGTTCTTTCACACTAGTTAAAAATGCGTTCATAAACAATGCAAAACCATAACAGTGGGGCATCGACCAGCGACCTGCCAATGTCACACACCAGACTTGGACGAATAAAAACATTGCAATTTCGTTAATAAGAAAATAAGGTAAATAAGAAATGTAAATCAGCTCTTTCGGCTGAAAGCGACGATCGGTATCTAGGGAGTAGATATGAGTTATGATTATATTATTCTTAGATGATTTATTTTAGGTTTGCGGTGTTACTTTGAATCAGCGCCGCCATATATTTCATCTTATCTTACGTTAAAAGGCTTAAATTAAAAATAAGTATTACAGTGTTGTATTTGAAATTTCGTCAACTAGTTTTGCTTACGTTAGGGCTATTCCTTTCATAGGAAAAACTAGATAGGTTTCATTTAATATTGGCTTTGAGATCGAAGAGTGCATTATTATCGTTGCTATAATGATGACTTGCCTCCACAAACTAAACGGGGATTTTGGGGGATTTTACCAAAAGCAACACGATTGGCAGGGGCAGCGGTCATCGCAGTATGTGTTATTTATTAATAAAATACTTGTAATTTGAGATTGTTGACGTGTCCAACAGTCCTGTAAAGACTAAAGGATTTAAAGCACATTGATATTTGATACTCTAACATCTGCAGTCTGAGTGGCGACAATTCTTACGCCGCGACCACCGCCACGGAAAAGAAAATGCATTACATGATTATCGGTTTATAACTGTCAGTTTGGCGACAACGGCGCCATTAGTAATTGTTACATTGCACTTCCACTTTCTGCTCCATAACCACCGCTATGTACAGTTACGTACCTAAAATCCGGCGGGTAGACGGATATATCCGGCAGCAGTAATATATGGTCCGAGCTCAGAGTGCTAGGTTCTGGGTCTGTGTTGCTCCGCAGTGCCCAAACGAGACCCTCGTTGTCTGTGGCCCGGGATATGCCTCGGGAGAGTTTGCGACCTGGGAAACAAGGAGGTTTTAGGCATGTTAGACCTTCGCGGTTTGAACTACCCAGAGCGGTGACGGTACGTTGGGTAGAGGTTTCGGGAAACTGAGCGAAATTCACCGCTAAGGCTTTGGGTACCGAACACCGCGTTAAAACAGAACCTTTACATAGGTATTCATAAAATATTAGTGTCCGCCCCGAATGCTCAGTTTATGTGACAGATTGTCATTGAAAATCTTTTGGAGATCTTCCGAGATCTGTAAATACGACCCCGTTGGCTGTTTGGGTCATCAGAGGGTTTTTTATGTGTTTTCCATCAAAGCACTCACTCGGTAATTATCCCGAAAGCGTTCAGAGAAGTACTCATTTTATATTGAAGAAAAGAGTTTCCCTAAAACCGCAATTCAATTTAAACTGCCCGTTTGTGGCTTACCTAGGTTGCGTGATTGATGGAACGAGATTATCATTCATCGTCATTATCATTTATTTCAGTTTCTTTTTGCGTCAAATTTGTTAAATTAAGTTTTGTTTTCTTTTAGTCGTCCATTTTATCAACGAGCATTATTTAAAGTTGAAATTTGTGCAGTTTCTTTGTAATTCGTTTTGCAGAGCACAGTAAAGGTATTTTGTACCCTGAAGAATATCACAGGTTATAAAGCATCTACGGGCTGAATCCGAGGGATCGTATCGACTGAGGAGAATTAAGAGTGTACCTTATGTAATTTTATAGTTAGAAATCGTTATTTGTCTCAGAATCTGAGAAAGCTACCACCTTCATATTTAGGTAAATGATAATTCGAACTTTTATCTTGGATTCCGTCTTTTCAAAAACACGATGGGTGAAAATTTTCTCGATACTTTTATTTTTTTGAAAAATACATGTTTTGCACACATTTTGCTATTTATCTCAGGAACCACCTCTTTTTTGTTTTGTCAAGAAACGTAGTAGAATTTCTTCGTTTTCGTCTTTTTAATTTTTCGATTAGTTGTGTAAATAACTTGTAATTAGGCATAACAGTTTTGGAAATATAAAATACTAGCGGCCCGCCCCGGCTTCGCACGGGTATTAAACAAAAATTTCAGAAATTATACCCACTAAAACGATGGGATTCACAGTTTTCATACGGATCTTTACTTTTTTTAACAGCATTGGGGTTTTTGACATTGACTCGACATTCCAAAACTGACACTGGCCGTAGAGAAAAAGCAAGCACCGTGCGCTATACAACCTCTTTTTCTATTCTGACGCGCCATAATAGAAAAAGAGGTTGAATATACAGCCTACGGTTCAATTATTGAATTTTTCATGCGGATCCCTAACTTTTTTGAAAATATCATATAGCCTATGTTCATCACGGAAAATTAAGGATTCTAATGGTAAAAGAATTTTTTAACTCGGTCCAGTAGTTTTGGAGCCTATTCAATTCAAACAAACAAACAAACAAACAAACATACAAACAAACAAACAATCAAATCTTTCCTCTTTATAATATTAGTATAGACGGAGCACGTCTATCGCTCTGTGCTTCTCACTCATACGAAAATCATATCTTGTCATCCTGCTCGGAATTTGAATTTTGGCTGAGGTATGGCACGCTCTTAAGTTCAACAGCATCAATAATAGAACTTACATTCCGGTGCAGGCGTGAGGACCAAATTCGAAGGCGCGTTGAAAGGCATCTTCAGCTCCAAGTTGCTGACGGAACGTTCTGGAGCCATGACGTCACCACCAGCCCTCGCCTTCAATGCATGTCGCTCTGCAACAAAGTAATATACATTCAATGCGTAGGTCGGAAGGTCTATTTTTGTACGATGATTCGATATTATTTCAGCGCGGTGGCATTTGCGACGTATTTTGGGATAAAGACGGTGTTTCGTCACGGTAATGTTTTTGGAGAAAATAAACTCTGTTTAGTAGGGATAAGGGTTTCAATGTCATAAGAGACATTCATTTGCGTCAATGCCAAAAGAATTCTAAGTACCTACGAATTTCATTAGGCTGTGAAATATCAGGACTATTTACGGTTTCTTTTCTGAAAATTAGAACTAAAATAACGTCGAGAACTTAAAAACGTATAGAATTAACCTTTAATATAATATGATCATAACAATCAAAGGGAATTTAATGTATAGTTGCGTAGGGTGCGTTAAAATCTAAAATTCATATTATTAAGAATTTCAATTAAAGAGGATTGGAAATAAATTAGAACAATTTCATATTCAGATGTCAATAACTCATTTCGTTAGGCTTACAAAATAAGCACTAAGGCCAGTCAAATATCATACAATAAATGATCTAAGAAATAAGGTGTTATTGGTATATTCTTCAATCAAATTTTTCGTCCACAACTGGAAACATCGAAAAAAAATCAACTAGTATACATAGTTTAGTAAATATTTATTATTTATTATTTTTGATTTTGATTATATTGACGAGCTATCTGCAGATTTGCAAAACAATTTACAAGTAACTCAACTTATCGATATCAATACCAATCGGAAGCGTCCAAGACGATGGCATTGCTCCGCTGTAATCTCATATAATTCCTTCTCAAGAGGTCATAGAGGTTCACAGGTCAAATTAACTAATTAGCATACAAACCCACAAAGAATGACCCAAGTCGTCACTCAATAGATTGATCACGAACTAGCATCATATCACTTCCATTGACAGTATTGGCAGGCACAACATTTCCTTATTGAGTATCAGCACGAATAGACGATCAAATTGGAATTGTATTTCTTTCCGCTAGTTTTTGTTGAATTTACGTGTATTGTATTGAATATGAGGAGTTTGTGCTGATAAAAAAGGAACGGTACAGGCGTATCTATATTTTTCAAGTAGTCAATGTCACTCACATTGACTATGTGTTGTTGGAATGTGTTGGGAATAGCATGTTATTTAGTATTGAGTAAAAAATTATACCAACCGGAGATTTGGCACATCATCATCTGGCTCTAACATAAGCAGTGTTTGTACAAGATAGACTATACCACGAACTAAAGGTACACATATTTTTCCCACCTATGTTTGTTTTTTTACTACCGTACGTGTAGCGCCGTTTGTTAATGAATTAGATAGAAAATACTTTATTAAACCACACAAAGAAAGAGAACATTACAAAAAGACATTCTTACAGAGAAGAAAGTATAAAGGGTGGTCTTATCGCAAGCGATCTCTTCCAAGCAACCTTTGGATGGACTGGGACACTACAGACGGAAGACTATAGTGTTATGAGTACAAGATGTTTGATACGCTTTCTAGAAAACTAATCTATATAAATAAAAATTAATTGCTGTGCGTTTGTCACGTTAAAACTTACAAACGGCTTGACCGGGTAGTTTTAAAGAAAAGAAAAGAACTGATCCGTGGTTATACTTATAAGAAAACAAAACGCTTTAACGACAAACACATTTTTTCACTTTTGTCCCGCAGCGCGAATCGAATCTCATATCCTGCGTCTCTAGTAGACCTTAGCCCACTGCGCTACATAGGGCTGTCATTGAATTATAATACAAAAGATTCGTAAAGGCCTCGTTATGGGCAACAGTGGAAGTATGAATGGTGAAGAAGAAAGATTGAGAATCTGTCTGTCGTAACATACTGTAATGTTATATGAGTCAGAAAATCCAAAACACATGATAGATCAATAAGAACTGCATAGCCCATAAAATGGTTAAACTTCAACCGACTGCATTGCGAGATTGCACCAGTACGAACTATTCGAGGATTTATAAGCGTTTATAGGCATTAGACATGCACACGACTTTGAACTCTATGTTGAATCGACTTCTTTACTCTAGCTTTAGAACAATAACTAATATCGAGTAGGTATTGTTATTGTATTTTTTTTTATTACATCAGTTCTATTATTAGAACTAAATGAAGTGAAGCTAATTAAACATATGGCTACAAGACACATGGAAAAATTCGAAAATAATGAAGAAAACAAAAACAAGTTGTCAACAAAGAAACCGATATTTTCCAAAAAAAAACTCAAATGGAACTGAAATGGCCTTATTATGAGAACGAATAGAGAAAAGTGGATGAAAGATGGGAAGGTATAGAATTCTGGGAACAGAAAAAACGGGACGTCAAATAAAGAGATGGGAGGATGATCTAAATATAATTCTCGTGAGAGATAATATGTGTGGAAGAAACGAGGCGAGGGCTATGTCGAACGATGGACGACCTGACCAGAAAACTGGTCGGGTCGTCTTTGGACAAAACTGGGTTAAAAATCTAGTATTATATTGTAGTTTTGTCAGCGAATTTCGGTTTATTTTATAATAGAACTTTAACTTTTTTAACGGGTACTACCTATTAGATATTATCATGATTTGCTCGGAGAGTGATTTTAGTGTTTCTGACAACGCGGACTCTTTCACACTCATGTAAATGGATGTATAAATCACGTAAAACTAACGAATCGAGATGAAAGCCCTTCCCTTGAGTGTTATAAAAATACCTAACGTTATTGATTCCGATTGAAACGATGCGTTGTTATATTTCAACTATGCTCAGTGAATTCCGTAATCTATCCCTTTGTTAAATCAGATAATGAGGACAAAAGGCTCGATGAAGCAGAACCGCTGCGAAACTGCGATTGACAACCAATGGAGATCAGATTGTATAGGGTGGGACAAGATAGAACGTAGAGCATTTGCTCTTGTGAGTTTGGGATAAGAATATTTGGGATCGAAAGCACATGAAATTTATGACTTATCTCGACCCAAATTAGCGCTTCTTCCTATTTTACGAAGTTGTCCTTTTTGGCTACCGCAAAGGAGCCTGCAATCCGAGATTATTAGGTCGGAGACGATAATAGAGCCTATTAAACTATGAGAGTGTAATTACCTGGGAAAGTGTAACCCGGAGGGAAATTTATAGTAATTGGTAGGAAAGCTAAGAAATCCTTTCTTCATTTTTAATCTTCCGTGACTGCATCCATATAAATTCAAGTTTTTTTGTACGGATTTGTTGATATAATTTGCTAAGCTCTAAGCTCGACTATAAGCAATGAAACAATAGGGTATTACACCCATTATTGAGTGTCTTTATTAGATTAAAGTGCTAAAAAACCACAAAAAAACAAAATAACTATAATCGACAAGTGTCACAAAATGCATTTAAATTTTACATTTTAATTCGACGTAAATACTGGACGCAGTGGACGCCATATTGCTCAGTGATCATGACTTCAGGTGGCTTTGTGAACAAAGTACAAAGCCTGTAAACGCTGAACAGTTGAAAGTCGTCACTTTTTAGATGCTTTTTAGTCAACACACCCGTATGACGTTATACCGTGAGGGACTCTATTTCATCAAACAAACAAAAAAATGATTACTATGCATTGAATTTAAAAATTGATATGAACTAAATCCTAACATTCTTTGACAGATTTTGCCTAAGCAGTTAAAAAGAATACTTTGTTAGTTTTTTCTCATATAGAGTGAAATACCATATTGAGTACAAGTAAAAGTTATTTAAAACGACATAACTCAAAGAACCTCTTTGAACTGCAAAAAGCGCTCGTTGATCAGAGATACGAGTGACATCAAAGTACGATTAATACTGTCCAGGCGATTTGTCTCATGCCAAACGCGGCCAAAGACCCAAGTCATTAGCCGTTAGCAGATAAAAAATAGTACAACTACTATCTCAAAGATAGGTTGAAATATTTAAAGAACTGTTGAATATATCAATAGCTTATTGATGGTAATTTGATCAGACTTTCGCAGGACCGTAAGGAGTGGAAGGTTTGGAAGGATCTATTTGGAGGTCTGGTCTATGCCAGTAGCAAGTGAATCAAAGTTACAGATGATGATATCAATCCTAACTTAGCCCCAAACTAAGATAACTCGTTATCTTCTTTTAGGGTTTGATGTTGCTGTGTGATGTGAAAAGTAAATAATTAATTTACTTTATAGATTTCAACTGGGGTTTATAATGGCTCTAGATTTCATTAGTTGAGCTGTATCATATTAATAATATATAATAATTCACACAATTCCGAAACAAGCGGTACACACAGTTAACATAGATGATGCCTTTACCATCTCTAAAGGGGTAAATATTGTTAATAGGGCTAGTTTTAATTAATCTGGACAGCAAGCCAACAACAAAGGAAATCTGTGCAAACTCTTCCTTGAGGGTCATAAGGCGGGCTCTCAGAAAGTATGAGTTTTACCTCGAGTAGAATAATAATTCTAAAACCCACCATAGACTACTGACACTACACTACACAGAAGTCTTTGCAGAAGTAGACTTCGCCATTTAGCCTAAGAGAGCTCACTCATTTTCGAAGCAGATTATATATGAAAATTTGTACCTTACACGGTTATTTATTACACTTAAGTCATTTATATCAAGATATTCACAATTTGGAGAGACACCAGGGATGTATGGTGTCGGCTTCGTTATAAGGAACTACTTGGCAGAAAAAATTGAAGAAATTAGAGGAATTTCAGAACGAATAGCAATTTTAAACATTAAACTTCCTTCTTTCAAAGGCAAAGAAGAGATGTGGTCCATCATACAAGCGTATTCACCTACAGAAGCAGACAAAAACGAAGACAATAATAAATTAGAACAATTCTACAAAGATCTACAAGCAACGGTACAGACAGCTTACCGGAACTTAATAGTAATGGGAGACTTTAATGGTCAAATAGGAACCTGCAACACTGGAGAGGAATATATTATTGGAAAACATGGACATGGCAATAGAAGTAAAAATGGCTCAAGAATTGTCACTTTTGCTTTAGAAAATAAACTTAGTATTCTTAATACATTCTTCAAAAAGAAGAAGTCAAAGCAATGGACATGGATTTCACCCAATGGCATGTATAAAAACGAAATTGACTTTATCATGACCAACAAACCAAAGTTGTTCCATAACTTATCTACTATAAACCAGCTAAACTTTAACACAGACCATAGAATGATCAGGACAGCAATGACAGGAGGGTATGTGAAGAAAAGTAGGAAGCTCCATGATAAAAACACAGCTGCTCTCACATGTACTGGAAACTCTGATACACTGCTTGAAAATCTAAAAACAGCACTAAATAACAATGATACCACAACCTATTGTTCAACTCAGGAACAATATGACTGGGTAATAAATATACTTAAAACAGAGACTAAAAAAACTAACAAGCAAAGTGAAGATGTTATATCCCTTGAAACTAAAGAGCTGATAAAAGAAAGGAAACAAATTATAAACAAGACAAAAAATAAGGAAACACGTCGAAAGATAGCTGAATTAAGTAAAAAGATAAGCGAGCACTTAAGAAAAGACAGGAAACGGGAAAGACTGGAAACTCTTAAATACTTTGTGGATAAAACTGGTGGAACAAAAAAAGCTTTCAAAAAACTGAACAAAGTAAAAATCTGGATGCCCAACATGAAGAACAAGGAAGGAATAAGAACAAGCAAAAGACATGAGATACTCAAAATTGCCACCGACTACTATAAGAACCTGTACAGCGGACACACAAATACAAAAGATTTACAAAAAGAAAAAGCTGCTATCACAGAACCAGAACCAGTACCCAAAATTCTAGAGAGTGAAGTAATAAAAGCAATAACAACACAAAAACTAGATAAATCACCAGGTATGGACCAAATAACAAATGAACTGCTAAAAACAACCTCACCTATTGTTACTCCAATACTAACAAAAATATTTAATGACATAATAATAACAGGGAATATCCCTGAGAACTGGTCTAAATCAACCATAATCTTAATACACAAAAAAGGAGATAAGGGAGATATAAACAACTATAGGCCAATCAGTATTATGTCAAATATCTATAAAGTATTCTCAAAAATAATCCTATCAAGAATTTCAACCACACTCGAAGAGAATCAACCTAAAGAGCAAGCAGGCTTCCGAAGCAAATTTTCAACAATAGACCATATCCACGTCCTAAGACAAGTTCTTCAAAAATACAAAGAATACAACAAAGTTTTCTACTTAGGATTTGTGGATTACAACAAAGCTTTTGACTCTCTTGAACACAATTGCATATGGATGGCACTAGAAAGCCAAGGGGTAGAAGACAGATACATAAAAATTCTCAAAAATATATATAGTAATTGTACAGCTCAAGTGAAGCTTGAAAAAGCAGGAGAAGAATTCCCAATACAAAGAGGGGTCAGGCAAGGTGACCCTATCTCACCTAAGCTGTTCACAGCGGTTCTCGAGATGATCTTTAGAAACATAGAATGCAATGAAAAAGGACTGAATATCAATGGCGAAAACCTAAACAATCTACGTTTCGCAGACGATCTCATTATATTTTCGGAAACTCCGGAGGGACTACAGGATATGCTGCAAAAATTGGCAGAGGAAAGTAGCAAAACAGGTCTGTCAATGAATCTTACCAAAACGAAAATAATGACCAACTCAAAACAAAAAGATATTAAGATAAATGGAGTACTAATAGAATATGTTAAGGAATATATATATATCTGGGTCAACTAATATCAACAGAGGATACAATGGGAAAGGAAATAGAAAGAAGAGTAGCAAATACTTGGAAAAGATTTTGGTCTCTAAGCGAAATTATGAAAAGCGAAAATATGCCTATGAAAGCTAAGAGAAAAATATTTAACACATGCATTCTACCTTGTTTATCCTATGGATGTCAAACATGGGCACTAACCGCACAGCAATTACACAAAATAAGGGTATGCCAGAATGGTATGGAAAGGAGTGTAATCGGAGTAAAAAGAAGAGATAAAGTTAGACTAGAAAATATAAAAAATAAAACTAAATTCAAGAACATACAGACAGTCTATAAACAACATAAATGGCGCTGGACAGGACACATGTTAAGAGAAGCTAAAGAAAAATGGACAAAAATAGTAACAGAATGGTACCCCCGAGGAAACAAAAGAAGTAAAGGCAGACAAAACAAACGATGGGAAGATGATATTAAAAAAGTGGCAGGCCCAGAATGGACCCGCGTTGCAAAAGACAGGAAACAATGGAAGACTTTAGAGGAGGCCTATGTCGAAGGACAAGCTGGAAACAAGTAACAAAATGTTAATATTACCAACAAGCATCAAACAAACACTATGGTTCAGCAATAAAGGCTTATTTTATTTTATTTATTTTATTTTTTTTATTCACAATTTCTGCTATCACGACTTCAGATATTATCAGTTGATTTAACACTTTACCGCTTCAGTCCACTTTTGTAAAAAAAACTTGCTAACGTTCGGTGTGGGCAATTTCGTTCAAAACTTGGTGGTACCTTTTGCAAAATCTTTTACTCATACTACCTACACTAGCCACTAGGTGACAAAGACAAGGTAGTGTGGTCAGTAGCCGTGACGAAAACGGTAAATACAATGTTGGTCACACTGTTACATTATAGGTCACACAATCTACTGTAACTTACACATGATTTTATAGACCTAAACTGACGTGTTTGGTACCTACCGTCAGTTTGAATTGATTTGTGGTGGGTTTGTTTCGGTTACGTTATTGGATTACCACTACACATAGGATAAAATGCAAGCCAAAGTTTAAGAAAATAATCAGTATTGCTCAGGAATTTGGCATGAAGTACGGATTCTAACTTCTGTTACTGTCTTGTTCTTAATGTTGCACGAACATTAAGAAGGCAGGGTCATAAATTTTGTACCTATATTGTTAAAATGTCTAATAAATTATTTCTCATGTGCATATAGTCAACATCTCGAGCCAGTTCGTATTTGCTTTGTTTTTTTTTTTTTGTTATTTCTTGTCTATTGCTTGTTATATGTTTTGTGTACCTAAATAAATAAAAATAAATTAGCATCAAGGAAGTGTCTGAAAAAAGGAGTGAGCATCACACTCCTTTTTTGGGCAGCTGTGTAAAATATAGCCTCCTGTATTGTTTTGGGTTTCTTTGGTTTTTACGTGCATTGAACCTGGTTTCTCCATAATTATGTATGTGGAGCGGTGCGGTGAATATGACCGATAGGAGGTATAGGGTCAAAGGTCAAATCTAGCCACATGTCGACAGTTGAGGATCTATGGATCGTTTTGAACATATCTGAGTCCTAGGTGTCCAGGAGTTAGCCAGGAATGTCGAGAACATTATTGGTTTAATTTTATTGAGGTTTTAATTAGTTTTCTTTCTTCAAGGAATAAAACTGCAGAAAATAAATTTGCCGTAGCTAAACATTTTGTATGAAGCCAAATTACTTTACCGTTCGTACCGGTACCGGGAACATCATTTTTTTTCTTCTTCAAAACGTGCTGTTTTTTTATACGCTAACTTTAATTTACAATCCTAACGCTCACTATAAAAAAAAAACATTTCATCTCTTATAAATTGATGGACTAGAAGATAATGTTTCTTGGACCTAAATTAAAATGTAGAGCACACCATTTTATCTTACGAAGGAAATGAAAACTGATAAAATCATGAGACTTAGTCCAAACGTTGAAACTGAGCAGACACGTAATATTTTTAGCCGACACGGCATCAGATACATCAGATATTGGGATTTGGGGCAACGACTCTCCGTGGGCGAAAGTAGGATTATCCCAAACTGATTATTAGTTTATTATATAATTCATCAAATAGGTATTTTAATAGGTACCTACGAATATGAGATGTGTTTCCTTAAAATTAACAATTTACGTCTCAAGCCAGTTTGTAGTATTTTCTGTTTTTTGTGCTTTATTTATTAATGCTGTTATGTATTCTGTGCACTTTATAAAATAAAGAAAAAATAATTAGGTCTATTATTTTTCTATACTGCGCTTGAACATCTACGTCACATGTTATACATATTCAGTGGCAGGTCACTCCATAAATCAATAAAGCCGCTCCACATTTTACACAGAATAGCTAGGTAGCGAATGTTATCTGGCAATAAAATTCACGGCCTTAAAAATTGCTTACATTAGCGTTGTAAACAAATAGATTATAAACAGCAAGGACGCAATGTCAATGAAGAACTTGTAAGTGCTTAGGCTTCTTCCTTTGAATCAGATTGTGAAATATTTTCATATGTTAAAACACGAGAAGCCTAAGTTTTACTGCGGCTTTTATAAAAGGTCAATAGACATAGGTAGATAGGAAGCATTAGCAAGATAATCAAAAGAATATAAATCAGTTCAATGTAGATTGTTTGCAACGGTCTGCAGTTAGCTCAATTGTGTCAATTGCTCTAGTTCTAATTTGTTTTTGTTATTTGATTGTAGTTTTCATTGGTGGTAAAGTGTTAATAATCATAAGAATACTATTAAAAATAAATACAAATTAAAATGATTATAATAATAAGGTACCTACATAATTAATAGATAAGTCTATACTAATATTATAAAGAGGAAAGATTTGATTGTTTGTATGTTTGTTTGTTTGTTTGTTTGTTTGTTTGAATTGAATAGGCTCCGAAACTACTGAACCGAGTTAAAAAATTCTTTCACCATTAGAATCCTTAATATTCCGTGATGAACATAGGCTATATAATATTTTCAAAAAAGTTTGGGATCCGCATGAAAAATTCAATAATTGAACCGTGGGCTGTATATTCAACCTCTTTTTCTATTATGGCGCGTCAGAATAGAAAAAGAGGTTGTATAGCGCACGGTGCTTGCTTTTTCTCTACGGCCAGTGTCAGTTTTGGAATGTCGAGTCAATGTCAAAAACCCCAATGCTGTTAAAAAAAGTAAAGATCCGTATGAAAACTGTAAAACCCATCGTTTTAGTGTGTATAATTTCTGAAATTTTTGTTTAATACCCGTGCGAAGCCGGGGCGGGCCGCTAGTTATAAATAAACGATGAGGCTGCAAAAGTTAAAAACTGTGGAGCAGTCTAACAACAAAATAAATTATACAATTATAGATTTTAATATCAATATCAAATGTGTGTGTGTGTATATCTATATCTATACTAATATTAAAAAGAGGAAAGATTTGATTGTTTGTTTGTTTGTATGTTTGTTTGTTTGTTTGTTTGAATTGAATAGGCTCCGAAACTACTGGACCGAGTTAAAAAATTCTTTCACCATTAGAATCCTTAATTTTCCGTGATGAACATAGGCTATATAATATTGTCAAAAAAGTTAGGGATCCGCATGAAAAATTCAATAATTGAACCGTGGGCTGTATATTCAACCTCTTTTTCTATTATGGCGCGTCAGAATAGAAAAAGAGGTTGTATAGCGCACGGTGCTTGCTTTTTCTCTACGGCCAGTGTCAGTTTTGGAATGTCGAGTCAATGTCAAAAACCCCAATGCTGTTAAAAAAAGTAAAGATCCGTATGAAAACTGTGAAACCCATCGTTATAGTGTGTATAATTTCTGAAATTTTTGTTTAATACCCGTGCGAAGCCGGGGCGGGCCGCTAGTTAATCATAAACTAAAAGGCACATTAATAAACTTACCATCAGCTCGTTTTTCAGGGATAGGGGCGGGTTCCATTACCATTCCGAATCGAGTACCCTGAAACAAATAAATTTACACGTTATTCAACGAAAAAGTAAAAAAGCTATCTCAATTGAATGTGCCAACTACGCCGAAACACACATAGTCAATACAACACTCATGTTATTTACAAAGCAAGAGGACCTTGTTTGTAAGATGTACAAAAATGACCAAAGTGACGAATTGAAACCAGAAATACGCCGTGGATAATGAATCGTCACAGCTCCCACACAAGATTTAAAATAGATTGAAGCATTTTGACCATTTTAATGATATGGACGCTGTGTGAGGATACATACTTCAGAGGGATCTTGACAAGTTGGTGTGGTATGACGACGATTTTACGAACTCCAAGCTAATTAGAATACCTGATCAAATGGAGCGTTAGTTGTTTTTAATATACAGCAAAAACTATGTAGACGCAATTGTTGTGTAAAGAACTCGGGCTAAACGCCCGAGTTCTTTACACAACAAGCTCTTTACAAACAACACAACAATACCGTAGTCAAACTAAGTGGTCACCAAATAGTACATTACATATACTGTAAGATTTACAATTACTTGATATGGTATTTCTCACATGTCGATGGCATGCAGTCATCGATATTTTTAGAGGTAAAGTTTGTTTCGATGATAACAAAAATCATTTTTTTGTTAGAACAGAAACAACTGTCCGGATGTAAGCGCTTTATTCGTTTCTCAACGAAGCAGGAGCACCACTGGGGAACTTCCACCTGCCTTTATCGTCTAAAAAACGTAGAATTATAGAGGTATAAAGGACTCGTTTAGTTCGGAAATACAACCACCACAACAAAAAAATAACCACACGCGAAGCTCTTGGCTTAAGCCAAAGCTAGATGTTTTTATGTCTTAAATTATCTAAGTTAAGTCTTAAATTTTTGTAATATTAATTCTTATTATGGCTACTTATTAATAAATTTATTGTTTTGCTATAACTTAATTTTAATGCATGCTACATATTTTATTAAATTTTTAACATAGAACTGCCTAGAATAAATCATGCAGTGCACACATATTTAGGGATACATTTTGATAATAATCTCTTTTACTATTTTGATATTTTTTTATTGTGTTCTGTTTTGTGTGCCAAATAGATACCTCAATAAAAAACTGATGTTTCATTACATTCATAAATTATAAGTATTATAAGTTTTAACCGTAAGAAATGAAACTAAACATCCAACGTCGAGTAGATAGGGCAAAACGCAAACAAAACAATAAAAAACACCTTATTTACTATTGTTATCACTTAGTGAGTGAGTCATCGATAGTGCATCTGCATGACGAATACGATTCTTATCTGTACTCGTAAGATAACCTCTATAATATAAATTGTTTCAAATAATATTTCTATAAAAATATTTGTCCCTTTATTTGCGTAATCATAAAGGAATTTATTAAGAAACTAATCAATACTTATAAATAGCTTATATAAGTACCTAGTGATGAAATATGAGATGAAGAACAAAATGTTTTGATATCAATTTACTAAGGCAAGGGAGCAGAGAAACGATGAAAATAATATAAAGAGTTTTCCGAGATATGCTAAATTCCAAAACAAATTACTGCTATTGATCTATACGCAGCCGTGTCAGATTGAGATCGCATGACTCATTATTTATAATACTCAATATTACGTCTACGTTGAACACGATACGGAAGAGAATTACTTTTTCCGTGAAGTAAGTCAACAAACCAGACTTGAACGGCTAAAGACAACATGAGATAAAGAAAAGTTTGTATTAATAGAAAATGTATGCTAATTGAAAATTATGGATACCTTTGCTTAACGAATTTCATTACTTAAAAATTAATTTATCAACTAACTTTTTACATTGTGTTAGTTTGCTAATTAAATATCTCAAGCCATTTTCTTTACATATAATTTAAATCGAAATAAGAATCATTTAAAACTTTAGATTAGGTATGGGCAACCTTCGGCAAGTTGCGTGCCAAAATTACTATATAAATGCAGCTGCGGGCCATAACAAGAAATACAAAATATTTTTTCATGTATAGGTATCTTTTTATTAGGTTTTAAACATTCAAAATTAAACAATTTTATTACGTGTAACGGTTAATGTGATATTTGTGTTTGAACTTCAGAAACAAGTTTATTAATATCTGGACAAATTCGACTTGTAGCGTAACGAGTTTTCCAGATTTTCATCTATGAGTCTCGGACGGCATTTTGACTTATTAGTCTTCATCATCGAGAAAAATTGTTCGCATTTGTCCAAAAACACAAACGATTCTTCTCGCGAACGCTCTCAGTTGTTTGTATTTCTCTTCTTCAATGTAAGTTTTGTAAAACTCGTACAGTACACGTCTTCAAATTTTGATTTCAAGTTTGTGTCTTCCTGAAGCTCGATCAGTTCCATTTTCAGTTGAAATGGAGCATTATTTACGTCACTTTTCGTCGAAGTAGCGAAAAGGTTAAATTAGCTATCCATCTTCTTAAAGTCTGAAAATCCATTAGTAAATTTCTCTGACAACGATTTTAGTTCATCAGCCTACTAAATGTACGTTACATTTTCATGGCTGCATAATGTCGAAAAATGATAACAGCTTCCAGATCGCATTTGTGTTTTCCATAAGCTAATTTTGTTCTGGAACGCTTTTAGGTGGCTGTACAATAATAGGTTTTTCTTTTATTTCCATAATTTCTTTTCTGAGATCGTAAAATCTTTCATTTTTCCTTTGCTTAACCACCTTACTTCCTTGAAATTTCAAAATGTCTCGCGGGCCGGTTAAAAAGTCGAGGCGGGCCGGATCCGGCCCGCGGGCCTTTGGTTGCCCATATATGCTTTAGATAGATAACGGATAAAAAATACTTTACTATATCAAACAAAGAAAGTAAACATAACAAACAGACATGCTTAAAGTAGAGTAGGTAAGTATAAAGGGCAGCCTTATCGCTACGGTGGACTGCACAGGATGCAAAACAAAATAATACGTTTTACGAATTGACGGAATAATCAACGAACATAAAAAAGATTCAATTATTTTAAGGAAAAGAGGAAGTATTTCAAATGATTCAATGGCTTATCTATCACTAAAATACGATTATTTATGTTGCAAATCGTAGGATTAACACCGAAGGTTGCTTTTTGCGAACTGTTTCGCATATCACGTTTGTAGCGCGTGTGTTTATTGTTTATACCAAATATCAAGATAGATATTTAGAATTATGTAAAATTTATGAGCGTAGGTGTTCACAGCCAGTTTATTACAAATATGAATATACGATGCAGATCCTAATATCGAGTTCCATCTACGTGCAGCGAATAAAAGTTGAACCTTGAGTTTCTTTTTGTTCAATACCTATTTATTCTATAAGGATATTTTCAGTCCACAGTCCATAAAGACAGGGAAAGTGGCAATTATGGTGCCGGTAATATCATTATCATAATCCTTACAAATCTCTGTTTTTACACAAAAGTTTGTAACGGTGACGTCATTTCGGGGTCAGACTGTATAAAAGTACGTCATGTCTCGGGCCGGCTCAGCCTTACCATTCATGGGCAACCTTGATCCTCGGTTGATTAATTCAAAACAATACGTAGGAGGGCTGTACGGTACTGAGCGAGACGTACTTATAAGGACTGCAGGTATGTTAGATATTAATACATCCGAGAAAAACGGAAAGCGTGATTTCTAATCCTTGGAAGTGGAGAAGGCATTATCAACGGTTTCCTTCATTAAATTAACTGTTTAGCAATTGGCTTAGGTATATCCGTGATATTAATAACTGCAATTAAATTAATATGAGCAGGCAGACGATTGCAGTCATAGTTAATCCTACTTTAGCGAGGTGATTTTTTGTAGGAGGAGCTCAAGGTTCGCATTTCGCCTCGTATTGTTTTGTCTGTACAGCTCTTTCAACGAAAGTTGAACATTACATGTGCGACGTGCGTGCCCGTATTCCATTTATCTTTCAACAGCGGTGTTATATATATAATGTAATTCAGAATGTTTAGGTGCACTCAAAGCGTGCTTAAAGGTCATTATAGCATGCTTGCTACCTTTCTCGGTTTTAGAGACATTGAGGTCATAGGTTAATGAATTTTGAGGTAAGTAATAACCGGCTTTAATATTAAACGATCATGTGGCTATTAACCTCGGCCCCTAATGAGCAATATGTGCTTCATGTCCTAAACTGGTTGAAGTGATTAGCTTCTTGCCCAAGACTAGATACTTTAGGCTTTAGCTTTCTAGATGCTGGATATGTTGCAATTGTGATTGCTACATTTGGTTTAACGTTAGAGCGATTGAGATCTGCGAAGAGTACGAATGTACATCAAATAACACGAGACCAAAAACAGGCAGACAAACTGCAGGTAACTTTAAACTCGTCTTAGGGTGCTGTTTTGACTGTGACAATCGGGCAATTGCATCTTCGTTGATTAATGTAACTTATGTTATTGTCCAATTATCTTTCGAAGAACATCCCTAAGCCGAACTACGTCTGGTGAAACCCGACCTAAGCGAAAGCGGGATCATAAGAAGCCAGGTTAGTCGAGGTTTTTGCTGCCTGACTCGATTTCACTCAGCGATACAAGTCGATATCGATTTTGCATTACGTATTATCGTTATCTGAAACGGCATTCAAGAAACAGTTTACTAGAATGTTGATTATCTTTAGATAAAGGGTTATTGTTTCTTCTTGGAAACAATAGTTTTACTTTGTTTTACTAAGACAGGGTCTGCTTAGCTTGGGGGCTCTGCTTATCGAGGATTTTGACGTCCTGTAGATACCTAACCAGTGAAACAATTTTTTGCCTCGAATCAATGAGGGAGATTCCCCATTACCTACAAATGGACTTCAAATGTTAGCTCTCTATATCAGATTTCAATAACTTTATTTCTTTACGCTTCCAAAATAAGCATTATAAGTCAAATATCATACAAGAAATTATTATAAAATAAGAAATAAGGTGTTACTGATTTTCTCTTCACTATAGTGCATGGATAGGAGTAGTTGTTATTTGATTTAGATACTAAATTATGGCCTTTGGTTCATCGGATGGCTTAGCTTGTAATAAATCTGCCATTGTCTACATAATGTTACAATCACGACGTGTTCAGCAAGTAGGTGAAAGTCGCGTTCGATCGCAGCACAAGCAGATCGTTTCATTGAACTTATTTTTTACCGACTTCGAAAAGAGGAGAAGGGCTCTAAAAGTATACATATAGCCGAACGAGTTCGATTTCGAAGCCCAAGATGATGATAAAATATTGTTATCACTCGGATTCTTTAGAGGATGGGTCAGCTTTTAGTTTTTCCACATGATTTGTTTACCCAAGGACCTACTCTTCCACGGACATCAGCAAGGGCCGGCTTAGCAGCAATATCAGTGGAGTCCCTCAAACAGCGTAAATATGCAAATCTTGACCATGGTTACCTATTTGAGCCGTTTAGGGTGGAAACCCTAGCTTCTTGGAGTTCTGGGGTACACACTTATATAGAAACCTCATGAAGCTACTCTTGGGTTTACAAGTGATTCAATGATATCTTTTATTTCGGTCAAGATTGCCATCCAACATGGCAATGCTGCCAGCATTCTATGATCCCTAACACAATTTTTTTGAAAATGTTGTATAGCCTATGTTCATGAGGGATAATGTAGGATTCTCATGGTGAAAGAACTTTTCAAATCAGACCAGCAGTTCCGGAGCGAATTCAAACAAAGAATCAATCAAATCCTTCCTCTTTAAATATTAGTAATATATAGGTTAATATTGCTTTGGGATTTCATTATTACAAAAATATAATTTTTTCTAATAATTTTCATGAGCAATATTAATTATTAGAAAACAACTATTATCAGGAACTACTGGTTTCATTTTTGTTCATTAAGTGTTTATCATCGGTATGTTGAAATTCTTTGTTTATTGAGAGAATTTATGTATGAACTTTTGGAGATGAAACAAGTCTACAGCTCTTTGGAGGAATTAAGCAGGCAAATATTATTTATGAGAACTCCAATGACTATCAAAGGACTGGAAAAGCAGCAGTGGGTGCTTACAGGCTGAATTATCATGACTTGAAGCAGAAAACCCACACTATTTACATAATTAACATAATACAAAACAGTTGGTGTTATTAAGTAACATGAAATAATAAGTCCATAATAAAAACAAATCTTTGTAGGTACCTAATATCTGTACTAAGAATTAGGTTCCAATCCACATTCGAACAAATGATAAGATATCAATAGTGTTAAGTGGAGTACTAAGTACTAACTGAGAAACACAACACACTTTGTAAAGTAGTAGTAAATGTAGCACAGAAGACACAATTGTCACTTCCCAGTGTTAATTACCTGGTCAGGTGATGAAACCACCTCTACCTACGCATCTACATCATTTTTAGGTACCCAAACATGTCTTAGGTAGCAACTGTTTTGTAATCCTGCCTTTTAGCAATCCCACACTAAGCAACTGTGGTGTAACGCGACTATGTGCATCTACATTTAAAAAGACAGCTGGGGCGTTTGGCCAAATAAAACGATGACATTACTTGCTCAAGGTTAGACGAAATAGCGCGCGACGCCAGAATTGCACAAAGCAACATCAAACCTCCGAACACGACTAGAAAATATTACGCACCAAATAATGTAAATACCAAGGTACATCATTCAAATACATATTAAAAGACAGGTGTCGTAAATAAACTCACCGTATTGGGCAAGAGAAAGGCTTTGAAGAAATCACTGAGCCATCAACACTGTCAGAAGTAAACAAAACTAAACGGTGGAAAACTGTAGAAATATTTTATCAATATTTACAAAATAAAAACACTTTCCACAACACACCGTGCGTGAAATTTCAATGACAAATGAAACGAAGTGAAATTTGCAACAAGTGCAACACAACACAACAAAGGATTGAACTGAAGCTATCTACGAATGGTTTGACAGATTGATAAACTTATCATAGACAAGGAAAACTAGTGCTGGATGGCTGTGGCTTCGATTAATAAAAATTACATATGTCCATAATTCTACTCGAATCAAATTTAAATTTTGCATCGATTGTACAAAATAAGCTTTGTTTCATCTTGCTGCTCTCATACATTTGTCATAATTGTTTTCTAACGAAGGCAGCGTTGACGAGATTTATTCGTTCGGTCGCACGCTGCAAAAGTGTCTTCTGGGTAATCGTTATAATATAAGTTGCTGCGAGGTTCAATTTGTTTTGTGGTTTTTAGTTTTTTCTGAGTTATACGAGTAGAAAGACTGAAGGTAGAGAAAAGGTAATCTAAAATCAAATTCGCAGCAATTAAAAAATATTAAATAACTTAGATTCACTCGTATTTTGCAACATTTGGAAGTACTTATTAGAGATTTTAAGCTAAAAATTAGTATTTTCAAGTAGATTTATCACGGATTCGTAGAAAATAGTAAACGATTTTGGGCAAATAATATTATTAAGTAAGAAGCAGAAAGTCGAAAAAAAAATATCTTGCACCAGCTAGAAATCGATATCAGGCTTTGGCAAGCAAACCTCGCAAAACTGCTGCTCCAAGAAATTTACATACACAGCAAAAGTAAATATATAAAATTGTGTTTTATGAACAAAATTTTATTTAGTGGTGTTATTGAATTTCATTATAATCGATTTAAAAACATGTTGGTGCTTCACTACTATTTCTATTTTTCAGATTGTCTATGGAATAAATGTTGCCAGAAGTATTTTTTTTCTGGATTTTAGGGAAAAGAGAAACCAAATAAAAATATAGTAATTACAAAATGTCCTGCTCTACTCTAGTATTAGGTTGGTGGCTTGTTGTACTGTATTGCAATATATAATGTTCATGTAGCATAATACCACTAGGTAACGAAATATTTTGTTAATTTTATCAGAATATATTTATTATCTAGTTCAACTAAAATTGTTTAAGTTTTTTAAACGCTTTTATATAATTTTCAAGACTCTCCACCTAGGGCTCATTCTAGGCAACAGTAAAAAAATGGTTCGTTCATGCAGATGCGCTGTCACGACGGGACTCCGTTAGGATGTTTGTGTTCTGTGGAGGTGGACGCGACGACGACGGACGACCCTGACGACGACGACACGCGACGAGCGCAACAAGCTTGTTTTGTATAAATTGTTAGGGGAATTTACAGCTTGCAGCTGACCACACTACCCTACATTTCCGGCTTCCTGTCGGGCGGGCCAATACCTCGGAAGCCCAATCAAATCATTGAAGTCGTCGAACGTCGTGGGTAAACCCTTCAAAACTAAATCCGTGTATGAATATTGCGCGTTTTATTATTTTTTCACTGAAATTTAACTGTTTATGACTGAAAATCGATGGCCATTATTTACATAAATAATTCTTAGTGCAAGTAGTGTGTAGTTTTTGTGAGAATAAATATTAGAAAGCCAGAACTGAATTTCTGAGACTTGTGTGATTTATAAATATTTTGTGAAAATGACGGCATCTACAATGATTGAACTGGAATCCTGGATCATCTACCAATGTGTCCTGAACGAGTGCCATGTCTCTAGCAGCTGTAAGTTCTTTTATTTATTTGTTATTATAAAAACAAATACCTACTTACTTAAACCTTAAGTTCCTACGTACGTACCTTTTCTATTTAAATTTGTTTACAGACATGAACTAACCTTACTATTATAAAAGTACGAAATAATTCAGTTTCAGTTTATTTATTCAAAAACAATTTACATTGTGTATGAACGAACTTAATTAAAATTAAATCTTAGAAGTAAGTACATTGGCATAAGTAAGTACCTAGGTAATAAAATTTATAGCATGCATATAAAATAAAATTTTCAATACATTTTTCGTGTGATAAACTCGTCAATTGTATAAAAACACTCCTTCAGCAAAAGTTTTCTCAATTTGTTCTTAAATGTATTTGGGTTGTCAATTGCTTTCATTTCAGTAGTTCCTCACTGAATTAGGTACCGGCTAATTTTTATGTAGGTTCCTATATTTTTTTGTACTTCAAAAAATCTCAGTGTACCTAAGCTTACCTACCTAGGTACCTACCTAATTATTGTAATTTTTTTTATGAGGCCTAAGATCCGATATATTTTGAGTTTATTATACTTTAAAAACATACCTGACGCTGTTCATATTACCAATTCGTCACCATGATGATTGATTGATGAATGATGGATGATACATCATTCATAGTTACGTTTTCCTTAGACATGTTCTCTAGGCATTCAAAGATACATTACCTTCTAGTACCTATCCAAATTCTGAAAAACATAAATCCACTTCTTTTGGCCTTAAGTGGTAGGTATCTCGAAGTTCGGCGTGCGTGGCCAGAAGACGGTTGGGGCTTGAGGGAGGGTTGAACATACAGGACCAGCAAGCTGAGAAGTCCAGCAGTGGTCAAGATAGAAAAGACGAGCCCCACAGTTCCACTGAAAAGGCCTCCCCCATGAGACGCCTCAAATAGCGCTCCAGAACCGCCTCTATCCATCGATCATCTGCGACATCTAGGACTACGTCGGTCCATCGAGATGCTCTCTCAAACCTCCGTTTCGCATTGCCTCGCGGTCCTCACGAGACAAAACATGCCTCAAAAGATTTGAAAAGCATTCAAAAGAGGTTCCTACACCTATATACCTACTTACGCCTCATGCAAGTAAAACGTCATGTCGATTTCAAAACTAATTAAAGTACTGGCCAGTAGCCGCTCCAATGAGTTCAGTAATCAACGTTAATTGCCACAAAGTCACACATGTCGACCCTGAACACACTGATGTTAGTAATACGAGTATTCCTTCAATTCATTGTCGACCTCTCAGGCGCGGTGGGCGAAGGTCCGCCTGCGACGCTTGAGGTTGCCTATTCGGATTCTCGCCTCGGGGCAGATATACCTATGTCTCGGCTGTTCTGGCTGTATTAGTATATATATCAACAGTGACACTCACGTAGGTATACCTACACTGAAATGATCAGCTGGAGAGTCCAGCGGTTTTTACAATATCGTCAAGCGACGTACATTGTCATAATAAGTTAACTCTTGAAGTCCACCATGACTCTTGTCTGCCTGCCGTAAAATATTTAATATATATTGTGAATATTTAATTTATGTAGGTATGTTATCTATGTAGGTATCTTATCTATGTGAACGTGCTAGATACGACATAACTTACCTACATCAAGAACTGCACCACAGTGTACATATGTATACTGTGACTGCACGTAGTTGTTGTAGGTACTTAGGTACCTTAAGGTAAGGTTGG
Source organism: Eupithecia pulchellata (assembly GCA_963931895.1). Classification (NCBI taxonomy): domain Eukaryota; kingdom Metazoa; phylum Arthropoda; class Insecta; order Lepidoptera; family Geometridae; genus Eupithecia; species Eupithecia pulchellata. The sequence goes on along the minus strand of OZ007536.1, from coordinate 9,713,370 downwards.
TATATTTTATTATAAAAACTATAGTAGTTTGACGAATTCATTATGAATGTAAGCAGGTTGAGCCGCACTCACCCTGATGAAGTCCCTCGTTAAGGGATGAAACGTTGGTGTTCTTACAACATATAATAGGTTCGTAGTTAACCCGCTTACATTCATAATGAAGGTAGATATACCTACCCACCTTGTCTGATTCATAACTTCATAAGTCATAACTAGCAATAGCAAGCCTTATTTGGTTTTGAGACAAGGTTTATAAAAGTCGGAACACAATTAAATGTTTATTAATATGTTACCAAAGAAAATTACAATTAAATGACCAAATTAGAGCTAGTATTTATAATTGAAACAATTGAGCTAACTGCAGACTGTTGCAAACAATCTACAGGTGGGTCAACTAACCTATATCAATACCAGTTGGAAACGTCCCAAAGACGCTGGCTTAGAATGTCTCGCTGTATGACAATGCTGATGGCCTGCGTCAGATACTCGCCAACACTCGGGTCAAGCGTGTATTTACTGCATTTTTTTGTTATAAATATATAAAAAATTGCAACTTCTTGTTTTATCATTACAAAAATCAGTATTAAAAAATCTAACGTGGAGTGTGGAGATATAGATGCGGTTGCACAGAGGGCACAGTTTCCTTCTTTTTCTTCCGGTCTTTATCCCACGCTAGGTGGGGTCAGACAATTTTTTTTCCACTCTACTCCATCTATGAGGACAAGCTTCCCTTATCGGTTAGAAATTCAATGCTATTAAACGCTCACATCATATCAAAATAAACTACAAAATGTCGCAAACCTAAAAAAATTACCAGTAAACTAAAACACCCATGGAAACTTCGAGAAAAACTTCGAAAAGCTGATCGCTTTGTCACCGTTAGTAGGAAGTCAAGTGACAATCATTATGAGCCCTATCACGCGGAGTTAAGGTACAGGCAGGGTAAGGTTGTAAATCGATAGTCGCGATACAGGAGTTCCCAAGGACCCGACCTTGTCGTCGACAGAAAGCTTCATTACGTTTCAGGTGTGTACGGCAAGGATGAATGGGCTAGGGCTGGACGGTTTCGGAGTTGGGTTCTTTCGATTCCTAGATATATTTTGTAAAGCAAGGAGTAAAACGTTAATCAAAGAAAAATACAATTACCTAAATAAAATTTAATAACAAATTAGAACAACTTCAAAATAAAAAATTGCAAACAAAGTAGCTGGTAGCTTAACTGATCCATATCCAGTCGGAAGCGTCCCCAAGACGCTGGCTGCATTAGGTACTTCGTTGTAGGTATGGCAATGATGATGCGCTGTGCAGATCCTGACCAACCAAACCAATTACAAATAAATATTGGTGGAAAATATTTTACGACGCTGGTATTATCGGAGAGAATAGCAGAAGATCAAAACTAATTTTAGTTTTGAAAACTTTCGTTCATCATACGTCTGACGTCCGTTTTCAAACTGCAATTTGAACCATTTTTGCTAAATATGTGAAATTTTGTTTTGATTTTAATAATTACCTTGATATGTACCTACCGTGTTAAAGTTGAATATTCAACCAAACTTGCGTATTATGTTAGTACTGTATGTATAGTTATTATGTAGTGTGGAGTGGGATATTTGAATTTATTTTATTTCGGAATCGGAATAAAATTTATCGCTACCACAACACAACTATATCGAATGAGGCACGACACTCGAATATTTCTGGAAATTAATAGAGAAACGACCAAAACGAGTAATAACACAATCATTTTGGAAATACCTACATGATTATTTAAATTGGTTCGTTACTTAAATATCAGTAGGCCGTTTTATGGATATGGAAATAAGTAAAGTATTTTATACTCAACTGATTGCTACCAATAGCCGTAAAGCTGTAAAGCGTATCTATTGAATGGCAATTTTCTTCATAATTTTAGTTGAAACACTCAAGAATATTAGGATTTCTTTACCTAAAAGCTCGCTTAAAAAAGCTATCATCTATTCCTTTTAAATAAAATGGATCTCATCCCGCCACCTGAGCTTAATCCACTAATGGAAAATAAAATGGAGGACCAATACCTTCTAAGACGAGTTCTTTGCATAATTTATATTCCATTGAGAGCTTATGAAACTGTTTATTTTATAAATCATCACTATCAGTTGATTAAACATGCTAAGTACTGATTCGTTTATCTATATTGTTTAGTTTTTTTTTTACATTAAATTGTTATAATATTAAATATAAAAAAGCCTCTTAGTTTTCGCGTCACATATGACAGGTAATAAAAAATCATTTACCTATTTCAGGCAACATAAGAACAGTTAAGAAGTTTGGTAAAAAACTAATTCTAGGGCCCATATCAATAAATACCTTACAGACTAACATACATACAAAAATATAAAGTATTAATAACTAAAATTACTATTACAAAAATATATTATAATTACTTTATTGTAATACTCCTACATTGACTGCTACGTTGCAACTAGAATAATACAGTTTTATTTTTGTATTTTAAGTACTATACTATATGATACGTTGTTTGTTATTCCCTGATTGATTTTAAAACTTTTGATTAGATTTCTTAAAGTTAAGAAAAAATAAAATTACTAAAACGTGATAAACAAAGTAACAACTTTTAACCAAATTCGAAACAACAAAGTTAAATTCTAAAAATAACAGCTCGAAAACACAAACAATATTCCATCTTTTCGAATAACTTGATAACATCTTACGTAAGCTAAGCTATAAGAGAAGCTATTAAGAGCTATAATAGAATCCCTCGTCTTCGCACGCGACCGTTAAACATGTGGCCAGCCAGCTGCGTGCACACCTGCCCTACCTTTAACAACAAAGACGTAAAGGGAAGGAATGGTGTCCGTAAGGTTGACAATTGTAGAGCAAAGGAAGGGAAAGGAATAAAAGAAGGGTTTGCAAAGGTTAGGTTGCAATTCTAACTAGAGCCATCGGCAATGAAGTAACTATTATAGAGTGCATAATGTATATATATGTGTAAAGTGATGAAGTTGATATTATATAGTACCTACATGGATGTTAAAAGAAAGACTCAAGACTCAGATGGGAATTTGAAGAAATATTTATAATACAATGGTAACATTACAAGTTCTGGAGACAATGCGACAAACATTAAGATAAAAGAATTCGAGAGGGCAATTAAGGTGCCAACTTTTAAGGGCGTAAGGGAAGAATAATTATCTGTAAACAAATCTTGATTGCAAGAAAAAGAAATAGATCACTCTGCCCTTAAATAAAGCAGCTTCAAATAAAGAGAACCCTAAGTAATAAGTGCTCGTAAGTTTATCAATGGCCCATAAACATAGCAATGCAAGTGGAAGGATTATTCAGATAGGACGACCTTGCCAATTTCCATGGCGTATGATAAATGATATATCTAGATATATCCTCAAATATATATCTAGATATATTCTCTAGAGAAACGCTCTACCATGAGGCCCTGTGGCAGGAATTACCGTATCAAGATCTGAATACAAATACAAGTTAGATCTTGCTTTCTTAGATCTACTGATAATCACAGCTTTTTGGAGGAAATCTTTGGGAATCTTTGGGACGGACTAATAGACGCCTGTTTAGCTAAATTCCAAGTAATGTAACATTTATCTTCGTGATAAAATTTCAAAGAGCATCACCCTATGTTTATGGCTAAGATAACAAGTAGCTATGATGGATTTATTAATAAATGATAATATTAAAGTTAATTTATTTAAATAAATGTAGTTTGCCTCTTCATAACCCAGAACATAAAAATGCGAAATTTTCGTTTCGACGTCGAGTCTTCAATTGTCAGGACTCAGCTGTATACAGCTCAAATCGACAAATAAATAGTGCAAATTCTGTTTTAGGTTAACTTGACGGCAATGTTTACAAACACTGTAATCTAGAGTTCTTAGTTTTGCCTGGAGAATAAGTAAGGTAGGTTTTGTTGGCAAACAAAGAGGAAATTCATGAGCGACGCCTTAGGCATGTTATCAATATTTATAAAATGCCTCTTGTCCGACTCTGTATGCGGATAATAGATTCACTGTCACGCGCCAACATGCCAGTATTTCTTAATAAATGATTGTTAGGATCCATTATGGAACTGCGATTATGAATATTACGAGGTATTGCCAACTACTGTGTGGAATATTTCCTACTTATGGTATTAAACGGTAATATTTTAACATATTCAAGAAGAACAAAGAGTTTTTGAACGAATATCAAAAATAATAATTTAGCTATAAATGAGATTTGTCGCGCTACATATATATTCTGTGCGGGGTCCCAGAGGGGTCTATAGTGATACTTAATTAGCTAGATTATAAAGACCCACCTTGTTCCTACTCTACAACATCATCATCATTAAACGGGACAATACCTACACTATCTAATTCATCATCAGACCTCAGTCATCAGTATCACACTGTCATACATAATTTCAGTTGTAAGTACACTATAACTTACTTGACATATATGTAAAAATACGCACCATGAATTTATTTCTAAGTTCAACTTCGTTCCAGATTTTAAAAAAATCAGAGTTTCTATATAATTTTTCGCATAACCAAACCATAATAATGAGAAATACCATATTCACCTGAATCACAGTTTTGAACTAAAAAGTTTGATTGCTCTGCCTTGCTCAGACTAAAATAGCTTCCACTTTCTCTTTGAATAACTAGATGCTGAATATTACACTTTTTTATCGCCTATCTAACCAGATAGGCGGCGAAGACTTTCTTTTGAAACCCAAAGAAAGCCTTCGTCGCCGGTTAAATCACTCATATTTTGTACCTGCGACATACAAAAACTAGGTATGTCGCATTTAGAGTCGAAATTCCTTCATCATGACTCGGTTCTGTAATTATGAAATAGTTGTTTTACTTAACCTACCTACCCAATTTTGTGTGCGACGACCCGAGACCTGGTCAAAACCTGACGTAACGCATCAGCATTGCCTTACAGCGAAGCAATGCAGCCAGCATCTTGGGGACACTTTCGACTGGTATTAATATGGATGAGTTTAGCTTCCTGAAGGGAACTTTTTTGCAACAGTCGGTAGTTAGCTCAATAATTTCAATTGTAAATAGTACTTCTAATTTGGTTATTTCATTGTTTTTTTAATAAAAGTAAATAACTACCAACCTAATAATTTAGTTATTATTGATCCATGCAAAACAGTTTCTCGGTAGGTTTGGTAGGTATTTTAACCAACTTATGAGTCGTCTCTATCGGTATCCGTTTTGTTATTCAAACATTACCAGACAATGGATGTTGTAATTTTACCTCGGAAGTTTACAAATAACCTTTCTTTTAACCTACTGACTGATATTAAGCCGTTTATAAATCTTTACCCACCTTATATACCGGTTAATAATATGCGACCAATAATATTGTCAGGTTCGTCCAGGTCATAATTCTGAACTCGAAAACCAAGGATCGTGTATCAATTTCAACAAGAAGTAGAGCAGATACCCTGTTAGTCTTTAAGGAGTCTTTAAGTAGACGTTTATGGAGCTTAAGGTGAGGTGATTTAATAATGTTATCCTATTGGAAGCTATTAGGTACTTAATGAATCACCTTTGAGGTGAAATGGATTTCCCCCGACGACTACACGCTATTAAACCGGAGATTGGAATAAAAGGCACATATTTTATTAAAGGTAAAGTTCAGATTTGGTTTAACAAATTTAGAAGAAATTACTTATGATACTCATTATGTAGTCTTTAAAATTAATAAAACTTGCAGTACCTAATGTACTCGTATTAGACAGAAACACATTATTTGAAGTTCTGGCAGAAAAGAGTCAACGGCGATTTATGCCAGTGTCCAAAAGGATTCCTATAAAAAAGGGGCACTGAGAAACTGAAAGAAGTGATATGAAATCGAAGCAGAATATAAATCAATATGGATCATTAGTTAGGTTAGGTTGTAAGGGAAATGCGCGTGTTATGTCCCTTGCAGGCGTCAAAAGGCTGCACTAACCTTTCCACCAGGCGAATTCCGTATGCTCTGCCACCTTGGTGTTAATATAAAAATACTGGTTTATGATCATTCAGCAAATTACAGTCAAAATAACAGATCATAGGTAATGTACAAAAGACCGTTGCAATTTACGAGCGAGGAACAGTTGCTAGGAAAGTAAACGTGAAGCAATCACGTTCGTGACTCACATCCAAGATGGCATGTGATCCGACTGGTTCTGATGACCGTTATTTTTTTTTGTATTTATCGTATGTTTGGAAGTAATCGCGATTCCATTTTTTAACGTTCTTTTTAATAATTAGATTTTGAGTTCCGGCTTAATCTGTCTTTGTTTATTTTGAAATCCTAACCTAACTCATGTTCCGCTAAATTATTTTCCTAAGTCTGAGCAAGAGAATTTCAATACTTCTTAAAAAGTTTTTAGGTTTATAGGGGAGACTTTACTGGTCTAATAAAAGACTGATTGTATCTGTCTAAAATATATGCCTTTATGTAGGTATGTATGTACTGCATGTCTCCGAATTAAATTAATAAAAAAACAATCATTTCAGAAAATTGGTCGCATGTCTAGCAAATTCTTCACAATAATGACATCCTGGACTTCTTCGTGAGCATTTTTCGAACGCATGTCTAAATTGAGCATCACTGAGTGCAGTGCATGTTCTATTAAAGAATGTAAAATCAGATTTATGCACGAACTTACCGTCTTTATGATAAGTCGATACAATATGACGAGGCACGCGGCGGCGCTTGTGTGCCTGAATCTAGCAAAGAAAGAAAGGGGTTGCGTTAATGAAAGGGCTTGTGTTATAGGTACCTACTATATGCAATACTAGTAGGATGTATCTATTTGTATATTTCTTTATAGATAAATATAGGAAGGATTGTGACTTTTAATAAACAACTATTTCGCTTCTTTTTCAATGTTATAAAACGGTTAAATGTCACTTTGTACACACCTTGTGCCTATGTATATTGCCTTGTACCTACCTATTTAAGTAAATAGATACAAGGCAATATACATCTGCTTTGTAAGTGCATAGCAGAGATTTTTCGTCCGTCAAAATGTTACATTTCACACACACATTCACCCATTTATGTCTCAAAACTGTAACAGTAACTATAACGGTATCGTATTCGGTTTCGACGCGCGCATCGTTCTAATTGGTTTTTTCATTTGCATCGTCAACAAAAAGCTGTTCCTTAAGTTAAAGGGAATACGATTTAAATTGTGCAGTCACTTGCAGCATGTTAAGTGGGATTGAATTGGTAATTATGAAGGCTCTTTGCATCATTTGTTTAATTCATCGTGTCCAGCGCTTAATTTCCACGAAATTAGCAGCTGTTGTGATGATGTCATTGCTTTGACCGGATCAATGCATTTTTTGTTTGCTTGAACAAGTTTTATACAAAACACGATTCGTGCTTTGTCATACTGTACGATTAATATAATCATTATAATATGGCGTGTGTGTGCGAAAATAGCGTATTTTGGCCAAAAAGGTGGATTTCCGATCACTGCCTGAAGTTGTTTTTGGTTTTACCATGTGAGGTTGGCAGGTAGATAATGCCATCGGCATTATGCACACCTTTTATATGCTATCTCAAAAATGTGTGCAATAAAAGTTTTTAAATAAATAAATTTCACATACTGACCTATGAACACTTTGAAATTTCGTATAAATGAGATAAGGCGCTGATTTGGGTAGGGATAGAGCCATATGAGACTGAAACTCTAAATCATTTCCTACATAACTTACCTACATGCACGTTCCTACAGCATTTTTTACAGAACGATGATACCACCCAAAGGTTGCCTGGAAGAGATCGCTTGCAAGTTCAGAGCTCTGGGGTGAGCAGTCAATGCGTTAAGATTCGTGATGATAAGTACATCAAATAACCACTATTTCATCAATCTAAGGAAAATTGTACATTCTATAGAATATTCTAAGACATCGCATTCCTGTCTGTTGATTTTTTCTTTCTCAAAGAATATTCTACATCGTCTATTCAAACTCATTTAACATCCATCTGTTAGCCTAAATTAAATCTTATCTCCCGTACATACGTAGTATATTTAAACGGAATCTCCAGTCTCCGCCTAGCTGAGCTAGGTGAAGCGGAACTGCATTCAGTAACGAGATCCTTAGACAAAGGACGTTTGCGGTGACAATACAGTATCCGATGTCCCGACCCATTGTTGTATAACTTTGTTTACTTTACTATCTGCAAGGGAATCTGGTCCTTTCTGTGATAGAGTTACGTAATCTATACGAAAAGTTACTTAAATAAAATAAATAATGCCAGACTTGCTTAAAGAGTAACCCTATAACTACCTTAAATATAATATATCTTTATGCAAGATGTCTTTGTAAAGATTGCTGTTCTTTTTACACGACTGCCCAAAAAGTGTTTTCAGGGTGTACATAGGTACTTAAGTGATTTTCTTTATTCCACCATAAATGTTATATGTCAGAACAGGTTTTGGTGTATGCTTTGCACTATCAATGGAATCCTTATTTGTCTCCTGAGTACGTCTTACGATGGTTTTCATATCAAATACCACTTTCCTTTGGTACAGACTATACGATCACTTCTACACGCCATGAATCAGTTTATTATAGTTCTATCCAATTAACTCCTCAATCATAATATCACACAGAGCGATCCACAATAATAGCATCTTGCATATTTTCTCTGCAAACGCAATCCGTCGTAATAGCAAGTCACAGTGGTTATTGTTTTACACCTCCCACGGTTTCCTCTCGAAAGCCTGGAAATGATTCATTTGGTTTTATCTGAGTGTTTCCGTTGGATAATTGAATATTTCTATTCAATTTATATCCAACAGCCTTTGATGGTTCAATTAAGAAGTGCCAATTTCACTTTCATCATCACTGAGTTCCTAGTTCGTTTTAAGTGATCAATGTGATCTTAGGTACATGTGTTTTCCTATAAACTTTATGTAATATTAATAATGAGTATAAAATCTAAAATGGTACTGAGAGGTTTTTGATAGTGCTGAAATTAATTAAAACGCTTTCAGAAGGATGCTTCGTTAACGAATTTAGTCGTCCGTTCATTCAATCTTTCCAAAGTATGTGATAGAAATCATTTTTGAAATACTGCGTGCGATTGCTTGCGTGTATTTCCTGGCACGAGTTCTAGTTAAGGCAACGACAAGCATCACTGCACTAATAAGGTATGCAGAATACTTGAATATACTTCTAATATATCTCAAACCGGTATCTCGTTATAACGTCTAGAGGACGTTCAATATTCTTGGTTCTCACAGTGTTATGAGCACGTCGCTTTTAGACCGCACCGTGCGGCGTGCAGCAAGCGGTAACATGTTTGTAAATTCATGGGTTATTAATGTTATTATTTATAGTCATACAAAGGAGTGGGAAGGGAGTGGCTTGGCTTGAATGAGCATTGAATGACCGTGAGTTTTGTTCACTCAGCCTTGTATTGAGGCTGGTTAGAGACAACAAATAGCCCGTCAATGGTAGATATTTCATGACACAACCCCTGTTTGAGACAAGAAGACTATGGGTTCAATCAACATTTTCGATTCAAATGTGGTTTTATCGAAGAAAATTATAACTTAAGAATACAAACAAAGTAGAACTTGTATTTATTTCGAATTTAAATAGTTGGAATGACTAAGTACAAACATTTACAGGTAACTCAAATGATCCATGTCAATACTAATCGGAAGTATCACTAAGACGTTAGCTCCGTTGCATTGTATTTACTAGATTGGGGTTCAATAACTATGTCGATGTATCTAAAGATGAGAATTTAACCTTAACTAACAATAGATCTACTTTGCATCAAACTAATAGAAAAATATCCAAACTCTGGTAGCAAATGTGAGCCAAGATCTAAAAAGAAATAGGTAACTTTGAGGCAAAACAGTGTAAATGCGTCCAGATCACGTTGGCAAGGGGAAGCAATACCGCGTGATCAATGGATTCACATTTGCCGGCACCTGGAGTCTCGCAGGGTTATATCCACGGTCCCTTTATCTCCACAGCTTTTATAGTGTTTCATATCCTCTTGGTACCTGCGCATGTAAAACAGTTGAAGGTTGGATAGTCTTTGTGAAAGATTTAACATTGTTGATCACATAAATTTATTGAATTAAAAGCACGCAGAATATATACTTAACCAAGTCTTTAGTTTGTTTCTTCTTCGCAATGCTGGGTAAAGTAAGCCTCACCCAGCATTGCAGTGAAAGGAGCTAATTGTAGTTTATTTTATACACCTCTATTGTATTTTGGTTGGTATATGCGTACTGACCATAAAGCAAGTATCTAGTAACACCAAATTTTTGAAAATGTATAATCCCACACAATTTTAAAGCTTGCAAGTTTAAGTCTTGTCACACCAAAGACATACCATACATGTAAAATGTCTTTGCTTGTCACAAATTAAGAATAAAGACTACACATAGCTGGTATCATCTTCGGTTGCCCAATATGATACTCCCGAAGATGATGTCTGCCAGGTGTAGAGACTTTTGTAAGGGAAAATTAAGGAATAAAAAAGCTTAAAGATTATTAGGCTAAAGGTTTTGTCATGGGTGGATAGAGGGACTGGGTAATCCGCCTATAGGGGACAGTGCGGAAGACATAATTACATTATATATTATTTATTAATGTATCGTATATTGAAGTAATACGCCACCTATATAACTGTCCTCTGTAGATATCGCTCTTAGCGATAAGGCCGGCCATTGTGCAAATCTGATATCTCTGTTTCTTGTATTTTGTTATTAAGGTGTGCAATTAAGCGTAATGAATTGTATTGAACTTTATCTACCTGATGGTTGTGGTTTCCCTGCTATATTTGCCTCATTAATACCATGTTTAGTCATCAAACCGAACAAATAAAGATTAGGTCACGCCTTGCCTGAATCATGACTCAGTCACTCAGTCCGATGATTCTTAAGCTCTATTTATTTAGACGCCATATTTATCTGCCACCGGAAATGAATAGTGCTTCTTGAGTGTCTCGTTCCGGTAAAGTGTGTGAACAATGAGTGTGATTGTTTTGATACCTTCAGTGTTCTGTAAACGTTCTATGATAGGTCATCGGGCATTATTTCTAAAGGATCTTCTTCTATTTACTGATGGGTTCTAGAGAGTTTCCTGATTTTGCGCTTGTCTAGCTTGGAACGTAGACAAACCAGGTTTCAAGGTACGAGTTGCGACCGCTGTGTATCTTTTAGTTAAGTAGGTACTATAAGATTTAAAATTGTGTAGTTGCAATTGATTTGAGAAGTTTTTCATCTTATTTTGAGTGTGTTTTTGGTATCGGTAGAGAATTCGGGGCTTTTATGATAAATTATGTTAAAGTACCTACAGTTTTCTATGTTCAAAAGCAAAGACGACATTTCGGTCCTCAGACCCAAGCTCCAAGAAAAGCTCCTTATTTTAATATCAACGTGATCCGATAACCAAACACAAAGGGTTTGGGATCCTCGAATAAAGAGAAACACACAATATGCCCAAATCAGCATAAATTGCAAATGTTCCCAAAAAAAATATGATACGATCGAAAAGGATTGTGCGCAATTTATCGTGTCTCTTCATTCAATGATTGGAGTCGTTGTTCGGTTTTTTAATTTGAATAAAGTTGCCATCGTATTTATTTCACTTTTGCGAGTTCCTAGCGGAACATTTGCGGGTAATGTGAAAATTGTGTCCAGCACGCGTGGCAAGGCAAGTTTTAAAGCTAGGGGTGTTGCTTTTCTTTCGGTTTGCTTTGAAATGCTTTCATAGCACCACGGTTATGTCCTTCGACTTACTTTGCTCGGTTAAAAATTAAAAGCATTAAAATGAATTTCTTAGAAGTCACCTTTCCTGAATGCGATTAGGCTTGTTAACTGAAAAAAACCGTTCCAAATTAATCAAATACATAATAGGTTTAAGCTCTAGGTACTTTTAGTAAGTTTTGAATGAAAAAAAGCGGTTTTTAACCAATAACTAAATAAAATGCTGCACAATCCACATAGCATCTAGCCTCAAACTGTATTATGGGTACTGAATGACTGATATAATACATACAATACTTTATATGTACATAGATATTTTTTGTTACATTGAAAATACCCAGCACACCCCGATTAAATATTTGCGGAGAGTACAAAAAATTGTCTAAAAGCGGGAATCCAACCACACAGGCGGACCATCACCTGCCGCTGTTTAGTACGTCATAAAACCACCGAAAAGCGATAACAATCAGGCCAAAGTAGCAACCCTAGGCAAGCCATTCACGCTGCGTCACATGTGGTGCGAAGCCGGGGGCACATTTTCTTCTTTTTTTTCAACTTTATTCCCATAGCGTCCGGTTATATTCTGCCTCGACTGGAATGGGTTCAAGATAAAACGTTTTAAATATAGAACGAGGAAAATGTGTAACCGCAAAGCTGTTTACGACGACATTTATATTTAATATGTAATAATATAATGTAATATATTTTTGTTTCTGATGCATTTATGAAACAAATAATAATTGGTACAGAAATACAATTTATTCGTTAAGATTTATTTCAATCACTTATTGTAACTATAATATGTTCTTGGATGATTCAAAATTACACAAATAGTTTTTAGAATTCGAAATAATGCAGAGAATTTGTAATAGAATACAAATTATAAAACGTCAGCTACGTAAAAAGTAGTTGGAGAATTATTATATAGTCGAGTAGTTCCCTACAGAAACGATATTTCTTTTTGACAAGCTAACGTTTCAGACAGAGCTTATAGTTAATATTTGGTTCTATTGATCAATACATAATAATAATGCCGGATAATCCACACAGAATCATCTAGCCCAACGCTAAGCCGAGCTTGTGTTATGGGCAGGTACTAGATGACTGATATACATAATACAATATATTATTTATTACACATATAGATATTTTTTATTATACATAGAAAACGACCAAGTCCTGGACGTTAATATGTCCACGCATAAAAAAGTGGAGTAAAGGAGATCAAAACCACCCCCCCTGTGGTGTGGTAGTTGACCACCACGGCTATAATTTATATGATGTCACATTATGTTAAAAAATAATCCCTATTTCCCTTGGTCACGGCATAACAAGTGAACGGCTGGACCGATTTTGCTAATTCTTTTTTGTTGTATTTGTTATCAATGGAAGGTTCTTATGTAAGAAACAATAGGAAAATCACCTCCTCCGATTGACCGCGGGTAATGCTGCGGGGCTCAGCTAGTTACATTCTAACAATAACTAACCTTATTTTATTATTTTTTTGGTTGGCTTAATATTTTTTTGTTTCTTTACAGGAATCCTGAAGCAAGAAAACTTTTATTTTTGCCGCTGATTTTCTTTTGAGTTTCCTACATGGTATCATGTAAGTTTTTTTATTTTGCTTTATATTTTATTTTATTTATAATGTTTAATTTTCTTAATTAATTGTGTTTTTGTTTGTGTTGTGACTTATCTCGAGTTTTTTTAAAGCTTTTTGCCCTCGGCTGGGCACTTTTCTGGATAAAAGTAGATGTCCGTCCGCAAAAAATTGTGGCAGAAACCTAAATAACAATACTATTTTAATACAAAAAGATCATTGTGAAAATATTAATTAACTTAGTACTACGTTTGTATGGGAAATTCGCGTCGTCGCCGGATCCTTAATCCCTTAATAACTTGTATCAACATCAACATCATCACCAGCCTATAATAGTCCACTGCTGGACATAGGCCTCCCCTAATGAGCGTCATACATAGATGGCATCATTATTTGGGGGTTATTGTCCATAATCACAGTGTACATTGTATACTGTGCCATAATCCCCACGCTGGGCATGCGGGTTGGGGATCGCAGTTCGGTGGAGTTGTTCTGCAGAGGGCGCTGCTGCCCGCCCCCCGGTGTGTTTCCCTTAGTCGCCTCTTACGACACCCACGGGAAGAGATGGGGTGGTGAAATTCTATGCCGGCACCACACGGCAGATAACTTGTATAGATTGCATTAATTGCATATTGATCATAAGCATAACAACATACATTTATATCTTTCAGCGATTGCTAACCGTGTGGGGTAAAAAAAAAACAAAATTTTTTTTTTACGCAATTTTCGTGGCTGACATCTTGTCATAGACTTCATTTATTAGAGCAGTGAGATTGAATTGAATTTCGAAATAAACATAACTTGAAGCGAAGTGATTCACATTGAATCACTTGATAAAGAGCGAATTCTTGCGACAAATTCTTACCTAAAGCCGCGTTGACACGATCAGAGTCAGCTCGGACCGAGTGGATTCGGATACCTACTCGGACGCAACTCGGATTGTGGCAACCCATAATCCGAGCGCACTCGGACGACGAATAAGGGTTGCCACAGTACGAGTTGCCCCGAGTAGGTATCCGATTCCACTCGGTCCGAGCAGACTCTGATCGTGTCAACTCGGCTTTACGTAAGCAGGCAACCAAGGTAAGGTGTTTGAAAGGAATGCGTTGCCATGACAACCTTCCGCATGGAAGCGAGGTTGTTCATGATTTATGATCTTGCAAGCTATTGGAATAACTAATCCGGTGTCAAGATTCTTGTCTGCAATATTGCAAGTAGATAGGTAACTAATAGGCTTATGGCTTTTAAAATTTATAGGGAGGTTTTTAACGATCTGTTCCTGTCTATTAACAAACAACTAATACCAAATAGTATTTGTTTATACCAAATCATCATCATCAGCCTACAATAGTCCACTGCTGGACCTCTAGTAGGCCTCCCCCAAATGAGCGCCATAGATGGCATTATTCATCATTTGGGGGTTATTGCCCATAATCCCTACGCTGGGCATGCGGGTTGGGGATAGCAGTTCGGTGAAGTTGTTCTGCAGAGGGCGCTGCTGCCCACCCCCCGGTGTGTTTCCCTTAGTCGCTTCTTACGACACCCACGGGAAGAGTTGGGGTGGTGCAATTCTATGCCGGAACCACACGGCCCTAATACCAAATAGTATTAGTTAATATCAAATAGTATTTGTTAATATCAAATAGTATTTGTTAATACCAAATAGTATTTGTTAATTGTCCTCATTAAATTCTATTCCTAACGAATACCACTCATAAACGAATCCCAAAAATAAGATAAATGTATGTCATTAATAAAAATGTTCAAGTGATCAACTTTTTAGCAGTGTTTATTTAGACAAAATCGATCTTATCGAAACAACTTAAAGTGATTTTACTTTTGGCATTATTATAATAAAATGGACAATCACAAAACATATGTAATTATAATTACAAGTAACTAACACTTAACAAGAACTTGGAGTTGAAAACTTTAAGTTTCTATCACAAATCAAGAGCAAGCATCTAGGAAAATGAATCCATATGTTATATTATATTTATCTATACTAATATTATAAAGAGGAAAGATTTGATTTTTTTGTACATATGTTTGAATTGAATAGGGTCCGAAACTAATGGACAGATTTTAAAAATTAGTAGGTTTAGTAGGAAATAAATTGGGTCCGAAAAAAGGAAAAGTATCTTGCAAGCGTTATACCACAGTATACATATAATGTACACTGTGGTTATACTACCAATAAATTCAATAGGCCTTCAATAGGCACGTCTGGAATATGACGTGTTTCCTTTTCAATTTGTTACCTTTACTGGCAATATCACCGTGTTATATAGAAACAAGCGTTTGTACGCGGCTTCGTCTATATCTTACAGTTATGCATTAAACTAGCTGTAAAGTTCTTGAACATTTTATAAACTACTAGCGATCCGCCCCAGCTTCGCTTGGGTATTTAACAAAAAATTATTTTTTTAAGCATACCCCTAACTTTTTCGAAAATATTCTATAGCCTACGTTCATCAGGGAAAATTTAGGATTGTAATGGTGAAAGAATTTTTCAAATCCGTCCAGTAGTTTCAGAGCCTATTCAATTCAAACAAACAAACAGACAAACAAACAATCGAATCTTTCCTCTTTATAATATGAGTACATACATTATAAAGATAAACAATTTTAAGTACATATCGTAGAGATTGTAACTTTGTTCAGTTAATATCCTTACAGAAGTTTCGGTAACAATTTCTTGTATCGCTTTCGGATAAGGGTTGGAGGTCATTGACCAGGACCATCGTCACAGGTCATTGACTTGAACCTGTAAAATATTTCCGCGGAAGCTTACCCTTTGGTATGCAAATTGGTTAACTTAAGTTTGTGGAAATAATTTACAGAAATATTAAATAGGTTTTTGTGTCGTACAACCATGCATACCGCGCCACATCGGTCGTCTGTTAGTGCGTATTTATCCTAACTTTAGTTGAAATTTATCCCCACTCTTCCCGTGGACACCCACGGGAAGAGTTGGGGTGGTGAAAAGTAAGTAAGAGGCGACTAAGGCCTATGTCCAGCAGTGGACTATTATAGGCTGGTAATGATGATGATGATGAACTAACCACCTCATTCAGATAAAGATAAAGAGACATTAATTCAGCTCCACAAGAACATAGCAGACACTATAGGTGTATACCTAATAATACTAATAATACAAATCACAAAAAAAGAAAGAATTATGCAGGTAAGACAAGAGTAGTAGAACACAAATAAATAAAATAAATAAATAAATCATTTATTTCAGGCAACATAAGAACAGTTAAGGTAAAAACTTATTCTAGGGCCCATATCAACAAATACCTTACAGACTAATAATTGTAATAAATACAAAAATACAAATGACTAATCTGATAAATTAGACATAGTAATTAGCGATTAAAGAACATAATGGTTTGTTAACTTAAAACAGTTGCTAAATAGTCTTATTTCGCACTCTGACTCATGTCAATGGAAGAATAGAGACTGTGAAATAGCAATGTTTTAAGTTAGCAGACCATTATGAATAAAGGGGTTAATTTAAGTTAATTACTTCTTTTTACCGTATTAACTAATAGCACCCAAAAGTCTAATTAATTATTTCAACGTTTGTTTTGTCTGTTTGTTAAGTTCAGTGGAACTATGGATTACTACCGCATACGGCAATCTGTGAATTGCGTCGTAGCATTATTATCTAAGATTATTATATTTTACATAGACTATAGTTTATATCAAATCTAGCCGTTAGATTTTTCTCAATAAGATCTAATTATCTATTCCTTGACGACCAATTTAATAAAGTATGGATTAATCTGTAAAAGCCTATCTCCTATTCTCCTATCTAAGGGAGAAATCCACTATGATCTGTCACCTTCATCCAATTTCACAAAATCACCCAAGTTTATTCCCCCTTCCATGAACGGTTCTTTAAGTGAAAAAACCAATTATTATTAAAGAAAAAAATATACAACGCTGGCCATGCGAGTTGGGGATCGCAGTTCGGTGGAGTTGTTCTGCAGAGGGCGCTGCTGCCCGCCCCCCGGTGTGTTTCCCTTAGTCGCCTCTTACTACGACATCCACGGGAACAGTGGGAGTGGTGAAATTCTATGCCGGCACCACACGGCTCCCAAAAATATAATTTAATCATTATTATTTAAAGACTTTATTATAGTAGTTCTACTTCTGTTCTGTTTACTCCTGATCTGCTATTATTTGTATTAGAATTATATAATATCTTGGTTCCTCCTACAATTTACAATTTTTTTTTATACTTTATTGAAATCAAATTAAACTAAATCGGATTTTTCAAAGAAATTACGTTTATTTATTAAGTATATGTTATAGGTAATTCTTTTTCAAAAAAGCTTTTGGCAGGAACCTTGATACTATTCTAATACTATTCTAATACAAATAATAGCAAATCATCATGAAAATATGCTTAATTTTCAAATGATTTTGGTATTACGTTTGTATGAGAAATTCATCCATCGCCGGAGCCTTAAGAGCGCTAAGTCCTGTAGTGAGTGCCATCGCAAGCAATGCTTTATCTATTTTTGTCACGTTAGGCAGGACCAGAGTTTCAAAACTAAAATTGATATCCTCCAGAGGGAATGAAAGTCAAAAGATGGAATATTATTTCACATTAAAATTCAGGTCATCTCCTAATATTTTCATCTTCTTTGCTCAGAGTGTTTCGCAATTTATGTTTTATTTCTTACGCATACTAAACAAGGTTCTTTTTTACAAATAGTTACATATTTTAATTAAAAATTTTGTTTGTTTTTATATATTTTTTAAGTTATGATGAAATGGAGATTCTATCTGTTCAATACAAGCATTTAAGCAGATTTGATAACGCCTACTACATATTTTTTCATTATGTTACCAGCAAACAGTAGAACACCACAGGAAACCGTTTGGCGAAGTCTTTATGAGAGGAGAACCAATATTTACACTGTACTGTAACTCGGAGGGTTGATGGGGAAACTTTTGTGTGAATTGCTCTCATGGAAGGTGTTTAATCCGGCTAAATAGAAGTTTTAGTTGACCTACTTAAATTTAGTGGCCATCATTTTGCCCCAAAAGTAATAACGTTAACTATGCAGAAAGACAACCAAATAGAGCCAGCAATGGTGTTTCGTTAGCTTAATAGTTAAATGCATCATCACTGAATTTGAAATTGAAAAAAAAAAAAGAAAAAGAAAGAATTGAGAAAAAAAAAGAAATTGAAATTTCGGCGAATTATGTAGCTTGTTACGATAACAAAGTAACAGAATATTAAGGTTGTCATCTCAAGAAGACGTATTAAGTGACAGCAATATCAGGAGGAGGGGGTAATAATTTGCTGTCAGATCCAGGCAATGTATTAATCTTCCAGCAGTCCTCCCAGTCTGGGAGAGGCTTTATTCGTCTCAAGAGTTAAATCATGGTGAGCTTGTGGAGTTCATATAAACTACTACCTGCCCGCGGCTTCACCCACGTTACACCGAATCCCGTGGGATTTTCGGGATAACGGCCCATATGTTATTCCAGGTCATAAACTATCTGAGTACCAAGTTTCATCAAAATTCGTTTAGTAGTTTTTGTGTGAAAGAGTAACAAGCATCCATCCATACTTAATAACTTTTGCGTTTTTAATATTAGTAGGATTACAAACACTTTAAATAACTTATTAGTCATACTACCGAACTGAAAAAAAATTCAGCAGACTTAGGTTTCTCAGTGATAGCTTATCTCCTAATTTGACACATGTTGGAATCCTCCAAAGACTTCCATAAAGTCTTGAACCTTGCTGCACTTAATTTGAAATACGTTATAATAAATCTGGGTCATTATAACATATGCCCCGGCCTCGTCCATAGATCCACCTTGTTAATTATTGTTTCCTTGGCACATTATGAAGTGTGGCCATGTCAAGGATACAGAAATGTGCTAGTTTTAAGCCTTCGTAGGCTATGACCATCACATGCCTGTTTAAAAATTCAACTGACCTGGTTATTATATCGAATTTTCATTAAGTGGCTTATAACTGGTTCAAATAGTGTTTTACTTCTTGGCTTCATAATGTAAATTCCTGAGACTCAATTCAAAGACTCAATTATGATTCCTTTATTCTTTTTATTGATTAAAAATTCAATCAGCTGAATTATGATACTGATACCATGGCCGTAGGGAGGGGGGGGGGGGTTTTGGGGGTTCAAACCCCCCCCGAAATGTTGAGGCACCGTTAAAAATCAAACTTTAATATGTAAAATTTTCTCGTATACGCACTCGTACGTGGCAAGCAGCACTTTAAATAGCTATTCTCTCTTAAAAACACAAAATTTTTCTCTAATTTTGGCTCCGATTTACAACAGCGCGCTCTCAGTCGTCGGTGGCGGGTGGGGCGCACTCGCACTCTGTGCCATGTGCGATTCCTATTGTGTATCTACATACATTGTATTGTATGTAAGCACGCACCACTTAAATATCTTTTTAAGTTATTCTCTCTTGAAAACTAATTTTTTTTTTCACATTTAATTTTGTCTTTACATTTTATGTAAATGAGCTGGGTGCACGCATCGCATTCATTTACGGCCGATTCCAGCTAGGCAGACTGACTGATCATGACATTACTTTTAATTTTGTAAAGCAATAGACCTATTTTCTTATTTTTCCGTAATTGAATTGCTCAATCCGTTTGTTGTGTTGCCTTTAGTTATAGCATATTTTTCTAAACTATTTGGTAACGACTGAATATGTCACAAAAAAATTCGCGGCTCGCTCCGCTCGCCGTTAATTCTCAAGTATTCTAAACTTTTTAACAGCCTTGCGAAAATGTCGTAATTTCTCATCATTTTCAGCGGCTGCAAACATAACAAAATATCAGCGCTCATTCCGCTCACAGTTTTAATCTTTATTATACCACGTGACTATCCGGAAAAGTAAACATTTTTTTTCTTAAAGAATGTTCAATTTAACATTTTTTGTCTTTTTACCTTGCTTACTTCACCAAACTTCAAAATTATCACCACAAAGCCTCTAAAGAATTTAATAAAATTTTCGGGGTTCGCTATTAATAAAATCTTTTGTCACTCATGATTCTATTTTACAGAAAATACAAAAAATCGAGAAATAAATTGCGTAGTTCATTCTGTAGCCTTTTGATCATTTTTACCAGCTTGCCGAAAATATGTCAAAAATTTGGCGGCTCGCTTCGCTCGCCATTTGTTCTGTAGTAGGAGTTATTTTATTAATTTTCAATAAACCAAATTGTTCTTAGCTTTCTTTTCTTGTCTATTCATAGCATGGCTCACTCTACTCCACGACATTTATATTGTATTCATTTCTCAACCATTTCCAATGGCCGCAAAAACTACAATATGTCAAGGCTCGTTCCACTTGCTGTTGATTATTATTGATAATGATATATGTTTTCATGCAAATAAATAGTTAGAACAGTTAATAACCTACCCCTTAACTACTACTCGTACTACTAACTTTTTGTCACCCAAAAATGTAGCTCACTCGAAGTTATTTCTTTTGTCGTCTTTTTTGTGTTACTTGCATTTTTCTTTGTTGCTGGCATACCTATCTCCAAAATGACCACCTCAGTTTTTGAAATATTCGGGGCTAGCTGTCATATCTATTGTCACACTTTTGCATAGGTACTATTTTACAAAACTTCGGAAAAATCTGAAAAAATTCGCGGCTCGCTCCGCTCGCCGTTATTTATGGTTGTTATTTTATGTCGGTTTTTTTGGAAAGTGCGCGGTTAAAAACCACTCCGGGTACTATAATAACTAGCATAAGTAGGTATATAAAGTTGTGGCATATTGTCTCGGGCGGGTCTAAGGCACGACCCCCCCCGAAAAGTATTTCTGGCTACGGCCCTGACTGATACTTAAATTATATTTAATATAGTAAGCAATAATTAAAGATGAATGTATGTTTAGTGCCTGATGACCTCAAGCCAGACCATGGTGACTGGCCTTAAGCTACCTATTCATCACATCATCACCAGCCTATACTAGTCCACTGCTGGACATAGGCCTCCCCTAATGAGCGCCAAAGATGGCATTATCATGAGGGCGCTGCTGCCCGCCCCCCGGTGTGTTTCCCTTAGTCGCCTCTTACGACACCCACGGGAAGAGATGGGGTGGTGAGATTCTATGCCGGCACCACAGGGCAAAGCTACCAATTACGATACAGAAAAATGTCTCTCAAAACCACTTAAAATATTTATGATAATCTGAGTTAGGTTTGAGTTGCCAAACTTAAATTTCTCATTCGGTAGATATATTTCTGAGTAAAATAAAAAATAAATGCTCTCATAAGAAAGCTTATACCTACCTCTATAATCCCCGTTCCTCAATAATGTAAATTGCCAATTTAGGTCGCGAATTTCGCAGAAGGTTTAAAAAGGAAACGAGAAAAATACTAAGAAATTCAGCGTAAGCTTATTACGAGCTTCTCTTCTTAACTTGTGCTTTAGTAGGCCATCTTATTAGCAGTGTAGCATCGATTACATTTACATTGTCTAAGTAAGACCAATTTCCTATATCTGACTGTACCCGTAGTTTTTTTTATTTTGTTCTAAAGCAATTGTTTTATTATTAACTAGCGTTCCGCCCCGGCTTCGCACGGGTATTAAACAAAATTTTCAGAAATTATACACACTAACGCGATGGGTTTCACAGTTTTCATACTGAGAGTCAGACGTGTAAATCAGCTGATACAAATTAATTTATTGTAAAAAATACAAAATAGTCGAATTATCCGTAATAAAAGTGTTAAAAACAGTAAATTATATCGTAGTGCAAACGTACAAGTGTAATATTTGGCTAAATACTGATAAGAAACTGTGTAATTTCAAATCTTCATCTTTCAACGGACAACGGAAAGTTTTGCAGTGTATCGAATCGACCCCAAAGAAGCCAATTTTGATATCTATTAAAATTCAAGACTCAAGCTTCAAGAATCC
Source organism: Eupithecia pulchellata (assembly GCA_963931895.1). Lineage (NCBI taxonomy): Eukaryota > Metazoa > Arthropoda > Insecta > Lepidoptera > Geometridae > Eupithecia > Eupithecia pulchellata. The sequence goes on along the minus strand of OZ007536.1, from coordinate 9,691,065 downwards.
ACCAATATCTGTGTTCCTGTCCTGAGGAAAATCATCACAATCACTTCTACCAGCGGATGAAAGGCGCTCGATTGAAGCCATCGATTACCAGCGCTAGTGAACGATCATTGGTTGCTGGTTTCGAGCCAGAACTTGGACGGACACAGTTCGAGACGAAAATCATTTAAACCTGGGGAGTATTGTTTGTTACCCAATCTTTTTAATGACTCGCACACTGAACTCAACCAACAGTGACTAAACAGATAGATACACTGCTCACTTTGTGAGTCACGTCACAAATCACACACAGGCTTCGTTTCTATCTCTCTTAGCTTGACAAAGTGTGGAAGCTGAGTTGTATGATCGAAACATTTAGCCCCAGACCACATTACACTTACATTACACTTTCAAGACACTCCAGACACAAACAATTTAGCATAGTTAATAAGTACCTACCAAAACCATTCAGTACTTACATACTTTCACTTTGCCTTCCTTGTATTTTGTGTAAACAGCTCTGCCCATAGATAGGTAAAACATTAAAGTATTTTGTAAATAAATTAGAAAAAACTTAGTAAATGTTCTGCAAATAAGCCGAGGATCTTTAAATATTTGAGTAGAAGTTTTAGAAATTCCTTGTTTCCTAATTAAGTACTAATTTTATTATTGCTAGTAAGCTAAATGTTTTAGCAATCCATTGTTTCCCAACCACTACTTATAATTATCCTCTTCATTCCTCCGACTCATATTTCCACTGGTTTTCTTTCACCATTGGTCACAGGTTTCTTTTAGATCCATCAAACCTCAACTTGGTTTCTGACTTAACAGAGGGTGACCTTGATAGAACCAGTCTCTAATCTCCTGTTAAAATCTAAACTTTTTAAATTTATTTTTTAATATTTCAAGCCTATTCTTCACTTATTCTTCTGCTTGAAACTCACTGTATACTGCTATTTTTCAGGGATTCACACAATGGTTCAAACAAGAAAGGCATGTGACCTGGAGGCCAAGCTGAAGCTTGCTACAGCCCAGCTCAAGGAAGTGAACGAGGACCGAGACAGGCTGCTTCAAGAGCAGGAGGATAGCGAAGCCGAGTTCCTGGCTAACTTAGGCAGGATAAAATCTCTCAAGAAACAACTCGCTGAACTCCATGCTCACCATGAAGACGCAGTGTCAGAAGTGGACCGTTTGAATGTGTGCCTGCGTTCTGTGGACAGTTGTCATGAATCTTATGAACTGGTGTTGCAGCATAATAAGGACTTACAGCAAGAGCTTTCAGAGTGTAGAATAAAACTTGACAAATTAGAATATAAGCCTTTGCCTTCAGCAACAAGTTTTTCTAGTTTAGATCTTCAATCAGAGCTAATGACAACTGATCTCAACATGTCAAATGTTAATTTTTGTACACCATCTCAAAGCCAAAGACCTGTAGTAAAAGGGAGCAATAAAATTAAAAAATATGTAAAATTAAATAACTATATCAAGAAATCTGAGAAAAAACTTAGAAAACAAAAAAAACTTTTGAATACTGCAAAATTGAGCAAAGAAAAATGTAAATGTAGCTTACAAACAGAATTGGACTCCTGCTATAATTTAATAGGACGTCACTCTAAGGATATAGACTATATGGCAGAGAAAATAGTTAGTTTAGAAAGGGCACTTCATGATGTTACATGTAAATATAAACAAGCCCAAAAAGATGCCAGTGACCATTACAAGAGAATGCAGGATATTGTAAATAATGAGAGTATTTATGTTGAAGTGCGGAATAACTGCACTCAAACTGATTTTGAGACAAAGACTTTGACACATTGTAACTCTTTAATTAGAGATGATGCTGTGGAGGCGGTGTCTCCGTCAACGCTGGTGTCACCAGCAGCGTTGCTGGCGGCGCCGCCATCACCTTTGGTCGGGACCCACTGTGGAGGCTCTAGCAATATAACAGCAACTATTGCATCCACTGGGGGTCCAACGGCTCAAGCTGCACCACCTCCGATTAAATTTGTAGATATAGATCAAGGTACTCGGAAGACTGTTATATATTCTGATAACTTAGGTACTGGGATGGGACCATTACTTAAAGGCTTACTGACACAAAATGTAATTAATAATTGCTATCCTTACGCAAATATAAATAGAATAACGGAATGTATTCAAAACGATGACTCTTTAAATAATATGACCACGCTTATAGTTCAACTAGGTGAAAGCAGTGTAAAACGGTCACAGTTAATTAGGCTTATAGAAGTTCTCCTCGGAAAGGTTCAGAATGGACTGGGGAAACTTATTCTTTGCTCATTCCCATACGCTAAAACCTTGACATCAAAAGAAAATGCAAACTTGTACCAGAATAACATGCTGATGTACAATATGACATGTCGTCATAATGATATATTATTCTTAGACACTAATAATTTTATTAGTAAAACTTTTTTGACTAGGGATACTATGTACCTAATCAAACACAGTAAAATGATTATTGCTAAATTGTTAGCATATAATATTTATGATCCCGTTATAAATAGTATAACGCAGTTACCTGACGAGCCTGTAGGTATAATTAGTAGTAGTACTAATGAGGGCAATAAGAAGACTGAGTCAGTAAATATAAATTTAAACTGACCTCAACGACAATGGGAAAGCAAAAAACATTTCATATAGTCCATCAGAATATACAAGGCTTACCCAGCAAAGTCCAAGAATTAGAATTATTTTTAAATTATTTAAATGTAGATATTCGCACCTTCGGTGGAACAAGGGCCGAACTACCAAATTTTCGAAAATTGACTTAAGTATGCCAAAGTCCTTTTAAAACGTATTTTTACCCGGAGTAACATAGACACTCGTTCAGTTCCATCTAATTTCGCCAGAGGGCGACAGTGCCTTTGTCACATTGTAGAGTTTTTTCAAACGTATTGGCGCGACAAAATCCTATTGGTCAGTTGCGGCGCTGCCGGCGCGCTGAGTGGTTGTCAGCTGGAGCGTACAAGTCGTTAAGGTAAATATGCCCTTTTAATTTCAGAGTTTTGGAGGAACAAAGTCTCACTTTCTTTACGTATGCCCATTTCTTAGAAGATAATTTGATGGTACAAAGTCGTTCGAACAGTTGTGCTTTTGTATGTCCAAAATGTAAACAATCTCGCAGTCGTAAAATCAAGTTAATCAGTTAAATTGCCTCGAACATTGTTCCAAAATTTTATGAACAGTATTATAATGGATTATTTTAATTGTGATTCGATGACAAACGTTAATTGCTCAACTAGTTTAATAAATAAGAAACGATTCCATATTTGAATGAGTAGGTACACCTATAGCTTAGATTTTTGAAACTTTTATTCTTAATTTTAATCAAGATGAGAACGATCTCACTTTTCGAATAAATAGGTGCATTATTTAACAGCCGCACTCAAAGATGTTAATGATTGCTTAAACTATTACTAAGTAACGATAAAAAAAACTTAGTGGTAGTTTTAGTAAACATTAACGTCGTTGAGTGCAGCTGTAATTACTGTACCTTGTTTTGATTTTAGAAACTTTTGTTTTGTTAGAATTTTCCACTCAGATACGTTCAATTGCCATTAAATCTGAGTTAAAATATACTATAGTCTTGTTTTCGTCTCTATATTTTATATAACTTTAATAGTATTGATTCTCTAAATATTTAAGATTGCAAAGACTGTATTAAGTTAAGAACAAAAACTTTAGAATTTAATGTTGTTAACTACTAAGTGTTATTGACTCTGTCGGTTCCTATTAAACCTTTAATGGTAAATAATTTAAAAGTTAAATAATTGCTATTTTTATTGAAAAACATCCCATAAAAATAAAGAGAAATAAGGACATTTTTACTATTTTTTAAGGATGTTGGTGGAACAAAGGCCTAAGTGTGGGTAAGTTTTTATATTTATATGAAAATAATTAAAACTATAAATATTTAAGCATTGTAGAGAGCATGCCATTATTCACAAAACTATAAGGTATATTTCACACTAAGGAAATTACCTCAAACTCAATATAAGAAGAAGATAAATAGTCTCTAAACACAAAAAAATCTTAAAATGTATCTCCTGTAAAATCACAAACATGGCAATTAAGCCCTTGTTCTACCGAAGGTGCGTATTATGTGCGTAACCGAGCACTGGATTGTGGAAAATCAATTACTTCCCTTTTATAATAGCTATTGTTTTGCAAGTTTCTATAAAAGAAAAGCTGCTATACGCGGTGGCTCTCTCATTATAATCAAAAATAGTCTCAAATATAAAGAAAGGAAAGATATTGTAAAACTATCTATTGAAAGGACTATTGAACTTTCTTGTGTGGAACTGGAGCGGCATATCGTAGTGTGTGTTTACCGCCCCCCCGACGCAAATCAGGCAGCTTTTGAATGTACTATGGAAGAAGTTTTGCTAAAAGTATTTACATGTAGGAAAGATATCATTGTCTGTGGCGATTTTAATATAGATATTTTATCAAATCCTCTAGCCGAGAGATTGCTTAATTTATTCAAATGCTTTAGGTTACAGCATCTTTTTAATGATCCTACTAGGATAACACTAACATCTGCCACTTGTTTAGATAATATTTACTGCAGTCAAACTCCAATCAACAAAGCAGTAATAACTCATTTTAAATCAGACCACTATGGTCAGAGCGTTAACTTTAGTTACAATTTGAAAGATAATAACAAAGTTCAGGAATATACCTACAGGCCTATCACAGAGAGCCGTATTAAGAATTTTCAAAGTAAAGTTGAACTAACCTTATCTAATATATCTTGCTCTGATGACCCTAATGATCTTTTTGCTAAACTCTTGAATGCTATAAACAAAGAACACAATGAAATATTCAAACTTAAAACATGCTCAGTAAGAGATAGAGTCGGATTCATTGATTGGGCCACTCCTGGCATTTATAGAAGTAGGGATAGACTATATAACCTTTATAGTGATAGGAAAGCTATGTTACATGATCCTGCGTTTTCTTTTGTATGTAACCAACTACTCGAAAACATTTAAGAAAGTCTGCAACACAGCAAAATGCCTATTTTTGAGGAATAAAATATTAAATTCATCAAATAAAATAAAAGCAACATGGAAACTAATAAATAACGAAACTGGTAAATCAAAGCCATTTAATAGAGAAATTAGGTTAAAAGTTAATAATTCAATTCTTATTCAAGAACAAGATATTGCCGATGCTTTTGATGCATTCTTTTCTGATATCCCTAAAGTTATTACCCGTTCTCTAAACTCCTCACCTTCATTGTCGGTGGAATTGTTAGAATCATCTGTTGTAAAATGTAATGAAGTTTTTATCTTCAGTCATGTAAACGCTAATGATGTAATGAAAACTTTTAAATCGATTAATATCAAAAATACAGAGGATCTCTGGGGTATTTCAACGAAAGTACTAAGTTCAATCATCAAGGAAGTGGCTCCTTGTTTAGCCTTTATTTTCAATAGTTGCATCGACGCAGGAGTTTTTCCTGATCTCATGAAATATAGTAAACTTGTTCCTCTTTATAAATCTGGTAGCAACACTGATCCGGCCAATTACAGGCCTATTTCCATACTACCTGCATTCAGCAAAATTTTTGAGAAAATAATTCTCACTCAGTTAACCTGCCACTTCAACGTTAATAGTTTATTCCATAAAAATCAATTTGGCTTCACCAAAGGTAGATCGACAACAGATGCAGGTACAGTTCTATTAAAACATATATTCGATGCTTGGGATAAAGCAAAAAACGCTATTGGTATATTTTGTGATCTTTCTAAAGCTTTTGATTGTGTAGATCATGGTACTTTAATTAGCAAATTGAAACATTATGGAATTAATAACAAGGCACTGGACCTTATGCAATCATATTTGTCTGATAGAGTTCAAAAAGTTGATATTGGTAAAGAAAGATCTAGAGGTTCGAAGATTGAATTAGGTGTTCCGCAAGGATCAATATTAGGTCCATTTTTATTTTTAGTTTATGTAAATGATCTTCCTTTTTTAGCAAAAGATTTTTGTGATATAGTCTTATTTGCTGATGATACCTCGTTGATTTTTAAAGTTGACAGAAATAAACATAATTTTGACGATGTAAATACTTCTCTTTCACAAATACTAGATTGGTTCACCGCCAATAATCTTTTACTCAATGCTAAAAAAACCAAATGCATAAAATTCATGTTACCAAATGTAAGAGAATTCCCTACTAAAATTATGCTAAGGGATGAGATAGTTCCTCTTGTAAAATCTACCATTTTCCTAGGGCTACATATTGATTCCTCTCTGCAATGGAGACCGCAAATTGATGCTCTCGCAGGCAGACTTAGTTCAGCAGCCTATGCAGTTCGAACAATTAGATATATTACCGATGAAGATACAGCTAGGTTAGTTTATTTCAGTTACTTTCATAGTATTATGTCCTATAGTATTTTGTTATGGGGACAGGCGGCTGACATACAGACTATCTTTGTACTACAAAAAAGGGCGATCCGTGCGATTTATAAATTAAAGCCACGCGATTCTTTGAGACAATTTTTTAAAGAAATAAATATCTTGACAGTAATATCACAATAAATCTATGAAAATTTAATGTATACGCATAAAAACAGAGACAACTTTTTGAAAAACTGTGATGTTCACGCTAGAAATACTAGAAACAAGAATAAATTACTTATACCATCCTACAGATTACATAAGGTAGGGAAGTCATATATGGGAAATTGCGTGCGCTTCTATAATAAGCTTCCATCTGAAGCTACTGAGCTCCCTATTCGTAAATTTAAACAATACATAAAACAAAATCTTATTAAGAAAGCATTTTACTCGATAGATGATTACGTTAACGATAATAATGCTTGGCCAGATGTCGCTCCATTCCACACCGACAATAGCATGTAAGAAATAGAAATTAAATGTTGTGCTTATTAGCTATGTAATAATATTACATAGCTTTTATTTAAATACATATTATGTATTTAAATAATTATTTACCTACATGTATCTAAATCATTTTAAACTTAGATTTAGATAGGCAAAAACAAACATTGTATTAGACACATAAGTTACATATGAATGTACTAGTGGTTTCTTTTTCACTTCTTCCACTAGTGGACAAAAAATTGAAGTGAAGAGAAATCAATAACTACTTATTTCTTTGTAATATTAATTAACTGTATGAAATTTGACTTGTCTAAGTGCTTATTTTGTAAGCCTAAAGAAATAAAGTTATTGAATCTGAATCTGAATCTGATCCCTTACCTATTTTAACAGCATTGGAGTTTTTGACATTGACTCGACACTCCATAACTGACACTGGCCGTAGAGAAAATGCAAGCACCGTGCGCTATATATTCAACCTCTTTTTCTATCATGACGCGCCATAATAGAAAAAGAGGTTGAATATACAGTGCACGGTTCAATTATTGAATATTTCATGCGAATCCCTAACTTTTTTGAAAATATTATATTGTCTATGTTCATCACGGAAAATTTAGGATTCTAATGGTAAAAGAATTTTTCAAATTGGTCCAGTAGTTTCGGAGCCTATTCAATTCAAACAAACAAACATACAAACAAACAAACAATCAAATCTTTCCTCTTTATAATATTAGTATAGACTAGCGACCCGCTCCGGTCCGCAATGCTGATACAAAAACATTCCTCTTCAATCACTCTATCTATTAAAGAAAACCGCATCAAAATCCGCTGCGTAGTTTTAAAGATTAAGCATACATAGGGACAAACAGACAGACAGCAGGAAGCGACTTTGTTTTATACTATGAAGTGATGTTATGTATGTATGGTTTTTGTTTTTTTTTTGTGTGTTCTAATACAGTTATATTCTATTCTTCTAGTCTATTCTAATTTGTCTAAGAAAAAAGGCTAATCTTAATTCAGCTTGATGGGAGCCATGATGGTTGCTAATGACCATAGCGATTCCACACAAACATTAACCTAACCATAACTTACTAATCAATCTATCATTCTATCATTATTCTAATAAACACTATAATATCGCAAATTCATAAATTCTTTATTGCACACACAAGATAAATCATACATAATGTTTGAGAAAAGAATGGACATGTACAAAGGCGAGCTTAACCCTATAAGAGTTTTCTTACAGCAAACCTACGGGTGTTAAAACCGATGAAAATTTATGAGGACATCCAAACGCTCGCCTCTAACTAACGCTATAATAAGTAGCAAAGCAAGTTCGCTCTATTTCAGCTCACTATTCTTTGACGTACCGAACATACGTGTCACCTTTGTGAAATGTCAAGCTCATTACTGCGCCCTGCAGAGGGCACTAGTTACGAGGGCTCGTCACCTAACCCTGTTCTGGGTGGGTCATGGCAGACGTAATACAATATGCCCTTATTTTTAAGGGGTAAGAGAGAATGTTGTTTTATATTCTCATAAAAATAATAGTTGAGTTATATGATACTGAGGGTTCTAGAATAGTAATAGTCTCTATAACTGCTTATTCTTCTTCGTCTCTTCGTCTCTATACCTGCTTATAATCTAGGATACCTTTTTATATTATAATAAGGTATTTTGCTTAGGATTACAATTTTATTTGTGAGCCTTTTCGGTAACCGCAATATAGGTACGTAATATTGTGAATACTTACTAACGACACTGATATTTCCCATTACCTACTGGGAATGCCTTTAATCCCTTTATCTCATCCAGAACCCGACTTAACCCACTGCTGGGTATAGGCCTACAAAGTTCAAACACTTAATCCTCTTACGTGTCTTGCCCTAGCCAATTTGGCATTCTGATAGCATTTCGAACTTGTTTCTATAATTAGATATATTCCCATCCGCCCCATTATCCTCCCCATCAATGGGGCAGTTGGGAAAAAAAAATCCCATCTGCCCCATCATTCAAGTCAATGGGGTGGATGGGATTTTTTGCCCCATTGACTTTTTAATAATATAAAGAATAAATCTCACTATTCATATTCAGATACTCTTGTGGTGGTAGGCCACACACATCACGTAATTTGTAGTAAGAACCAACTTGTTAGTTAATAATTACCATAAATTGTCGAATATTATGTTATTGTCATCGGGATTTTTCACCTTTACAATATCAATTATTTGTAATATGTCCAATTTTTTTATAAAAGGTCTCAGGGTCACCAAGGAAGACCAGCATGGTACCTATGATTCGTTCTGCCAAAGCTCACTCTGAGTAATAACTATTTATATTTGTCACGTCATATTTTATTTTAATAATATCATGTTTTTTTTGTAAATATTTTGTACATAAGGAAGACTAAACCAAATTTATTAATTTTGAATGTTGATGTTTAATTAAAATAGAATGAATACAACCATGATAAGCTTTACAGCAAGCAAGTTGCAATAAATAGATTATAGTTATTACAATGTCATTACCTGTATTAATAAATAATAAATTAATTTTAATTCTAGAATTTATCCGTCAGATATTCATTAACATTGCAGTAAGCGTTTTTTATTCATAATTCTCTAAATTTATATATAAAAATATTAATAGTATTACATTAATGTTTTTAAGCACGTTATTATGGATATAAAGTGCCATTAAAATTATGCTTCTTTTAAAAACTTCAACTTCTTTAGAGGGCAACAAATTTTCTTGCCAAGGCACTTACATTGGGGTTTGGTCAAAAAATTTTAGATTATATTTCATAAACACTGTAGTTCAACTGAATCTGATTCTCAACTGAATAAAATGCTGTTTTCAAGTTTCAGTTTTTTTGATGCCGCAAATTGATGAACGTATTTTATGTGCTTTAAATATAGACTATGCCAGTTGAATTGCCCTAGAACAGAATAGATGCATTATAATCGTAGTAGGCTGTAATGATACTGGTAGTCGTAATATTTGCAAGAAATAAGTTATTGAATTTTGAATAATTACTAATAATATAAGCCGTGTGGTGCCGGCATAGAATTTCACCACCCCATCTCTTCCCGTGGGTGTCGTAAGAGGCGACTAAGGGAAACGCACCGGGGGGCGGGCAGCAGCGTCCTCTGCAGAACAACTCCACCGACTGCGATCCCCAACCCGCATGCCCAGCGTGGGGATTATGGGCATTAACACCCAAATGATAATGCCATCTATGGCGCTCATTAGGGGAGGCCTGTGTCCAGCAGTGGACTATTATAGGCTGGTGATGACTAATAATATTAATAATATAATTTTATGTGCTGCTTCATTCCTACCTGACATAGATATAGGTCCTCCTTCTGCCTGATACACACAAAAGAACTGATGTCGAGCGACGTCATCTAGCGTCATCTAATTTACCTAATTAAATTTCCCTATTGATTTCTACTTCATTTTGATATGACAGCAAGTAGAGTGAAACTGATCGATGAACTAGCGTGCGGCACGCGACTTCGACGTGCCACGGGACAGATTATTAATAATGTATGGTATGTTTATTCACATGTCTATGTTTGACCCATATTCTTTATGAGCTTTTAGAAATAATTGCTAATGGTAAATATCGAACTTGTGTAGTAGATACTTATTGCTTAAGAGATAAAAAGTTCGTTGAAAAATTTACTACAAGACTAAAACAAAGGTAGTATTACTTCTCTTAGATAAAAGATATATTTTCAGTAGGTAACAATACCGCAAGCACGTAGCCTCCTCAGTGAATCATTCATGGCTCATAGACTCACGAACTTGCCTTCACAATTTATTCCTCCACGCATACATTTCCACGAAAAACTTTACTATGCTCCAATTCTGTAGGGAAAATTGTAAAAGTTTTAGGACTTGGTGAGTTTCTGGGACTTGTAAAACTTGTAAATTATTAAGGTGAATGTGTTGAACAATTCAAGAAAACGTGTCCATAGCGCTGGTCATCCTTCCGTTCTAAAAATAAAGATTGAAATCGAGTAGAAAAGTTTGGTACCTATATCAAATTTTCATCGGAATAATAAAGTAGAATTGGAAAGTTTATTAAACGAATACGAGAAGTTAACCTATCTTTCACTATTTACCATTGAAAGAAGAAACTTTGGAGCAAGCAAAGTGTAAGGGAGAAATAAAGATGTCTTGAAGTTGGTAAGAAAAAGAAAGTAACACAGGATTATGCAAAAAAGCAGAATTTTTTGGTTTAACTGGAATCTTTAATTTCAAGTCAAGATACAAGTTTCGGTTTCGTTTTGATGCTTTTTACCTACAAGCGTGGGATTTTTTTGTTATATTTAAACTTAAATGAGTTATTAATATGATGCATACGAAATTTTCTCATCGTCGATCTGGGTTTAATACAAAACATATAATTTTGCATAGAATTTAGTATATGTATAGTAAGTAATATGAATTAGTTAGAATAATAGAGAAGCATCTTCTCGTATTTACACGCCTCTGAAGAAAACAAAGCCTTTTGAAGGAACAGCTTTAGCAATTTTACGACAGCATACGATAGTGATTCAGACCATGAAAAACTGTCTTGACAGTTAGTTAGCTAGAGAGCTAACCAGTAATAATAACAATAACTAAGTCAACGGTATCAATCATGGTTACATCAATCATGTTCAAAAATGGTTCGGAGCGGTTATTTCCAATTAGCGGCAGATCCTTCTTAATTGACGCCGCGGCTGTTGCCCTCTATACTGAGAGATGTGGGTTCACATGACACCGGTTACAAGATGTTTAGAGGGTTCGCTGAAGATTACTAACTCCTGCCACATAACCTCACTCGTCCCTTATGTTGCACAAAAGTACCAATTACTGAAAACGCACTAAGAAAAATTTTGAGTAACCATTTTAGAGTACCAATTTTAGCAGCATATTGAGTTTTATTTATCTAGACAAAAAATTCATCAATTCCTCGGGCAAAGTGAACTTACAAGGTAAACATATGTATTATTTAAATATCAACAAATCTCGTTATTTAAAATTTAATACCAAATAGTCTAGATTGAGGAGTGGTAATGAGTCTAGTCCAGCCTCTGAGCTGCCTTGAATACCTCGGACGGTTTTAAATGCTTTGAATTTACTGGTATTCCGAGTATTCTATTGTAGAGCAACCTATCGACGTATTCGTTCTTGTGCTAGAATGATTTAAATCGAGGTCGAGCAGGCGATTGAGGGTTGCATTGGATGGTATCTTGTGTAGAACAGTGACCTTTTGGTCTCTCTACTCTTAAATATGTACCAGCATAATGCATATGGTTCGCATAATAATCAGTATTTTTAAAGATTTAATTCTGTTCTAATCAAAAGTGCTCCGTTTCATGACTTTGTCGCTGGTGCGGTGGGCGAAAGTCCGCCTGCGAGACGCTTGAGGGCTCTATTCCAGCCTCGGGACAAATATTTGTATGATCTGCAGATATTTATTGCGTGTGTTCTAGTCTAGTTTAGAAGTATAAAAAATAACTCTCTATATAATATATTACATCTTACTGGATCACAAACTTTGCTTAGATGGGAGCCAGATGATGCTATGTGGATTGATCAGCATTATTTTTGATTTATTATTAAATGCTGTATTAAATCTGACCTAAATGAACGTCCAAAATATAAATTTGCCCCATTTTATACCTTTAATCTTAAAAGCCGAATTAAATTGGATCGGCCTCGAACAAGCAGCATCCAATGCATTTATATTCGGCGTGTTTATTGAATGGAATCGCAAAAAGCTTATCGTAAAGCTCAAGTGCTTGGATGGACTGGAATCCTTGATTATGTACTCGTATATTTGTTGATTCATTATTAAATTATAGCAAACGAAATATGATCGTGGCCGTTTTTTTATTTTATGAACGTCGGTCTTTAGTCACGTTAGCGGGTTTTAAAAATTTAACAAACATCAACCAAGCTTTTAAACAATTTTGTCAATAGTTTTACCTTCGCAAGAATAATTCGTAAAGATAAAACATGGGATTGTCTACATATCCTGTTGTCCCGCTTGGATCAAGTTTGTAAAAATTTTACAATTAATGTTATCCTAGCGAGAAAGCATTACATTTTCAATCAGAATCTTTATCAACACGAATTATAAAAAAGCAATGCATAAAAGCTTCAAAGTTTCTACGAAACACTTTTAGTCTCCTGTGAAAACATCAGCTTTATATATAATGGAATTATGTCTGCAAAGCTCTCTTATTTAAAATTAAACCTTCAAGCACTAGCATTAAATCTGTAAATTCCGTGCAGCGAGCAAATGTTGCAATGTCTGGGGGGATTGCATTCCACCCTGTCTAGAATGTCTGGGCAATTTACGCCGGTGACAAACTGCGCCATGAATCTTCATTGTTCGAAACTATGTTTCACGCACAACGCTATAAAATTACCATTTAGAAACGTGGTTAAAGAAAATCGTAAATCTAAATTTATTAGATAAATTCATCATCATCATCACCAGCCTATAACAGTCCACTGCTGGACATAGGCCTCCCGTAATGAGCGCCATAGATGGCATCATTATTTGGGGGTTATTGCCCATAATCCCCACGCTGGGCATGCGGGTTGGGGATCGCAGTTCGGTGTAGTTGTTCTGCAGAAGGCGCTGCTGCCCACCCCCCGCTGTGTTTCCCTTAGTCGCCTCTTACGACACCCACGGGAAGGGTTGGGGTTAGATAAATTATGCCGGACAATTTACACAGCATCATCTAACCACAGGCTAAGCAGGGCTGGTTAAGGATACTACACCTCTATATCTATACCAATATTATAAAGAGGAAAGATTTGATTGTTTATTTGTTTAAATTGAATAGGCTTCGCAACTACTGGATCGATTTGAAAAATTATTTCACCATTAGAATTCCCAGTTGAACATACATAGGCTATTGAATATTTAAAAAAAAGTAAGGGATCCGACTTCAATAATGTAATAAAAAAATATAATCGGGGCGGACTGCTAATAATAATATAATAATAATAATATTCATTTATTTCAGGCTACATTAGTCTAGTTACTAGACTAATGTACTAGACTCTAGTACAAGATAATACCTCAATGAGGCGACAGTTGTGATAGAATTGAATTTACGTTAGAAATAACGTGGAATCAAAAGGAGTTTTCTACTAAGAGTTTTTAGCAACTGATTTTAAAACAATTTGATATACAGCTTCTGGAACCTAGTCCAACTCACGTCACTACCTAGTGACCAACTATTAAAATATTTATTGAAACAGCAAAAAAAAAAAAATATTTGAAATAGCAGAAAAAAAAACTCCAGTGCATTAAAAATAGCAGGGATTTTTAGAATAAGCGAAGGCTTATAGAAGAACTTTAAGAACTGTGAGAGATAGCAGGGGATTAAAGAAAATTTATAATAAATAAGCAAATGATATATAAAGCCATCAGGGGAGGCATACTATGTCCAGCTGTGGACTATTATAGGCTGATGATGATGAAATAACTAGAGATCATCACCATCATCACCAGCCTATAATAGTCCACTGCTGGACATAGGCCTCCCCTAATGAGCGCCATAGATGGCATTATCATTTGGGGGTTAGTGCCCATAATCCCAACGCTGGGCATGCGGGTTGGGGATCGCAGTTCGGTGGAGTTGTTTTGCAGAAGGCGCTGCTGCCCGCCCCCCGGTGTGTTTCCCTTAGTCGCCTCTTACGACAGCCACGGGAAGAGATGGGGTGGTGAAATTCTATGCCGGCACCACACGGCAACTAGAGATGGCCGTTCAATACCTAGTACCTATGCTCGTGTGTGATATCAGGCAGCATCTAGAATACATTAATTTTCGTTATGCGCCAACATCTATCACGATTCTCGGAAGGCCTTGGACACGTTACTTTGATATTGAAAGGGGAGGCGGAATATTTTGCTTTCTAGTCCCATTTGTACATAAATACGGTTATGTTTGTATTTTTTTCCTTTCGTTTTGTCTTATTTTTGTATACGGTTCTTCGTTGGACAACTGAACACAAGCAATCTATGTGTATACATAGGTCACATGATTTGCAGTGACTTATAGTGACTATATTTTCTTTATTTACTATTTTCAAGAAGATAATAAAAGCTACCTTTAAAGTATCTTTAAAAGGTACATGTACTTTTAGTTATCAATTACTAATATTATAAAGATAAAAGATTTTATTGTTTGTTTGTTTGAATAGAATAGGCTCCGAAACTACTGGACCAATTTGAAAAATACTTTCACCACTAGAATGATAATCATGAGCATATCAGAAGCTAAAGAATATTAAAAAAAAAAATTGGGATCCCTGTGAAATCTTCAATAATGTAACCCAACGTGGATGTGTAAAAACTATTGAAATTCTGTTAAATACCCGCGCGAAGCCGGGGCGGACTGCTAGTATACACTAAGCTGGAAAAAGTAGCTTAGGCCAAGGCTAATATTTTTGAATGGATGCCAATGCGGTATGCAAAGTTTGGTTTAGATAGTATAATAGCGTCGGGCACGAATTAAAAATAAACGAGCATTTAATAAAAGATAATAATGACAGATAGGTACATGATGTGGGAAACCACAACAGCAAGGTTCAACTAAGGTATAATAGCCAACTCTTCCTCCTTATTTTAAACCTATCAACTTTCAGCAATGCTTAAGAAAGCAGTGTTTTCATCTTCTGACACATTTATAAATGTCAACGTAAGTCCATAAAAAAGAACCTACTCCAACCTGTTTTTAAGATTTCAGAGTTCAATAACTGGGAATAGAATCAAATTTTATTTCTTGTTCCCATTTGAGCACCACGTTAATAATATTGATTGGTGCTCAAATTGGAATACCTTTGGTGCTCAATGCATAGGTGCTCAAAAAATAGGTGCTCAAACGGGAATACTTCTTAATTCTAATTTCTTTAGGCTTACAAAATAAGGCCACAAGTACACAAGTTTACACAAGTAACATTCATACAGTAAATTATTATAAAATAAGAAATAAGGTGTTATTGATTTTCTATATTGATTTCTTCGCTTCAATTTTTTGTCCACTAATGGAAGATGTGTTAAAGAAACCACTAGTACACTGATATATCACTTTATATGTTTGACACACATGTTTGTTGTGCCTAACAGTTAGGCCAAGCATTTACATCATTGATGTCATCTATCGAGTAAAAGGATTTCTTGATATGATTTTGTTTTATGTACTTAAAATTTTATTGATAAAAAAATTAGAGAATTTATTTGTGGGACGACAATTTTAAAAACCGCCGCCGGCCGTTTAGAAACCACACTATTATTATTACTTTTGGCTTGTGGTGTGAACAATTTGGTGCGAAACACCGCCGCACCAATTATGTAAGTTATTAACGTAGATAATTCTCAAACTTTTTCCGTGTATTATTGTGTAAAATATACATCAATCGGTTTGCAAGCCACCTTCAAAACAACGGGGGCTCCTCAACCGCCAATCCATTACATTATTTACCCTGGTTCACCTGTCATTAAGGGTAACAACGGCCCCTGGGAGCAATTTCCTGTGCCCTCGCGAAGGTCACCCTAATGGCCACGTTCACGCCATGTTTTGTTCAATTTTGACGAGTAATGGTTTCGTGGCGTTCACTCAACTCCACCCCTTGGGGATCCGCGGAATGAAAGTCCATATTTTGTGGGAATAACGTGATATGTTGGAAATGTCTAACGATATCTGTGGTTCCAATTTCGTGGAAATCAAAGAAGCTTAAGATAAAAGGAGCTCAATATAAATAAACGCATGAAAGATAAGAAATTTCATGTTTTTTACATCATGCAAATACCGCGCAGGCCCTTTGAAAGTCTTCAGCGCAAAATGAAAATCAATTTACACATATTATCATGTCGTAGTAAAACGTAACGCCACCAAGAACTGGATGATATCAGCTATCCTGCACGTTTTGGAGACGGGAAATGACTAAAATAACCCCATTTAGTTTAATTTTGGACAGATCGATAATGCTTTATTTCATAGCTTTATAAAATATTTAGTAGGTACTAAATTAAACTTATATATGTATTAAAAATAGGCTCATGAAGTGAAGTGATGTGAAATTAAACTTATACAACGGCAAAGGAATTGGCCATATAGCTTAAAGCGACTTCCAGGCAAAATTAATTCTTTTACCCTAATGTAGGTAATTTAGTTTTTCCGAATGCGTCTATTTAGAAACCTTAAATAGCTTCGATTCTAATTATAAACACATTTTGTGAACACGCCTACGTTGTCAAGTCCAAAGGCTACGTTTCGGGGTCCGGAACATTGACATTGCCCGTCTCGTCCCTGACTGAGACCTACGCACATTTGGCTACCTTCCAAGGCAAGGCAGGAATGGCATTTGGTGTGGCACACCGTTACATTGTTAGACGTAGTTTGTTACAGAAGTAGGTTATGAGTCTTACTTTGTAATTTCAGTACAAAAACATTGTAATAGGTAAGTAAGGATATGTTTCGTCAAAAAACTAACCGGATGCAGAACTCCCAAGTGGTGAAGCCAGGGGATTGCAGAAGCGATGACTTTGTTCCATGAACTTTTATGAAACTGAAAAGGAAGGTTTCATTTGCGTGCTAGATATTGTTCAAGTAAAGGTACATTTATTCATTTATGATACACTGGTATATATTACAGGGGTTTAGGCGTTTTGCTTTGGGTCTTTCAGCTAGGTGATTTTACTGAGGAATACGCTACGCTCTCTTGCTTGATATTCCTTCCTTTTAGCGACGCACGAGTGTCAATATATCCTTGGTGGTCGCAGCTGAAGAATCCCTGCAACTCAGTCCGTGGGTGTCGTAAGAGTAAGAGACAGCTTCCTTCTGAGTATTTCTATTACCTCTACTCCTCTTCTGCGTTCAATCCTGCTAAGCGTGGTGATAATAGCAAGTCCCCCTTTGTACAACCACTCCTTGCGTTAGGCATGTTCAGATCAGTAGCGAATGTTTACAGTACCTAGGTACAGTTTGTGAAGTCACAATAATGTGCCAGAACAACCAGCGACTGTATAAGTACTTACGTAGCGCACACTGTGGTTCAGCACGCGATATGATAATATCCCGCTATCGGGTTCCGACGGAAGGTGTATGTTACGCGGTGAAGTGCCTGGCTCATTATACATATTGTATGTACTTAGTTGAGCTTATAATAAGCAAGTAGATGAGCTTATAATATGTTCTTAGTCGAAGAAAATACAGAAAGATATAGGTAGCAAACACTCCTGTTTGCATATTAGGGAAACGGTTTCTAAGTCAGAGTAGAAGTACTTAGTAATAACTTTGTGAGGAAAACTGTCGAAAATTGCTTTTC
Organism: Eupithecia pulchellata; assembly: GCA_963931895.1. NCBI lineage: Eukaryota > Metazoa > Arthropoda > Insecta > Lepidoptera > Geometridae > Eupithecia > Eupithecia pulchellata. Next base: position 9,672,861 of record OZ007536.1, on the reverse strand, counting down.
AAGAATTTTAATTATCAACAGACTAAATTACATCTGAAATTTTGGTTACAAAAAAGGACGTTTGGACTTTTGCGCGAAAAAGAAATCTTTATTATACATAGCAAATTTTATTTTCTTGACAAACATTATAATGCGCATATCACTCACAGGCGGTATCTTATTCTTTCATTATAAATTCATTTCTGTCTACAATAAGTGATATGATACACCTGTCAAATCTAGTGTATAACGGGTTGTTGATAATTGTGATGTCCACAGTACGACAGGTCTGTTCCAATAATCATAATTAAAACATTTACAAGCCCGTGCAAACATTTCAGGAACGCAAACAGGGTTGAACCAACAGAAACAATGAAAAGGGAGTTCATTTGCTTCCATGTTAGTTTCGTCGTAAATTCCATTGTTCGTGCTCAGCGGTCGTAACAGTAAAAGGGTCTGGATCTATATTTTACTGGTAACTTTGTTGTTTAAAGTTAAACCTACATTTTTCTAAATGAAGTCATAATAAATAACTGGTCAAAATTGGCTATTTATAAACTGCGATTCATCGTTGAAAAATTCGTACAGACTATAATGCACTAAGGGAGGTTAATAAAATGTTCATTTTATGTCTAGAGTTTTAACTCAAATAATTAAAAATAAATCAGTTGCTGAAAAATGATGCAAAAGTATCATTATACTTATAAAAAGTAACTATAAAACTATACTATAAAAAGTATAGTATATACTTTTTAATAGATAAAAAAGTAATTATAAAATTTTATTTCTGTATCATGTGCTGCTGGAATATTAAAATAACTTACAACTCAATCTAATGTAGCATTTAAAAGTTATAGTGGAATAAATAAACTAACATACATGAACCCTGGAAACGTAATAAAAGAGTAAAAAAATAATAAAAGACTTTCGTGGTGATGTCACGCAACGGCTCGGAAGACCAGCGATGGACGTAACGAATGCAAAAGCTTAATGCTGAGACAGAGACTGTTTTGTGGTTCAATGCAAAAATAAGAGTTTTGTCTGTACAGTCTTTACTATCTTTCTATTTTAGCGTGTCTCTGTATGAGTTGCAAATAAAAAAAACTCTGTTCTATGTAAATTTACAGCAAAGCAGGTAACGACCAAACTTTTTAAAATGTCAAGAATTTACCGCAGAGCCTAACAAGCTTAGTCAGCATTTTCGAACACGAACCTACCCACTTTATTTAAGCTACAAAATAATAGTACCAAAGAAAATCTTTATTCGAAGCCTCCAAGGTCGAAGTAATTCGACGTCGAGGGTGTTTTACAAGCAGTGACCCTTGAAAACGACCCTCGAACAATGACTTGGTATTTTGATGAAGCTTTTCAAAAGATGGAACAGGGATGGAGGCGATGTTTAACGAAATTCAGGCTTTTTGTCTTTGAGATATTTAATAATTGCAATCTACAGTTCAATCACAAGAAGGTGGGAGTTTTTGCCCGTATTAGTATCGCTCAAGAATCATCTGAGGTTAAAGTTTTCCCCTTATTCATAACTGGGTCCTGCGTACGATTTTACACGCTTTTTTCCGGGATAAAAAGTATCCCAAGTCTGTCCTCGGCATACCATCTACCTCTGCCGAAATTCATCAAAAGCCGTTCAACCATTTAGACGTGAAAGGTTTTTGGCATACCTTTGTAAGTTCGTGACAATGCATATACCATCGAGCTGGTCTGATGGAGATCTATGATGGAGACAGAAGGTGGCTATAGGACCTCCTAAACGAAAGGAATTTAGCCCGTCGAGTTTATGTTCGTTGGATTTGCCTTACATTAAGAACCAAAAAATATTATTTTAAAGCTTTTTTTTATTATCTTTACAATTATTTAAAATTAATGGCCTTTATTTATTAACAAAGATTACAATTATCTAACTAAATTAGGGCAAGTATTTAAAATTGAAACAATTTATAAAACTAGTTGTTGAAAAAGTTTTTTAAAATATTATTATAACATAATCATAATCTCTGCGTGGCAAAAAATAGTAACAATTTTACGATACGCCTGAGAATTCATGAAAATTTGCTATCAGACTTTGGTTCTAGACGATATAAATAAGCTTGTTTTTTAAAAGCTTTTTTAATATTATAATAATTAATCATAAACTCTGTGTGGTAGCAGTTTTACGATACGCTCGAGATTTTATTAATTTATTAGGTACTATCAAATACTACGTGCCGTTTTGTGTTGCAAACATACTTTACGTTTTACTAAGAATTAATCTATTCTAATATTATAAAGATTTGATTGTTTGTTTGAATTGAATAGGCTCCGATCCTGCTGCACCGATTTGAAAAATTCTTTCACTATTAGAATCCTATTTATCTTAATGAACATAGGCTATAAAATATTTGAAAACAATTAGAATATCCGTATAAAACTTCAATAACTCATCATTTGTGTGTAAAAATTTATTAATCTTAATTTTTTTTATATACCCGAGAGATGCCGGGGCGGACCGCTAGTTTTCTGTATTTTACACACACAACTCAATGGTAAGGCATTAACCCACGTGGGTAGAGCTAGCTCACGTTAACATAACAATAATATTGAGGTTTGAAACCATAATACTGAGGTAGCTTATAAAAATAATAAATTTTATTGACTTGTGAAGTTTGGAAAGGGAATAGAGGTCATTGCCCTGCTGATTTATCTAAATGAAACATTATACTTACTCGGTACTATATCTGAGATATTTTTTCAAACAACTGGGTAACATTAAAGATATGTTATTGGAAAATATTGACACTTCATATCATCGGATCATATTTCAGAGGTACAAATTTTTTTGTTTGCTCAGCTGCATTTATAATTTACTTTACCTCTCGCGCCTTTTTCGAAAACCGTGCTGCAAGAATGCGGTTATGCTGTTTTCTTGTATTTATCAGTTTTAGTAAAGATTTCATACATACGAGTATATCTAAGTTTATATATAATATATCGAGTTCTAGAATCGACAAAAACAAAGTCATTTTCCATCATCCATCATCATAAAATGTTAATACGGTATACCCTACGAAAAATTATCTACCATCAAAGGATAAAGTGGTGCTCACGTTTGATCACCTACATTACGTTTTATCTCTGCCTCTAAGGAATACACTAAACAGATTTCATAAACACTCTCTAAAAGGACTATTTTTATCTGATCAGAGCACTCGATTTCCCAGAAGGGTAAGTATTTTATCCGGATACTCGTAACGGCTTATCTCATGTCATCAGCAGGGCGGGCGGAATTATAGGGCAGAACGGCGATGTGTTTGACAAACGCGATGATAGAAATGACAATCCGGATGTTGGATCCGGCGGCTCTATTGTCTCTAGCCTGGACTTCGATTGTCACTTTCGTATTGTGTAAATAGCTGAAACCGAAGACGAAACCGAAGACCAGTTGAATACCTTATACAATAACGACAACATTCTGCCTGGGTCCACAACTGGTAATCGATTTGAAGTTCACTGGTAATGGATTTCAAGTTAGACAATAAGGCTGCGGATCCGGATGGATGGATGTTTCATGGTGCCCTTTTGAAAGTAACTAAGAAATATTTACAAGTAAAATATCGAAATTTAAAATTGAGAGAAAATTTTCAAAAATGAGATTACTTAAAAAGTAAAATAGCGAGCGTTTATTAAGACTTCATTAAAATTACTAATATAATCATCAATAAACTATAATCTCAATCAACGTGCCTTCACAATAATTCGAATGGTTTTAAGAATTCATATCAGCATGACCTTGGTTTGGGACCTAAGGTCTTATTATCATCGAACTTTAAAAACCTTTCTAATCAAACATTCATAGGGGTTTGTTACTTCGACACGATTTCGATTTGTAGAGTTTTATCGACTAGCCGATTTCATGGAACAATAACATTATTTATGTACTGACGAGGAGAAAAATATTCTTAAATTGTTTATTTCACACACAAATTACATCATACATAAAGTTAAAAAATAATGTACATGTACAAAGTCTTGCTTAACACTAAAATTACAGCTAATTACGGCTAATCTACGGATATAAGGATAATTTATTTAAAGAGTGTGAATACATAATTCGATATAAAAAAGGAAAAATATTGTATTGTAAAAAAAGAGCCAGCCACTGGTCAACAGCTGCTTTGGATTGGTGAACAGATTCAGATTCAATAACTTGATTTCTTTTTAGGCTTACAGAATAAGCACTTAGACAAGTCAAAATAAGCATTTAGACAAGTCAAACACTCGAACAAACTCAGTTAAGGTGTTAAAAATTCACAAAAGGAAGTCCTAATCCTCTGTTAAGTTCTCTTAGTGGTCTCTTACGACATCCATTATCTAGGTTGAATCTCAAGCCGCGACCGTCACGCCACATTGTTTCAATCTTGATATAGAAATCTGACTACAATTTCTGGGTATTGAAATAAAACAGATTTTATTCACCAGGGGGAACTAGAACCGGGGGGCATTAAAGTGGAAGCTAAGAGCAATAAAACAAAGGTTATGACTGTTAAAGTATCAGAGTGACCTAGTTTACAACGATTCAATTGAAAACACAATTGTTCTATTGTACGGGCGAATTTGATGCAAATTCTTAAATGGCGGTTGAGATAGTGAACATTGCGATCATCACACAGTGGGCATCATTTATACTCATTTGGTAGAGTATAACATATTGCACGTCGTGTAATTGGGAGTGATTTCATACATGGGTAAACCCATGTTACAACTACCAAGCTAATGTGGGTGGCATTCCGTTTCTGATATAACACTTAATATCTAGATTTTTATCAGTATCAGCCCTATAATACTAGGATATCATTCACGGTGGATAATGGATCATTTAGAGTAAATATAATTTTTTTATGAGAAAATCTCTTAATTTACAATGACAATTAAATATCAGTGTCCAAGAGAGTAAGGAGAGTAAGGTCTAAAGGAAATAAAGCACTTTGATTTTGATTTTACCAAATTAGAACTAGTATTTACAATTGAAACAATTGAGATAACTGAAAACTATTTATAGGTAGCTCAACTGTTCCATAATAATACAATTGTCCACTATTGAAAGAAGTGAAAAAGCAACCACTAGTAGTCATATATCTCGTATGTCTTATACATGTTTGTTTTGCCTATCTAAATCTAAGTTTAATGTGATTTAAATACAGGTCAATATCTTAATCAATATCGTCTTAACCTCTACAACTTTTTTGTTTCAGCAATGGAGGGCGGCACCTGGTGCGCCCGCGACATCTCGCTGCGCGCGCAGAAGAAGTTCCTCTCCAGGGTCGGAGGCACCGCCAGCGCCAGGGCTCTCGTGCTGGACGAACATGCGGCTAAGCTGTTCGATCAGGTAATATAGTTTTCCCTTTATCATGACCATTATACCACTCAGCGCTAACTGGAATCAACGCTTTTTATCATGACCATGAAACCACTTAGCGCTGATTGGAATCAATGCTTTCTGATTATTTTCTAGTGAAGTCTGGGCTTTTCCCGGCTTTACTGTGGAAGGGATAGGTCTGCTATTTATTAAGTTAGTCTCCGAAAGCTGGAGGAAAGTTGGAGGATATCTAAGGTACCTTATTAATTTAAGAACGGTATAATATTCATATCTAACCTGTACACATATTCTACAAGTCTCTCAGACATAACCTGCCATCTTTTTTTGAGACACCTAGAAGCATATTTTTTTGAGGCAATGATTTGTGAAAGTCCTTGTTATGATTTACTCAGGAAGAAGCCTGTGACAGACATACTAGAAGACAGAGACGTTCAGACTGTGTACATATAGTTCGCCATTTGGCTAAGGAACCCTAAAATGAATATTCAGGGAAGCAATATCTTACACCGGACTGTAAAACGAGCTGTAAACAGCTCAGCGTTTAAAAACATCCGTCGCTGAACTGCATAAAGTTATTTTAGTCTGTTTTAAACGGATAAGGCAAAGATAAAATTAGCTTAAAACGGGTTTCATGACAAATTTTTGTGACTCAAGTTCATTTTGTGTTTTGATGGTTGAGGCTAAAAGGAAAACAAAAGCTTTTTTTACAGTTTTGACAACTCATTTTTAAATCATCCATAGAACTTTCTAAAAAAAAAACCTATGTGTTAAAAATGGGCAAATAATATATTATGTATGTATGTGCAGGTGCTATTTCGATGGTCAACATTAACGGTTCTATGACAATATAATTGAAAAAAATAATCGTCAAAAATCCTCTCTATAAAAAAAATTTAAGAGCATAAGCCGCAAGCAATAGGCTGTGTCTATCCAAAATGTTCTTTACTGTATGAAATTTGATTTGCCAAAGTGCTCATTTCGTGAGCATTCGAAACAAAGTTATTGAAATCATAAAAAATGCACCTCGGAACAAAGTTGAGTAGTCTCTACTGCTAGCCAATCAACGCTGGTGGATATCCCTAACGTTCTAACCTACCAGTGTACGCAGGACATACTTATCCCAATTTGACCATCTCCGAATATCCCTTCAGTTCCTGACAGTCCTCCGCGAGCGCGTCGAGAAGCGTGAAGCAGAGAAGCTGGTGAAACACGTGATAAAGTCCGCCGTGAAGTTAGGCGTGCTCCGGCGGCATGGACAGCTGTCGGCCGCAGACGAGCGGCAACTGGCGGCCTTCAGGTCCAAGTTCCATGTGAGTGGTACCCTAAGGTATTTGAATAAAGGTGTATATTTCACACAGCCGAGAAAAGACTGAGACGAAAAGCACCGTGACCAAAAGGAACTGGCTATCTCTGGTACAATATACACAGCTCATCCATTGGCAGAATACTAAAATAGAAAAGCACGTCGCAATTTTTTGACAGTTCCCAATTATGTACATTCTGTCAAAAATTCGTTACTTGAGACGTGTTAAATCTGAGTTGTTTTTACGTATTCGGGGTAAGACTCCACAGAAGTAATTGACAGAAACTAGTGAAGCACCTTGTTACATCTGCTGTAAGTTAGGTGTGCTCCGGCGGCATAGTCGGCCGTGTTATGTGCCATAACCACGTTATTCACGCTAATTTTAGAGAGGATAACGCATTGCGGTAATATTATTGTGAATAACGCATTTTGGTGTTAATTTTGCTTTTCAAATTAAAGCAACACGTTATATGAACTAATTTTGAATGTTTGATATCTATTTCAGACGGTGTTAATGGCGGTTGTGTCTTTCTGTGAGGTGGACTTCTCATATGACCGCAGCTTCCTCCAGGACGCTCTTCGTGAATCTCATCAGTCGCTGAAGTGAGTTTCTCTTGATCTTTATTTTGTATCGTTCTAACGATACCATGAGTAACCTTAGTGGTACTGGTGTGTTAAATCGTATGAGCAACATCATTGAATAAAATATTTGTATTTGTATGTTGATTGCCTCCACGTATTTAACTTCCTAATTTAATTCTTACTCCAATAACAAACAAAATTATTCATTTACATTAAAATTGTAAGGTTTTATAAAATTTTTGGAAAATTCAATTTATTAGCGCACACACCTTAAATTAATTGTTAAAGATGCTGCATCAAGTTTCTACCTCAAGGCTCGAGCGACGGATGATTTCCCTATACAAATGTAATACCAAAATGATTTGTAATTTTAGCATATTTTACCATGATCTGCTATTATTTATATTAGAATAGGTTCATACCACAAGCTTTATAAAAAATGCTCCAATTACAAATCATATTGGTATTACGTTTGTATATTTTAGGAAATTTATCAGTCGCAGGAGCATTAACTCGAATTATTTATTAGCCATAATCAGCAATATACGCTATTTATAAAGTCAGGAAAACCTAAATCTTCCTCATTCCTATCATTAAGCACACCATTTTCCCCATAATTCCAGGTCAGTGGTAGAGCGTCATCTATCTGACAAGTCCGTCTCTCGGCTCGCAGGAGTCTTTGCACTGGCCTCACGTGGCGAGCTACTGGACTCGCTATTCGCCGGGCAAGTGAGCGAGGACGTTCAAAAACTTGCTCGAATGCTACGCAAAGAACTAGACAGAGGTCTGCTATAAGGTATTCCGTCCCACCCGTAGATCTGAAGTTGTGACTACTGGATAGTCTTTGGGAGATGGTAGATCTTTGTCTTTTGAAGGATGTCGGAGCTAGTCTGGGAATGTAAAAGGTGATTGAAGAGTCTCTGACTTCACAGATTTGTGATGATGGTTTTGAGGAGGCACTTGTAGGTGTGACTGTTAGACATGGTATTGACAGCGTGTTGGTAACTGAATTTAATGTTTCGGAAATCGACTAGAGTGAGTCAGTCCTGATTTTAATCGTTACTATACTCACTTTTTTGTCAACAATAGTTACAACAGCCAAAGACAAAGGAATGGAAGTCAACCTTATGGATATCATAATACGGGCCAAAGTCCTAACCAAATCCCTCACCTTAGTAGCCAGACGAGGTAGAGTAGTCAAGTCTACCTTGCGGACTATGGGATCACTAATCGTTATCTCCACAAATGGAGATTGGATTTTAAATAAGAAATCAAAGATAATAATTAAGCTGTAAATACTTTAGCACGATGTATTCTTTGTATTGGCTTACGTATGATTTATTTATTGAATTATTAGTATATCGCGATATTATTTTATTTGGGCATTTGACGCTACAGCAGAAAAATGCTAGCATTACCCAGCTATATACTATAAAGCACTACTCACGACTGTAGGTCCAAATTCCTTCGGTAGATACTTTTTATTCTAAAACACCTCCTATATTAACACGAATTAATAATTCAAATGCTCATAGAATTATCACTTTTCTGTCTAAATTTGATTTAAGGTTGTATAAATTTAAGCTTTAATCTCAAATGACGGCTTTTGGCCTAGCCCTTTTGACTGAAAATTTGAAATAAGCTTTATTCGAATACTCATTATAACATAAGAACCTTAAAATTTCCAGTGCTTATGCAGAATATGACAAGGAACGAAATAAACATGCCATTTTAATCTTGCCCATTTCTGTGTCCTTATTGGATGCAACTATGTCGATGAGGTCTTGCCTCTACACATACTCTATTACAGCGTTCTCTAGATGCATTTAGTAGTTGTAAATATTATTTTAAGAATTTTACTCGTGACTATTTGATGTATTTACACTGTACTAACCTATAGCTTGTTGAGTTCATGCACTTTTTGGTACGTAGTAGGCATCGTTGTCGATATTTTATTTGACGTACTATCTCTTACTATTTCTTAGCTATGTCCTATTTGTCGAGAGTGTATGCACTTAATAAGTTGTTTTGCAACTTATAACCGTTACCAATAAGTAATCTAAAACTCTTATATCCATTTATCTAAGTAAACGAATCTAAACTTAATCTATGTATCTTCAAATGATTAATGAATTTTAACCATATTTACATTGTGTAAAAGGAATAGCAAGGGACCTAATAGGAGGTACATCCCCTTGTGCAAATGTTGTTTTTGATTGGTAGTTTTTTGTTCTTACTTAGATACTACTAAGAAGAATTTGTTTGAATTAGATCTCTTGGATCTTTTTTAAGTATTTTGTATCGAAATTTTTGACTTCGGACCAAAATGTTTGATATCAAACAGTTCTAACATATCTGGGAAAACGTTCATATCTTATTTTCTAGCAATAACTCTATAGACATTTTTAGTGGTAGTCTCTTGCGCATCTTGCCTAAATGTTCTGTGTCGTCTGATCTAGTAGATACTCTGTGTTCGATGTTATGGTGGCTGTCTGGAGATTTGATCGATATTAGATCTATATTATTTCTATCTAGATATTCTTCGATCTACTCATTAACTATTGCCTATCTATTCAGTATTGCCATCTGTGGCGATTGGGACATTTTATCCTGATTGCCACTAGTGGTGTCAGAGATGATGATGGCAATTGGGAACAGAAGATTATTAGTAATCATATTTAATGTTACTATGACCACGTTGGATTCAACCTTAACACTTTCATGCGTTAATGATAGGGTACTATTGGTTGCCTTATTGAAAAATATCAGTTATGGGAAATATTAAATATAATTATCTTGATCTACATACATTAAAAAGAAGTTGAAGTTGATCTACAAAATAATACCTACAATCGAATCTCCAGACTGCAAATACTGTATAATAGCTAGATAAAATCAAAGAGACGTCCATATAGGGATTGTATTAAAAAGACAATATGAATGTGCAAGTAATTAAAATGTTTGAAAATGTGTCTTTCTGGATTGTAAATTTATTTTTTATAATACATTTGGATTAAGTATTTGTTTGTATAAGAATGGAATTTTGATGTTGTATTGGTTAGATCTGATTTTTGATGTTAGATGGATGTTTAAATGTTACGATAAAGATAACACAGTCCTAAAGATATTATTGACAAATCGAAAACAGAAAAACTGATGAAAACGAAGGCACGTGTTTTACTTTCTTAGTTTTTACAAAATATGACTTATTGTTACAAAGTCCAAATAGCTTGCTAAGAATGAATACTTTTATTTGCAAACAACTGATATCTAATATATTTGAAATACTGAGCACGAAATGACATGACAAACGTTATCATGATTTTGCGTATATTTCAATCGTTTTACTCATAAAGATCGTCAACAGTGAGGTTGACGCTTTATGCACTGTTATTATTTTTGTTAAGCTGTGTTAACATAAGTATGTAATAAGATTTGATATCAAAATATACAATTGAATTAAAATTTGTTTTATTATTTGCAGAAAACCAATGAATCTTTAAAGTAACCACGTATTTGTATATTTGGAGGGTATCTATAAAAAAACTAACAATTATTGTGAAAGCACCAGTCAATATCTTTTATTCACTAAATTTCCGTTATATTACAAATCTGTGTGAATAATGTGCTGGTACAATTTATTCATAAATACAATATAATTAGAAGCTTATCTAGAGACATTGTTGACTTTTTTCTATATATTTATTTGCTTTTTATCTTAAAATTTCTCGTAATAATATGCACAGAAAAGGGGATCCCAATGTCTATAGATAAACCTATGTACGACATGTTGAATGCTCGGGTGATTCCACTTTCTTAATGTTTTTATATTGAAGATTGGTTTGAAGTTAATCCTATCTGATACAAATACAAAAATGTTTTATAATATACCAGAAAATAAATAACAGAAGACATAACATGCGACAAGTAGCTTCGTTTCTACACCATCGATAACCAATTGCCGTCACATCGTGGATTACATATATGATGTAGAATGATCCAAAATGATCAACTCTACTGTTGATCATTTTGTTTTTCCTCAGTAAGTTTGTGTGCTTTGCATCTACAACATTCGGGATATTTACCATTAAGAGATACAAAACACGAGGGTTCACAAAAACCGAGACATTACCCACTAATCTTACATTAACAATTAGAATGTTAAGCAAATCGATGAACAAAGCGATATTATTATTTACATTTACTACCAAATGGAATGTATAAGTATGGGTAGGTATATCTAAGGACATCATTTTATAAAGAAAATATATATTTTCAAATAACTTCGACACACCTAAGCTTTGCAATGCTTTGCTTTGCTTTTAAGCAGAGCGTAATGTTTACCCTTGACTACTCGACGTCTAGTGTTATATATGTAACATTATACATTTATATGTTTTTAGTTTATATTTTTCACGATATATTGATTTATTATATCTGAACTATGAAGTGGTTTGTTAGTGGTTTGACACACGTGATGTAGAAGACAAGCTTAGCTTCACGAGCTACGATTAAATCTATAACTAATGTATAAAATAAAATTTATCCGTCGATACCTCTTTCCTATTCTTTAACTATACATATATAGCTATTCTAAATGAGTATTACATCTGTTACACCTATATTGAAATCGCTGAAATGCTGCAGTTTTCGGTTCAAGCAATTATATTGAATTTCATCAATTTTATATAGTTGAGCCATAATATGTTCCAATTATAATTTATGTTCCATAATATTTCCGAACACATAGTTCAATTTGTTGTTGTATTTTTTTATCGTATTAATAACATTTACAGTGTCTTACATTTAGATATGTAGAGAATTAAAACACATTGAAGAGAGAGTAGGTCTACTGCCATTTAAGAGATCCCCGTGTATTTTTCAGGGTTGGCTAAACTTATGTTACATTCTTTAGAAGTTAGATAAAATGTACGTTTTTCAGTTACTTTACACAGATATAATCATCTATCTACTTTTAAGATTTAAAAAGTTACTCTCGCTTCAAATTATTAATATCTACATAAGAGTCTAGGTGTTTAACATTTAGTCCTACTCTTAAAGTAAATGTATTCGTAAGGGAATGAATTTATAATATAATACTGTGCGTAAACTTAATGATGATAATAATGACAAATTCACTCTATCTAGGGACCGATGAAATAATTAGGTCGGCATACATCAATCGCTAACCAACAACACACTGCAGTTAAGATTATTTTTATCATTCCTTGCGTAAGCAACTAAAAATATTTTTGGCTGAATCAAAATTCTCAAATTAATCTTTCAATAGTCGATTGATAAAACGAACGACGATATATTTTTAAGTGCGATTTTATTATGAATCAAAAATAAATATAAATTTTTATAAGGTTGCTCTTGTGCATAAAGCTGTAGATCACTTGGAAACGTCGCAAGAAACTATCAAAATCAATTTAATAAAATTTGATAAATATAATTCGGTGCCCTCCCACCATAGATTAAGAAACATATCCACAAAAACCAAATTAAGGGATCATCGACTCTTATAGACTCAACTGCGTATAATTACGTCTGCCCTAGAGTAGAAAGACCACCAAATTCATCAAGAAACCAGCCAGCCTACAAAGTTCGTCACCAATCTGCAATACCCAGATGCGCATTCACGCATCACGGATTTAAAAACTATTTATTATAGTATCCATGTTTAATATACATATATATGTGTATATTAAACAACACGAAGTGAGTAGACTGGGCGGCTACTTCTAAAAATGATTTCGTTGGTCTAAATGTCTAGAGTAGAATACAAAGTTGAGAGAGTCCGAGAGTTGTTGGTGTTACGTAATTAAAGGACAATAACAGTCTTTGAAACTGAGAATAAAATCTCAATTAATATAAAATTTATTTAAAAGAAAGACGATTATAAGAAGTCTGCAAGATTCTTCCGATAGTGGCAGAACCATTGCAGGGTTTCATAAACTCATCTACTGTAATGTGGACATGCTGCCTGTGCGATAGATGATAAGTCGCTGTCGTTATTTCCGGCTGTTCTGCTTTTCGAGCCCAAAGCTAGACCTCAACTCAACTAGCTGGCATACGAAACATAAGCAAACAAATTAATTATATATAATATAACAGATGAGAGGATAAAGTAAAAGAGCGTAACCCAGACATAGAAGATGTTTGGGTAATCAGCTGAAATCTGAATACTAAAACTCGTTGAGGAAGGCTCGATGTTGGAAATAGCAGAACGGTGGTACTTCCCCGGGCGGGCAAAATACTATACAAATCACTTACACATAAAATACATATACTTTACAAATATTTAAAGTGCACTGAAAAAACAGAATCTCTGTAAGTCTGTTAAAAAAGTACTCCACCTTTTAAAGGACATTTCAGTGGATTAGAACTGTTGTTCGAAACGTTCCAAACTATTAGATTATATAAATAACTGTTATAAACAATTTAAATACAATGTTCAGTTTAAAAACAGTACTAAATCAAGACTACTATTAGATTCCGCAGCAATCTACAACTTTGCAAGATTCCTTCCGCCTACCGACTCTCATCTACCATCACTTCCCCCGATACCTCTCTATCCCCACATCATCTTCCCCTCGTGCTCCAAATTCCCCTCATTCCCCCAGAGCCTATTCCTTCAGTTTGTGCCAGTCAGCGATCTGGCGCCTCGGGGCGGCCTGCACCTCGCGCCAGTGGTGGCGCGCGGAGCCCGACCCGTTGGCTCCTAGCTCCAGTCTACCGATCACCTGCAATTTTATAAAAAACGTTAGAACCTGCTTAGTTTTGTTTAATTCTATAGGAAACAATTAGAATATAAATAATAGGATGTTGTGATTTGCCAATAAAACACTTGATTGTAGAAAATTTTGATAAATGATTCAAATATAAATGGAATCCGATTTTTTTTTTAGGAAAAATAACAAAATGGTATTAAAAAATAAAAAGAGAATTAACGCCCAGAAGCAACAACAATAGTATGAAAGGATACCCAACAAATCTGGAATCACGTAGTTTGAGAATAGTCATGAAGGGAGTCATGACCTCGATTTGTAAGGTAACGAAAACGACAGGGCTATATAAAATAAGCAGATATGGGTATATTCCAGCAATGGAATAACATAGGCTGATGATGATGATGATCAAGTAGTATAACCTGTTAAAAATTCTGCCAAAGCCAAATCATATTACAGTTATAAATGTTATAATCGACAAATAAAAAAAAATTAAAAAAAGCAATTTCGAACTCATTCCACAAAAGCAATTCAAATCGCCGACATAAAATCACACCAGAACAAAATGTGCCCACTCAAAAGCATAAGAGGAAATGTGCAGAAGGTTTACCTCGCTACTAACCTCGTTCTTAGTGAGGCGGTCCCAGTCGAGCACAAGTAGCTCCAGAGACACGTGGTCTAGGGTTGCGTTGGGCGCCGCCGGGACTTCGAAGACGAACGACTCGTTGAACACGGGGTTCAGTGTGCGTTTCTTGACGTGCGTCTTCTTCTTGGCGATGCGCTGGCCGTTGTATAGCAGGTACATTTTCACGTAGCTGGAAGAGGAAATAGTCGGGATCTGGTAGGTATTCTGGTAATTTACATGGTATATAGCGTAAATGATATGGTGGGGTTCTGGTATTCTAAGTTTACAATTTACATTGTAGCGAGCCTAAATGATGCGTGTAAATCATTTATTTACCACGGCCAGTGCTTTATTTTCAAAAAGACCTTTTCTAGTTATTTTGATTTACCAATTCGTTTGTGCTTATATCAGCATTCCCTTAAAACTACTATCGTACTATCAATTAGACATCGAGCGAGATATTTCAATAGATAGTCTTAAATAATCTTGCAGAGCAGATTGTTTTAGGCTTAACGTGGTTACAGATAACTTAATAGAGGTGGTGAAGGACATTGGGTCGTGGGCCATGAAAGTGTGCTTGCGTACCTCATCTCTGAGAGCGAAGTGGCACAGCTAACCGCTGGTCACATTTCAAAGACTTCTATCTATACTCACGGGTCAGCTAGACCGGTGACGTCCATCTTGCATCAATTAACGTACAACCTACAACCTAGGCAATACTACCCATATTTTCACTATCAAATAAAAACCTACCTGTGTACACACTCGTTCTATCTCCCATCCTCCAGAAACAAAGCACTTCACGAATCACTCTTTAAATATGCTATTAATAAATCGTAGTTAATTCGTTGAAAACAAGCACTCATATCATTCACGCATTTTCTTGTAACATGCATGTATCCTAATTATCCTGCGGAGTTAGGCCCTGGTGACCCGTACCACAGGTTTTTATAAACCTCTCACTACACCAGTCTCTTGCACAACAAGATAAAGAAGCTATAGGTAAATCAAGTTAAGTCATATTCTGTTAGAATTATCTTATGCAAGAGAAAATAAATATACTTCATCTATACTTACGGGTCAGCTAGACCGGTGACGTCCATCTTGGGCAAGTTGCGTGCCTTCAGCAGTACGACAGTCAAGCGAGCGGCGGCCGGCTGCCAACACAGGGACACGAGTACCTCGCCGCGACCGACGCTACGCATCTATAACGAAACAAGCTTCTTTCAAAATCTAAATCTAAGAGCTTTATTTCCTTTAGACCTTAGGACCCTTGGATGAAGGAAAAAATGTATAAGACATTTATTTTCTATAGCAGACGTCTTAATAGAACCATCAAAGTTGTAACAACAAACACCGACATTCGTTACAAGGGGGCTAAAGCGACTCTCAAATATTAGCTACCATTTGGACTTTTCTTATTACAGTGCGTAAGGAAATTAAATATTTATCCCAGAATGTTTTCTTCAATGTTTCCCCCTTTATATATAACGGCGCCTATAGTCCGTAGAGAATCCCAAAGATTTTCGACTAGTCGAGTACTTGATTTCGTGGTGTAGTGGTCAGCACCCTCCCTTACTGAGAGAGCCGCGGGTTCGAGTCACGCCGAAATAATAAAAAAATAAACAATGGTCGATCCACACAGCATCACCTAGCCCCATGCTAAGCAGAGCTTGTGTTATGGGTACTAAGATGACTGATATACATAATACAATACCTATATTACATAGATTTTTTTTTATTATATATAGAAAACGACCAGAACACCCTGAACAAATATTTTCAAGATCGTACAAACATTTGTCCCATTAAAGCTGCAATCTTCTGCGTCGCAGGCGGACTTTCGCCCGCCGTACAATATATTGTATTGTGTATATCAGTCATCTAGTACCCATAACACAAGCTCTGCTTAACTTTGAGGCTAGGTGATGCTGTGTCGATTGTCCAGCATTATTATTTTATTCTGGAGTGTAAGTGTCTTCCTCTATCTTGTTCACCTTGAGACTGCGCGGCTGTATCTCGCGGCAGAGCGCCATGGCCTCCCCGCTGTGCAGCTGCAAGCTGGACAGCGGAGACACCACCTCGCCGATTATCTCGTCGCGGGAGTATCTGAAACAATATAGGTCAAGTTTGGTTAGGAGATTGGGGAATGCTGCTACAGGTTTTTGATAAAAAAATTTACTCCATCTTGATTTTGAGGAATATTCTTCATCTATCAGGGCCTGTTGTAGTGCCCTGAGGGTGGTAGTTGAGTCTGCGAATAGCCTTCCTAGATCCCAGGTGTGCTGAATTGGGTACTTCCTCTTTTTTTCGAAAGTATTTGTGTAAGAAAAAGTAATTGCAATTTGGAAACTGCGTTACTTAGTTTAACAGGCCTACAGCCTTATTGCCTAACTTGAAATCCATTACCAGTGAACTTTAAACTGATTGCCAGTTTTAGACCCAGTCAGAATATTGTCGGCATTATCTAATAAGGTATTCAACTGATCTTCGGTTTCAGCTATTTACACAATACGAAAGTGACAATCGAAGTCCAGCCAAGCTTGGTTTGGAATGCCAAACTGAAGCCGATTACGATTACCAGTTGAGTTAGACAATAGACAATAGAGCCACAGGTGTATGATTTTAAATGATCCAGCTGTCAGGTCAGCATGCCCCCACCTGTCAAAGCTGAGGACGACGAAGTGCAGGGTGATGGCGGCGAGCTGGGTCGGGGCGAGGCCGTAGAACGTGAAGTCTTCGTCGTACACCGGGCAGCGGGTCTTGCGGACCACCCTGGAGAATTTAAAAAATGTATAAGACATTTATTTTCTATAGCAGACGTCTTAATAGAACCATCAAAGTTGTAACAACAAACACCGACATTCGTTACAAGGGGGCTAAATCGAGTCTCGAATATTAGCTATCATCGCAACCCCAGACAAGTCACAGCGTTATAAGGAAGTCGTAGATAAAAAATTTGTTTACAAGACATAATTTCACCGACCACTCTAAACCGAAGTTTGTTTCGCTGTAGATCAAGCAGCCAAATTTGGCAACGCTCACAAGCCAATTTACAAACCTTTGCCAAATAAAAATTTTGTTTTGTAGATAAGTGAATTACGAAATTGTTCTTTATTTAAGTTGAAATATGAATTACGCTATTTAAGAAAGAAAATACTTTTAATAAAGTTCTTTCAGTTACTTACATAATTTAAGCTATCCAAGCACCACAAAGCCTCTTAACAAAGGCCCTTATTACGGCTTGTACCATTTTGTTCAACTTTGTAATTTTAATCATACTCATAAACTTCCTACGCAGACGTAGATTTAAAACAAGTCTTTTATTCCGAGGAAAAAAATATAAAGTCCCTAAGCAAGTTTCCATTGCAATAGGTAAAATAAATTAATAAATGAATCACCCAGTAAATTACCGTAATTGGTAGTAAACGCAGGTAAGCTATCGAATTTTCGGCATACAAATAAGGAAAAGTGGGTAATTCTCAATACAATTAGATTCAATTAGGGAATGGGAATGACCTAATTAACAAATTTATTAGGTATCTAAAATGTTTCACTAATAAAGATTGAGGTTGTAATTTAAGAGAAGAGTGTCAACATAACCTTCCTTATTTTTTGCGAGGAACCGGCAGTAGAAGCTGATAATGGAGAGGTACTATTGGGTTTAATTAAGCAACCAATACAAATCAATCAAGCTAATCTGAGGTTAAGTACTGTGGGTTTGTATATCTTTTTTCAGATTTTGGAAAAAACGAGTATACCTATTGTAGCAATATACCTTTTAGACGTTAATACCTACCCTTGTCGGTCATTAATTTGCGCGCATGTTCAAAGGCCCTAAGAAATTGTACTCACCTAGTCTTGACCTTGTGTTGTTTGTCAGGCAGCAGTTGAAGCTTCACGTAGGGATCCGGCCCGGCAGGCTCCCGGCCCGGCAGACCCTGGCAGGAGACCACGGATACCACCAGAGCGTTCTTCTCGTTCTCGTATCTGAAAGACAACCGTTTAACATCCTGTTAAGTTTTAGGAGTTAAGTTTTAGCCGTGTGGTGCCGGCATAGAATTTCACCACCCCCACTCTTCCCGTGGGTGTCGTAAAAAGCGATTGTGCGACACACACCGGAGGCGGGCAGCAGCGCTCTCTGCAGAAAAACTCCACTGAACTGCGATCCCCAACCCGCATGCCCAGTGTGGGGATTATGGGCTATAACCCCAAATGATAAATAATGCCATCTATGGCGCTCATTAGGGGAGGCCTATGCTTATGATGATGATGAAGTTTAAGGACGACTAAAGGCTTTAAAAACGATTAATAATTTAGTTACGTTTGTTCGTGGTGGCATGTGGCAAACCTAGCTCGTAGAATATTTTTCATATGAAATGAGATGGATAGGTGTAAATTTCAGCCATCTTGGATTTGGAGTAATCGAAACGATCGAAAACGATACCCATATAAGTGGATGCTATGTCATAATATAGCATCAGAAAGAGAAATGGTCCCAGAAATGGGCCCCGCGCTATTCCCACTGCGATAAAGGTACATTGATTTGCCGAATTGTAAAACTCAGATACTGATTGAAACCAAACTCACTGATTTTACCAACAATAACGGAAACACGAAAAATAAGTTGAAGGCACATAACTTATTTATGACTCATCAATGATGGGTCAGCATGTCGGATAATTGGATAAAATCGCTTGCTAAAGGTGAAAAGTTCAACGTAATTGAACGCATCGTAGTAGTAAATGAGATTAAACCCAGACTAAATAACCCCAAACGAAACATCGCATCGCAGCTAAAAATTCATAGAGGTCTACAGTTCTTGCGACAGACAGATATAAAGGGTAGGGTAGTGGGTTTATTGAGGTCAGCAAGCATTCCCAACATATTTTCTTTATAAATAACGCAGGAAACTTCAATCGAGCGAAAGTCAATAAGGTCGTGTTTACCATGGAAATATCACAGAGATAAAATAGGACCTGCAAAGCCTGGCTGATGAAACCGTCTACAACAACAAATAGATGCTGGAGATGGCGAAGCTAAATATAAATAGCCGCAGAAACCCACGCTGTGAAATTGTGACGACTAAGGTTGAGCCGTAGGTATCCACTTATTAGATAGATAGAATAAATTAGATTATGTAGACTATTCTAGATAATGGAGTTCTCTAGGATAATAATATTATCTAAAACTCGCTTAATTTACCTAAGATAGTTATGCTAGAGGCACAGCCGATATTGATCTAGTAAATTGAAGTGCATATCTGTACCTACTTTCTACCTCTACAATATCACAATGGGAGTAGAGCAAGGATATATTTTAGTATCATTTTTGTTTAACTACTACCCTCCTATTATTGAGCGTAATAGAGAATTGGATAGTGGAAATATTATTTCGAGAATCGTTGTGGCTCGACCCCTACAGGGCGTAGCTGTACCAGACGTCAAATATGCAAGAGTGTGAGCATAAATCCAGCATACTCTGCCCCAGGGAGTAACCCGACATATTGTCGCAAATATACGTGAAAAAATGTATAATGTTTTTAAATGAGTCGGGGAAACCGAGACACGCGTCGGGGTTACGTAAAAGAGCAATTTGAACTCCGGGGAGACAAGAGTAAGGACGTAAAGGATAATATAATGTTGGAAGTCAATGGGACGATTTTTCTTGAGAGATTAAGCTGACTTTATGTACATATTTTAAAATAGTAAACATAACAATACACAATTAAACAAATTCCAGCTTGACCCGCTTATGTAGGTATACAATAAGGAATCGACTTTATAAAAAAACCTTTATCTATACGTTATCTAGATTTGCATCCAATGGTTTATTGAAAGATATGCATATAATCAGACAGGGTGATTTGTGACCTTCACCAAATCAAAGACATCTCAAAAACCACTTCACTGAGTTTCGACCAAGACTTGAGTTTATTATATAACATGACTTGATTTCAAACGAATTTTCTCGTAGCATCCGGTATTTCATTATTAAATTTCAGCAAGACTTTCGTACTTATGCGACCTATTTTAAGCATCTGTCAGGTACTAAAATGTTTGAATAGTATCTCAACACAATGTAAAACAATATACGCCTTCAGCCGAAACGAGGCCCTTCCTGTTTTACCAAGTTTTCGGTGTATTACATACTTTAATAAAGTTCTATTACGTTTATTTCATAATGTAAGGCTCTATTTTTAGCGGTGGTACCTATTTACTAAATTATGTCTACCTGTCTTCGTGAAAAGGTTTTTTATTTCACTGATTTAGAAGGTGACTTTTACTCCGAATTCTTTCGCAGAATATTTTCCTTTGGGAATTTTTTATTTTCAGTCAATGGATTACTTTTAATCTACATTTAATCAGGACTTGATTGCTCAAGATACTACGAGAATGGTTTAGATGTAACCTAAAACAATACTTTGTTCAGCAAAAAACCGTAAAAGACTAATATCTGCATGTCTACTTTGAAGTTCACCGGAATCTTACTTGTCAGTGTCAACCCTGTAAGAGCGTAGTTACATCCATTATTTCCTTGAAAGTGACTTACAATTTGTACTCGGTGGTTCATGACAAGTTTATTGCTTTCGTTGAAGCAGCTATAAAAGAGCAATTCGTTTTATTGGCCCCACCAGTCGCTAATGTCTGTTGGTAACACTGAACCTAGGAATTTCAGAACTATACTCAATCACAAGTGATCGAGGCGAGAACTTTAAGAATAAAGAAAATATTATCCTTAGGAACTGAACTTAATTATTTCTATGTAAGCAAAGCTTGAGGTAGCTGACAAAAGCAAAAACTACAGACGATTACAGGGTTACAGGATCAATAACCTCTTAAAGGCAACTTGGGTAGATCAAGACTAACAACTTTTGTTCTAAGTGTGTCGATAAATAAGAAAGAAAGGGGATGAGGTTATGAAAGGGGTTGTATTTTATTTCGTTTTGGCTAAAGTCATAGACAAAAGTTATTCCTCTTGATCTACCCATGTCGCCTTTAAGAAGTTATTGATCATCTACCTATAACCCTGTGTACAAAATCCATTCTATTCAGGTCAAAATAATTTTAATCTATGAAATTTCCTTCTCCTACGAAATACACACCGTTCTAAATAGAATTCTAGCATATAGAAACAACTAAAGGTACTCAAGTAATTGTTTTGCGGGACAAAGGACGAAGCCCGAGCGCGGTATCGATTTCCTCGGGATTCCCGGTTCCACTAGGTTACCTAGCTACCAGTACGTGAGTACTAGAGACCTAGCTACTGCCTGCTGTAATATGGATGAGGTACATTCACGTCGCTTTGAAATATAAACTGGAGCTTGGTAGAACTATTGAAGTTTTATACAAATGCTAGGACCAATATTGTGTATCTAAGCGAGCTATGGAAAGAGCTATGCTCGAGGTTTCTCTGAAGGATAAGATTTGTAACTAATACATCCGACAGAGAACTTAAGTTATCGACATTGCTCAAAGAGTTAACCAGCTGAAGTGGCAGTGGAGCGGCGATATTTCGCGAAGGACCGATAACCACTGGGGTAAACGAGTTCTTCAGTGGATCGCGACTCGGCAAACGCAGTGTCCGGCCAGTTGGGACGGCCTCCGGTGGTTAATGACGATCTGCGAAAGACTGCTGGCAGATAATAGATGCGACAAGCTGAAGACAGGGCGCTATGGCGCTCAGTAGGCCTATGTCCAGCCACAGCTGTGATGTACTGATGATGATGAATATTGTGTAAAGGGAGAACTTTGCCGTTAAGAATTGTTTCAAATGACTTGTTTTTTATTGTGATTTATTTCTTTGTTTACTGTGACCTTATTACGCTATTTTCATTTCTTTAAAAGGAATTGAAATATGCTGCTTTGCAAAAAAAATATAATGTTAATATATTTAAAAATTTATGAGGCTATTTAAAATAAATTTAAGAAAAAATATTTTTACACTCGTAGATTGTGTAGACCGAAAATTATATTGTATTACGTACGTACCACAATCACATTTTAGGCGTTATCATCCTAATGTTGATTATGATGATTTCTATTAGATCTTTGAGACGTGATTTAGTCGTTGGATTTAATTATTATGAACCATGAAAACCATTATCATCTATACTGACAATGCCGCCCATTGTGCAACTTTGTAAAATGTAGTTTACGTGATTTTGTGTATTTTTCTTATTTGGTGTGCAATAAAGTGTCTATTATGTCTATCATCATCCGTTTACTGTGTAAAAGATATAAGACAGCATCCATCATTAGAGTGACGTTGATATACAATAGAGGTATATTAGTAAAGGTACTGAATGCAAAAGTTTTAATATACATAAAAATATAAGTAGGTAAAAGTTTTAATAACCTGTATCAAAACTTAAAAGAGTATCATGTAAAAAAAAAATTAGATGTGTTTTACCCTTTACGAAATCAAAATTGGATCGGTCTGAATTGGATACAATGCTCGAAGCCGGGGGCTAAAACTAGTACAATTAAACTAGCAAAAAATGGTTCAATTTTGAACTTTGTTAACCAGTTTCGTTCGAAGGATAATTTCATGTGCAACCTGACGTTGTTAGTCTATAAATAGGTATACTAATATTATATTGACGAAAGATTTGATTGTTTGTTTGAATTGAATAAACTCCGAAACTACTAGACCCATTCGAAAAATTATTTCATCATTAGAATCCTAAACTTTGCCTGATGAACGAGCCTACGTTTATACTTAAGTTATTTATATTCTATAGAATATTTTCAAAACAGTTAGGGATCCTCATGACCCGTGCGAAGCCGGGGCGGACCGCAAGTCTAACATAATAATTATAATGCATGTTTTGGTACATCTATGTACAAAACAGAGCCGTGACCGCGGCCTTTAGCGACCACACGTGCGACGCTTACGCCTGTGTTCCATCACAAGAGATGTTATACCTAAGAATGATTAGAAAATGTCTAAGCTAAACGAAATCACCTTTCCTCTTTGCGAGGGTCTAGACTAGAGGTAAAATTCGTCAACGTGTTATGGTGTCTTAAACTTTTGAAGAGTCCCAATGTACTACTACGGCGACCTCTGTGGCGCCGGCGAAGCTCCTCCAACGAGCTAGATGATGCTGTGTGGATTGTGAAGCGGCCTCGCACGCATTTTCCTACCAAAAAAGTAACCGATTTCCATTCCTGGGAAACCAGCGTGTGCAAATGTGTCATTATTATACAAACATTACCCCTTCGTTTGTGGGAGGTATGACCACTGACCAGCTGTATGTGTAGGACGAATCAGTTCCAATAAAATGTGAATTAAGGAAACCTCTAGAATTTGTGAATAAAAACAAAACATTATTATAATAATACTAATATTCTACAAATTAGAAACTACAAACTAGTAAACGCTCCTATTTCTCAGTGGAAGGCAGGCTGCATTAATCCGCTTTCAATAGTGTGTCACGTCATGAACACCCTTCCACTTTATAAGACCTATACCAATTAAGTACTTATTATAGTTATAAAATCATAGCCTATAGCCATTGGCACTGCCACGTGATGTCATCAACCCCTTTCATGAGTCACAATCGTTTATTGAATTCTACAAGTGTACAGAGGTTTCATCTAGCTAATTAAAATATATATAGGTATACAATTTATTATTAATTATTCATTTTACTGCTATTTTTTTTTAATTTATATTCAAGCCTTGGGCTTATTAGGTACGTGATAGGGTCTCATCTAAATGCTAAACACGTGTAACGAAACACCCAAAATGGGCATGCAAATTAGGGAATCATATAAAAACAGATCCAGATTTTTATGTCGTTTACATATAAAAATACCAGCCAGTGGAATTCGACAGTCACCTGAGTTATGTTGATTACAGATAGACGCCAAGAGATCTAAATATTTAACATCGAAACCTGTTTAAAATTTTAAACAAGCTTTAAACTAATAATTAAAATAAGCCAGTCCATTAAAAAAGATTTTTTTTTAAATACTGTGATAGACTTTTCAGCGAACGTATTTTTGTTTTTATTTTTAAGCACCTTTTTTATTAATTAGGTACTCTTATGTTTTTTGTTTATTTTTGTAATAAAATTTTAATGATATTTAGAAGAATATTGCTTTTATCGGCAAAAAGCCGTAAGGAATATTTAATTATTAAAATCATGTCTCCAATAAAACTTTGCTTAAGTACCTTAATTTTAAATACAAAGTATTAGCGTAGTAAAACCAACAGCCATTTGATTGTAGTTTCGCTACAAAAAAGACCTTGTTCTCAACGTGTCACATAAACTAATTCAACGAAAAAATAAGTTGATTGAAACAACTAGTTTGGCGGCAAAAAAAATGTTGGATTCGTTAACTGTAGGAAAACTGTTTTAGAAAACGGTTCGTTGATTCAACGCTCACTATTATAACTTACCGCAGCTTGAAGTGCAGGTCCCCGAGGCGTCCATCGTTGACGACCTCGGGCTCCGCCTTGGTCTTCTCAGTGGCGTTGGCGTCGGCGAGCTCCTTGCTTAGCGGCGGGGGGTCGGTGCCCGTCGGCGTGCTGGGGCTCGTGTGGATCGAGGGCTGCAAGAGAACGACGAATTTATTGATGCATTCATTATGAGCTTAGTTTGTGTTGGGAGAAGTGTGACGAATTTATTGACGAATTCGTACTTATGAGCTTAGTTTGTGTGTGCGCATTAAGTGATCTGCCGCGACGTGAGCAAGCATGAAGAAATGATACGTTGGTGTTATCCAACACTAATTCGGTCCGTAGTAAACCCGCTTACTTTCATAAAGATGAATAAAGTCAAAATTTATTTAGTTATTTATTCAAATTATGTACTACCTTTAACCGATGCCAAAGGGTAAAAGTAATTCATAAAATACTATTAAATAGATAAATTATGTGAAACATAAAAATTCGTCAAACCTAATCATATCATTAACACAAAAAAGATAATAATAACACAAAAAGATAGAAAAACCAAATCAAAAATAATCATCGATAAAATATAGAAATAAAAAAAGAAAAAAATCTAAAGAAAAAAATAGAACAAAAGTTGTAAGTATTTCTACCCAAGTCGCCTTTAGGAGGTTATTGATCATCTAACTTTAACCCTGTGTAGATTCTATAGTTACCTAATACGAGGGAATCTGGTAATCGCACAATGAATCCAAATCTGTTATCGTAATGGTTTTGTTAATAGTAACGGCAGTAATTGGAACCTTTAGTATAACAGTATGATCGAACATTATCATAATCGGGCAAAAAGTCGGTTATGGTCTATTCGATGTGAAGATAGTGAATATGGATGAAAATATTAAAACTAGCAGTCCGCAACGGCTTCACTCACATTTCACAAAAATGTAAAATTTTATATTTTTACACACGTTGGTTTGTATTATTGTAGGTTTCATACGAAACCCTATAACTTTTTTGAAAATATTATATATCCTATGTTCATGAGGGATAATGTACGATTCGAATTATGAAAGAATTTTTCAAATCGGTCCAAAAGTTTCACAGCCAATTCAAACAAAAAAAAATCTTTCCTCTTTATAATATTAGTATAGATTTAAATAACAAAACAGGTATTGGTGAACTTATAATATGTGCTGCAACGTACAATATCAAAATAAGATAAAATATGATAATATGCTGATCTGCCTGTATTAAGCTCTCAGAAGCTTAATACAGGCAGAACGCAATATCTTAAGAAATCTTCCTTATTTTTCGAGTCCTTCCTAAACGAGCGAATTAAGGTAGGTAAGTTGTCCGCCCAATAACTGAACCAAAGGTGATTCCCCGTCGCTGGAGTTAAATCATAAGCATAACCGACCGGTAGACAAGATTGGATCTTAGGAATCAGGTCATCCTCTCATAAAACACAAGTGTTTGAAATCGGTCGTCAGGTTAACCTTGTGCGAGCAGCACAAGATTTACTGATTTCAGGTTTCTATAAGTTTATTTCTTTAGGCTTACAAAACACTGTTTTGACATGGTTTTGACCTTAACAAGTAAAATTTTATACAGTTAATTATTATGAAAAAAGAAATAAGTTGTTATTGATCTCTCTTCACTTCAATTTTTTGTCCACTAGTCCACTAGTAAATCATAATTATCTTCAGTCATCAGAACACACTACAGTACCCCTTTCGCTTATTTTGTAGTGCTTATTTTTTAAGCCTAAAGAAATAAAGTTATTGAATCTAAATCTGAATCTGAATTTACCGGGTTATGCGGAGTCGGCGGCTGCGGCGTCTGCGGCTGCGGCTGCGGTGTGTTCGCGGTGGGCGCGGTGGGCGCGGTGGGCGCGGTGGGCGAGGGACTCTTGCGCAGGTAGTGGGTGGCCGACCCCGGGGAGCGCACGGCGGTGGCGCGCCGCGGGGGCTGGAACACCAGCGCTTTGTCCGGACCTCGTTTGCTTCCTGGACAAGGTAACAAAATTTTGGTTATTCTTTTTAAATAAATAAATAAGGCCGGACAATCCACACAGCATCGCCTATCCCCAAAGTTAAGCAGAGCCTGTGTTATGTGTTATGGGTACTAGATGACTGATATATTATTATATAATACAATAGTAATACATTTTTTTATTACACATAGAAAACGACCAGAACACCCTGATCAAATATTTGCAGATCGTACAAATATTTGCCCCGAGGCGGAAATCGAACCCGCAACCTCCTGCGTCGCAGGCGGATCGTTGCCTACCGTGCGTGTTTCACACTCTCTTCTTCTAAGCAGTCACACTTGCTCTTTGGTGCTCTAATCTTGATAATACTGACCCTGCTCTCTGGTGCTCTAGTCTTGCTACTAATATCAGCTATCTAGTACCCATAACACAAGCTCTGCTTAGCTTGGGGGTAGATAATGCTGTGTGGATTGTCCAGCATTATATATTTATTAATACTGACCCAGCTTATGCGCCAGCGAGTTCCTGCGGCGCGACAGCCAGCAAGCCAGCACTCCGAAGGCGGCCGCTGCCAGACCAGCGCCACCGCATACCAGCACCCAGAATGTGGCGCTGTGCCATTCGCCAGCTGTAACAATACACCACAGTTTTAGGTTAAGGGTAAAATTACAGAATGGTACCCCTGCGTCGACGTGACTCTGCATCGACACTCGACTCGCTTGTCTCAAGGAAGCTAAGGTATTCGAAGTGGGAGCGAATCGGATACAGAAAACAGGAAGTGGGGCTGAGCAAATTTTCGAAAGTTGACAAAGATTTGCACGAAATGGGCTGATGGTTGGATTAATCAGGAAAGTCTTTTTGGTGAAAGCTTGGTTTGAAAGAATAACTTGAGACAACAAACAATCGACTGTTTTCAATTCGACAAAGCCAGAGTTTCTACCTTTAGTTTTACTTATTCGGCATCCAGATAAAAGCTTTGTATATACCATTTTTATTAGGGGAGGCCTATGTCCAGCAGTGGACTATTATAGGCTGATGATGATGATGATGACATACCATTTTACCAGCTAAATAGAGGAAAAGACATCTTGTTTCCTTAATGTAGATTGGCCCTGAAGTTATTCAATGAGCCGGCTAAGCCGTTGGTAAAAACGACGGAAATTAAACTAAATGATACAAAAACATTGGATAAGACAATAATAGAAATGAGAGACCCAATTTCACTAAAAATAGGTTAAAGATGATCAGACGAAATAGCTCCCACGCAAACCCGGCGACCGAATTTAATGAAACTACGCTTCCATTAAAATTTTAGGGAAAACAGAAACAATAACGCCGACATCATAGTGGTACATAGTATAAAACAAAGTCGCTTGCCGCTGTCTGTTAGTCCCTATGTATGCTTAGCTATTTAATACTTTTTTGAAAGCATGGAAATGAGACATATTAAGATAACAAATCATAAGATAACAATCCATGGACATTTGGAAAGTGGCGACGCCTTGCTTTCATAGAGGAACAAAAGCTTTTGATTACCAGATGACTTAAGTTTATGCGTTGCGTACCTCTATAAAAATCTTCTTTTATGATCTCATCGCGTAGTCGAAAACACGGGAAATAGTCACCATTACAAAGCACAAAAGGTATAGAAATAGATGCACGGTTCATCTCGCATCCTCATTAATAAGTATTGCAATCAAAATTAAAGCTTTATTTTCTTTAGACCTTACAGGACTCTTGGACACGTCACAATATATAGGCCAATCATGGCCGCAGCGATAAAAAACCACCAAAAGCAAAATAAAAAAAATTAAAAAATTACTGGGAAATAAAGTGACCACATTGCAGTAACAGGTCCATGGCCAACTAAATTTTAGGAATCAACGACCTCAGTGGCGCGACTGTGGAAAGTCCGCATGCAACGCAGAAGGTTCTATCAACATTGTTTAAAATATTTTTATTTATTGTATTTAATGTTTAGCGTTGGTAGGAACAATCGGAAACGTTTTATTCCCGATTATTCCTAGTAGTCACAATCGGGATAACTTCTCCATGTGCATTCGTCTGTAAAAACACTAATCACCACAATTCTAACTAATAGTAGCTCGGATTTAAATCACTAGATAAAAATTTTTGTCAGAACTTTTCACTATATTTCATTTTGAAAAAATAAAGCCCTAGCTGAAAAAGTTCTTCGTTATTTTTAAAACTTTATGGGTTCATCAGCCTTCAAAATAATAAAATAGTGAAGAAATACCTAACAATTTGAAAAGTTAAAGCAGCCAATCTATCTAGCCACGATACACGATATTTGATCCATCTCTACCCACATCCCCATCCTGATGTCATCAAATCCCCTCGAGACAACCTTGGTACAAGGTGAGATAGGCTCTCCAATAATCCTATCGATCCCAACCGACATACAATCTAACTTAGACCTTAATACCTGGAGATAGAACGGATAAATGACTTCTAGAATCCGTTGGAAAATGGATACGGAAAATAGATCTTATTACCAGTGCATAGGTATCTGGCATTGTGAAAATCCATGCCTTGTCGGAAAAATCTGAAATGAACTTTATTACCTGGAGAGAGGATCGATAGTTGTAGATTGAAAGGAAGATTTCTGAAAGCTTCTCTGACGTGATGCCGTCGGATCTCATTGCATTAGAGTCCTTCAATGTCCCCCTTCACGGGGTAATGGATTGGACGCCGTGATTGAAAAGTGGATAATGGAGAATTATTTGAAATTCGATTGCGTATGTAGTTAGTTCGAAGAGTTTTCTAAGAATAGGTATCTACGTTTCATGGATGTTCCAATTTCAAAGAAATTTTAAAAGTGGAATATGTCGTCAATTAACCTTATTGGTTTAAGCTGAAACTTTAAATAATATTCAAAGTAAGTGGAGTTCAATCTTTTGATAATCACGAAACAACCAACAACGGCAGTCTTGACAATCTCGGTTGGTCAAAATCTCATTGCCTTGAGAATATTTCAAAATGGCGATTCTTGAATCTTGACATAACAAAACAATAGAAAGTCACATAATGTAACTTTTGTATACAAGAATGTGGGGATCTATTTTAAGCCGAGATGTATTGTTCTCGCCTTCATCAAGTTTTTGCGTCATTGACACAGCTTTTATCCATTTAGCTACCGAGCCAGGTTATTTCAGACCGCTTTCTACGTAGCCATAGGTTTCCAAACTAGAACACGAGTTGAGAAAAATACAGTTTTCTATTGCAACCATCGTTTTTATGACGTCCCACGTGACGCAATGACACAGCGGCGATCGTCTTACCAACGTGATCCCAGTGCTTACATAAAAATAAGTCTAGAGTTGTGCACGTAAGTTTACGATATACGTTTTCAAGAACCATTGAAGTCTTAAAAGAAGAAGGCATAGAATGACAGTAGTCATAATCGAGGTGTAGCCTAAAAATGCGACAAATACGTCTCTATTTGCTGTTTGCATCGTGTGCAAATCCATGAAAGTAGTTCTGCTTGTCGAGTCATCTCACATAGGTTAATTTTTGGCTTCAAAAATATAGAAAAATATTGAATGACATGCTCTAACCTAAAAACAGCGTGTTTTTTTTATTGACTGACGGGTAGACCTGTTACGATCGTAGATTGCAAGGGTAAATATCGGTGTAAGTATACTATACAGAATAGGTTTACTATACAGCATATTTTTACTATGGTCTGCTATTATTTATATGAAAATAGTAAATAGTATATTTACCTAGGTTCCTACAAACTTTAAAAATACTTTTCTGAAATGTAATTAAATCTTATTTCATCAAAGAAGACAATTTTTCCAAGTAGGTATTTGTGTTGATAAGTATTTTGAAAAAGCTTGTAGCAGAAACAAGTGCTGCCGCTGTCATGTCAAAATACAACAAATAACTCAAAATCATTCGAAAACTTTTATTATATTTAATCAATTGTGATACAACGAAAATTTGTTCCCCTCGATCCAATTTCAACCCAGATTTATTGAATTTAATGAAAAAATTGAAAATTTTCAATAAACGTTATGTTTTATTATCTATACTAATATTATAAAGAGGAAAGATTTGATTGTTTGTTTGTTTGTTTGAATTGAATAGGCTCCGAAACTTCTGGACCGAGTTAAAAAAATCTTTCACCATTAGAATCCTTAATTTTCCGTGATGAACATAGGCTATATAATGATTTTCAAAAAAGTTAGGGATCCGCATAAAAAATTCAATAATTGAACCGTGGGCTGTATATTCAACCTCTTTTTCTATTATGGCGCGTCAGAATAGAAAAAGAGGTTGTATAGCGCACGGTGCTTGCTTTTTCTCTACGGCCAGTGTCAGTTTTGGAATGTAGAGTCAATGTCAAAAACCCCAATGCTGTTAAAAAAAGTAAAGATCCGTATGAAAACTGTGAAACCCATCGTTTTAGTGTGTATAATTTCTGAAATTTTTGTTTAATACCCGTGCGAAGCCGGGGCGCGGGCGGGCCGCTAGTATTTTATAAAATTCGCGTTACTCATTCACAATATACTTTCACGGATGTCTCTTTTCATTAGAAGTGAAGATTCATCTTTGAAAATAAACAAAAAAGCTAAGACAACAAATCTAAGGCCAAGGCTAAGACTTGAGTTTTAACTGGTTGTCGCAAGTTATCGCATTCGATGTGAAAGTTTGCTATAACAATAATATGATACCGTTTTTACCGAGAACCGATAATATCGATTCTCCATATCGATGTTATCAGGTCAATCACCTCGTATATAAAATCAATTCCCATTAAATAACTTAAATTGCCATATTGAAAATAAACAGAGTGCTCCAACCAGGTTTCCCGCTTGTTTTCATCCCGCGGGTGTTCTTTTGAAGGAGCTTTTGTTGCATTTTGTACAGCTTCCATTCCAGCCAGCGGAATGAAGTTCCATAGTTACAAATTAAATGGCATACCGACGCAATTGGAATAATACGCT
This sequence comes from Eupithecia pulchellata, assembly GCA_963931895.1. NCBI lineage: Eukaryota > Metazoa > Arthropoda > Insecta > Lepidoptera > Geometridae > Eupithecia > Eupithecia pulchellata. The sequence goes on along the minus strand of OZ007536.1, from coordinate 9,640,906 downwards.
GCTATTATAATTTTTATATCTCCTAGGGTTTTTGTAGAGTACTAACCTGCTTCAGTATCAAAATACTGAAAGTAAGTTGATTCATTGACAAATGGTAGCCTAGAAATAACTCCAGAATTCCTTTTTAACACCCTTAGAAATAAGGAGGAACAAAAATGCAAAATATAAAAAATATTTTTTTAATATATACAATCACATAACCGTGTTGGAGATTCCTTTTTAAGTAAAAGAAATACTATATTAGGGAATTACGCCCTTCCAAAAAAAAAAAAAAAAATATTCTTCGTAATAATTTATTAGTTATGTTTATGTTTATTATGTTAGTAGTAGTTTATGTTTATGTTTGGAAAAACCCCCAGCACAAAAGTAACTTTGCGTAGAATAGGCCTTTGTACCATTGAAGTACTAATTACAGTACTTATGTACACCTCACTGGTTTGTACTGTCTCGGTACCTTATGTGAGAACCTTCGATCTTTTCGACGCCGTATCTAATGCTGTGACGTCAACTTGAACAAGGATAAATCTCTATTGCCAAACAAAATCTAACCCACTTGCAACTAAACTCAAATTCAATTAAATAGCTTACTACCGCAGTCCAATTAGTAAAATAAGCCATTATGAGGACCTACGTAGCTAATGAACCTTTCAAACGTCTTATAAATCTTGGGTAGGTCTAAAGCGGACCAAAATTGCGCAACTTTAGAATATTTTGTGTACAACAACGAATAAATTTGTACTGAAGCTTAGACGTAAAGCCTTCCTAATAAGATTAGAGGGATTATAAGACTCTAATAATACCTATAGCTCTTGAAATATGGTCGGACTAACCTCGCCAAGGAATAAGGTTTCGTTTCACCTCTGGTACTATGTTTTTATGGGAAACGATCCGTCGCCGGATCCTTCAGAAAACGGGTTACTTATGGATACGGCAACGGATGAATTTTCCATACTAACGTAGTACCAAAATGATTTGTAATACGAGAATAATTACGACATGGTTTGCTAGTATTTGTATAAGAATGGTATTTATTTAAGTTTCTGTCATAAGCTTTTTCCAAAATACTTACCTAAACACAATATTTAGGTTATTTAGGTTTTACCCGAGTAAGTATAATATTATATAAATACGATCTCATCATCCAACATATTATTTTTATTCCATCAGATAAATAGGAAAAGAGCAGCGATAGCGAACAGCAAGTAATGTAGGTCTGGGTTTACAAGGAACCGGGCAAGCGTTGGCTTTTTAAATATGTATGATCCTTCAACAAAGACTTGACCCGGTCAACGACCTTTATGGATAGATTTTTCCATTGGCGTTCGGTTTTATACTGAATAGTAAGTTCCTTATTTCAATTTCCATAATTTCAATTTGATTTGGTCGTCTTTTGGTCTTCCCGATCTACACATATTACACAACGTACACTACCTACATAGATGAGTATCTAGATAGGTACGTTGTAGCGTAACGTACATAGGTATATTATAAACTTATTTATATACTAGCGGGCCGCCCCAGCTTCGCACGGGTATTTAACAAAAATTGAATATTTCATGCTAATCCCTAATTTTTCGATAGATTCAGATTCAGATTCAATAACTTTATTTCTTTAGGCTTACAAAATAAGCACTTAGACAAGTCAAATTTCATACTGATAATTATTATAAAAAAATAATAATTTGTTATTGATTTCTCTTCACTTAATTTTTTTGTCCACTAGTGGAAGATAATATTTTATCCAGGAAAATTTAGGATACTAATGGTGAAAGAATTTTTCTAATCGGTAAGAAATTCAAACAAACAAACAATGAAATCTTTCCTCTTTATAATATAAGGATAGATTTACCAAAAATAAAAAAATATTGAAGGAAAGAGAAAAAAGAAAGAAATCTACCTAATTATTTGGCTCCGAACCGTTTTGTGTCCAGAAATCCAGAAATCCCTCTGCAAGGGTAGGTAGCGAACTATAACGCCGAAGCTTCGGGCTGAACTTATAAAGTGGCGACAACAATAGGCTTATCATGGCCGCAGTCACACAAAAGCCACCAAGAGCAAATAAAAAATATAATAAAAATTATTTAACGGACACCCGATAGATACACAATATTCGAAAAACTTCCTCAAACCTACTATCAACACTCTGACCCTATAATCTTACTAATCGATTTACCTGGATATCTAGAAAAAAAATTCTATGATTGTTTTGAAATGTACAAATCTTTTATTTGATTCACTTACTCGTAAATCTCTTTAAAAATTTCGACATCACGATTTTTACTGAATTTTTTTTTCAACATTTTGTTTCTTTAAATGTAGAGGTAGTAGATGTAGTGTAGAGGCGTACTTTTTTTTTCTTTAAATCTGTAGAGGCGCACAGAATGTAATTATTAATAGCTGCGCTAGTTTATGAGATATCGGTATGAAACCGATCTGAAACCAAAAAGTCTAAACAAAAGGCGGTTTAACCTACAGTTTGTAGTAGGTATAGCTCCATCCGCCGCGCCGCCCTCGCCGATCATAGTGTAAGGATCGCTTCCTATAACTCACCATCCACTCTCCCGTGGATGTAAAGAGTTAACTGAAGAAACCTCTTGACCACCGTCTGCTTTACCTAGGTAAAGCAGAAACTTCCTTCTGTGTTATTTAATACTTATCTATCAACAATCCAATTGCCAAACGTGGTCATTACTGCATAAACGACCTCGTTTGGGGGGCGGAGACCTATGAGAGATAATTTTTCTCCTGATTTTAAATTAGTTGTTTTGTAAAGCTAGTGCTCACTAAATTACAAAAATATCGAGAATCGTCCTTTTTCTGGTGGTCATGCCAAGAAAGGAATCTAAAAAGTGTTCCAAAGAATTATTATATCCGCAGTAAATGTTTTTTGAAGGAGTTATTGCACGAAAAAGGAGCCTGTTTGTGAGCGCTAGAGATTAGCAAAAAAGCAAGTAGTTACATGAAATATTATCCTCAGTGAAGGGAAGCAACGGAAACGTTTACAAAAATAAGGAAGTTCCGAGAACTGTGTCCGTTCGCACGTCCCATAGATACCTTTCCTCACGTCCGGGCCCTCACCGAAAACGTCAATACAATCCTATTCGTACGTGCGAAACGCATCCGCGCGCTATTCATACAAGTAGCCTAGATATAGTCTTTTGTATTTTGTATAAGTGGCCCAGATTATAAAGTCTCTTGAATTTTGTGGCTCGTCCAAAAGCCCTGTAAGGTCTAAGAAAATAAAGCACTGAAAGAGCTTATAGTGCCTATTTGATGAAGAAACTGAGCCCACAAACGCTTCGTAAGCGCCACATTATGAGATTCACTTCAATCTGTAAGAAAACAGATGGCCCGGCGACAGACTTTATGTACGCCACGCCATTCGACGTTTCCCACTACTTAATTCTCCAAAGCCAAATTTCTAATCGGTAAACAGCGGCGATAGATATCAAATAATTATTTTTATTATCATTTTTAACGGAAAAGTTTTTTTAAATAATATTATTAAATATACTAAAATAAATAGGTCTGTAAGAGATTGCTCATAGTGATAAGTCCGCCCTTTATACTTCCTTTACTCTATTCGTAATATATTCTTTCATTGTGTGGTATAATAAAGTTTTCTATCCATCTATTAAAAAATGTAACTGTATTTTTTGTGATATGGGTTTTTTGCCTGAAATAAACGAATATTATTATTCCACTTCATTTAATGATTTATCTCGTAAAAAAATAAATTTTTTACTATAGAAAATACAACAAAGTTATTATAAAAAAAAACTCTACAGTAAAAAATATATCAAAACGGTGGATCACCGACCACGAAGCTAGGTTCAAGCGGCCGGTGACTAGGGCTGCAGAGAGAGGAACTTCCTGACGATACGCGCAGAGTCCAGGAGTACTGCCTTTTGGATCTGACCCTTTGATCCAACTTCCTAACGAGAGTCTCTTGAGATATTAGTCGAGTTAATGTTGGTCGAGACCAATATTATTATTATTATATATTATTATTATTATATTAATATTCTTATTATTATATTATTATTATTATATTATTATTATGTTTTGTTGTATACATTTTGTTACATCGTGCGTACCGTTATTTGATCATCTAGGGGCAAGAGAAATATACATTCTGTGAACATTTCAACTGTCTATCTTTTACGGTTCACAAAGTACCTACAGCCCAGTTACGGACGGGCAGACGGACCGACAGCGTAGGACAACGACATTAATAAGTAGTAATTGTTTTTCACCCATTTGGTACGGAGCCCTTAAACCACGCATTTTTTCCCAAAAAGCCTTAATTGAAAATATGTTTTTGCTATTACAAACTCTATCAATAATTGGTTATCTGTTTATAAATGGAGGCTTTTTATAATTTATGATGATGAACCTAAGTAGGTACTAATATATACGAAATGTTCAAATAATATAAAGAAACGAAAATAATAAACAAACTTTACAAATAACTATAACATGGGTAAAACCTTTAATTACAATTAGATAACTAAATTAGACCTAGTATATGCAATTGACACAATTGAGCAAATTGCAGACTGTTGCAAACAAACTACAGGTAGCTCAACTGATCAATATCACTACCAGCTGGAAGTGTATCCAAGACGCTGGCTGCATTACATCGCTGTATGGCAATACTGATGCGCTGCGCCAGATAATGACCAGCTCTCGGGTAAAAAAAATGTATATTATCTGCAACTGTGAAGCTACAAATAGCCACTCTCATATTTCAAAAGAGATCCCGATTTAATGAAAACATTTCCCAAAGATCTCTCGAAGGGAAGCGACCAATGTAAGCACAGATTATAAAGGTTCTCTTTGTAGATATTTTCCATTCAACGTATTTTCTTATCACGATATTTTCGGTATATTCTCTTAATAACAGTTAATTTTCAGTCTGAAATATTTATTTGTGAATTATAATTGTATAACATAAATAGATATGAAAGTATATCAGAAGCAATTATAATTTCTATGGAGGCTCAAGGGAGATAATAATATTTCATCTAATTTAAATCTATAAATAGAAGCACCTAGGTGAAAATTTTCATCTTTATTTAATTTGATTTACCTTTCCCTCATATTTTTTACCCGACTACGAAAAACAGGTTATTAAAGGCTAAAGAAAGAGCAAAAGTCTATACTTATATTTTTAGTTCTTATGTACATATAGATTAAGATTACGACGATTAGACGCATCGCTATCTAAAGCAGTGTTTGTTTCAATTGAATAGGCTGCGATACCAATGGACTTATTTAAAATATTCTTTCACCATTAGAATTATTTACATGTTATGGTTGATATGACTTTAGAATATTTCCAAAAAAGTAAGGGATCCGTAAGGAAACTCTAGAGTTGCTGGCGTCAATCCACTTCCCTGGTTCGCGGGACAAAAGCCTGCATCAACCTGCATCCACCAACTCCAACAAGCCTCGGAACGAGGACTGGAGTAGAGCAGCCAGGATCATAAGACCGAACCAGGTCAGGTGGGCTGTGAACTCTTTTAAAACAAACAAAGCCTGTGGTGAGGATGGAATTCTCCCAATTTTTCTCCAGCGGGGAATAAGCGTCCTCACCCCATATCTGGTAAAAATATTCAGGGCGAGCCTCGCCTGGGGATATGTGCCAGAACAGTGGACTAAAGTCAAAGTTATCTTTATACCCAAGGCTGGAAAGAAGGACTACAGCCAGCCAAAGTCCTTCAGACCAATAAGCCTTTCTTCATTTCTTCTCAAGACCATGGAGAAGGTGGTAGACAGATACATCAGACATGTAGCGCTCGCTACATCTCCCATCCACCACAGCCAACATGCCTATCGTAAGGGCAAATCCACAGAAACTGCGCTGAGCAGTCTCATTGACAAAGTGGAGAAGGCTTTGGAGGACAAGGAAATAGCTCTCTGCGCATTCCTTGATATTGACGGGGCATTTGATAACTCCCCTACATCGCTTCTGGTGAGTGGGTTGAAAAACAAAAATGTTGACCCGACCACCACCAGATGGGTGGAGGATATGCTCACGCATAGGGGAGCAAAACTTGCCCTTCAACAATCAACTATTGAAATATCCACGGCTAGGGGATGCCCCCAAGGCGGAGTCCTATCGCCTGTTTTATGGACCTTAGCCGTGGATTAGCTCCTGCGTGATCTGGCAGACCTTCGCATTGATGCGCAAGGTTACGCAGATGACCTTGTGATTGTCGTGCGAGGTTTCTGCCAATCCACCATCTCTGGTATCATGCAGCGAGCTCTCAACACTGTCAGCGACTGGTGCCGTAACAGCGAGCTCTCAGTCAATGCTGACAAAACTGTGATTATACCTTTCACTAACAAACGAAGGCTAGACAAGCTTGTGAAGCCTGTACTCAACGGTAAAATCATAACGTTTTCCACAGAAGTAAAATACTTGGGCGTCACTATCGACCAAAAACTAACGTGGAACACTCACCTAGCCAACGTCTTGCAAAAAGCAAAGATGGCTCTAGGGGCGAGCGGCAGACTAATGGGTAAAAACTGGGGCGTTAACCCCAGGATTGCCCTTTGGCTGTACACTGCCATCGTGAGGCCGATTACAACATACGCCTCTATGGTATGGTACAACAAAGCCTTTCAGTCCAGCGCAATCACCAAACTGAGCAGCCTACAAAGGACTGCCTGCCTTATGGCAACGGGAGCCATGTCCACCTCACCTGGGCTTGCACTTAATGCACTGCTGGGACTTCCTCCTCTTCATATACACATACACAAAGAGGCAAAGACCAGCATGTATAGGGCTTGCATTGGAGGCCGAAGGAACTGGCTCTCCCAGAAAATGAGATCTCTTCAAGACTCAACTCTGGAATCTCCCATCCTGAGCATGACAACTGATGCCATGCTCCCACGCCATGTGTTTGATAAACACTTTACAGTGGAACTGCCTTCCAGGGAAGACTGGCTGAATAGCCAGCTCCCCTGCAAGGATGGGTGCCTAACATGGTACACAGATGGCTCCAAAATGGGATTGTGGTAGGCTGTGGAATATACGGAGAGCGTCCTAGGTTTACCAGGAGCATAAACCTAGGAGAATACGCCTCCATTTTCCAAGCAGAAGTATTCGCCATTCTCGAATGTGCTGATATAAATCTGCAAAAGCGATACTCCAACCAAACTATTTTTATTAACTCCGATAGTCAGGCTGCCCTTCTAGCCTTGGATTCGAAGGTCATCATGTCCAGGCTAGTCGAGGACTGCCTGTCACGCCTGAACGCTCTGGGTTCGAATAACAGAGTTATCCTAAGATGGGTACCGGGCCACGCGGGCATCAACGGCAATGAGAATGCCGACGAGCTCGCAAAGTCCGGGGCAATGGGGACTCAGTTTGGACCAGAGCCGTTCTGTGGCATTCCTAAAAGCCTGGCTAACAGAATCCTGCTGAACACCTGCTACGAGGAATCCATAAAGCTATGGGAAAATTCCTCGGGCATGCTTCATGCAAAATCACTGTTAAAAGCCTTCGACAAACGGTACACCAACCAAATCCTAGCGCTAAACAGGAACAATCTTCGCATCATAACAAGAGCCCTAACTGGACATTGTCGCCTTAACAAGCACATGTTCAAATTGGGGCTAAGCGACACGAAATCCTGCAGATTTTGTGATGAGGCGGAAGAAACGCCTCTCCATCTGCTAGGAGAATGTGGTGCACTGATGCAAAAACGTAGCACTCGTTTGGGCAGGCACCTGCTTAGCCCAGACGAACTACGTGATATCACCCCGAAGGATATCCTACAGTTCTTAGCAACTGCAAGGATAAGTGGCGAACTATAACGCCGCGCCTCCGGAGGTGAACCGTCAAAGTGGCGATCACAATAGGCCAACCATGGCCGCAGCGATACTAAAGCCACTAACAGTAAATAAAAAAAAAAAAAAAAAAAGTGATCCGTAAACCCAACGTGTGAGTGTGTATAGGCCAATATGTATATAATCGTTGAAATTTTGTTAAATACCCGTGCGAAGCCTGGGCGGTAGTATAGCCATATTATACCCAATGTAGAGCTAAAAAAATACTGTCATCATAAAGCTCAACCGGGACGAAACGGCCATAACACTTTACTGAACAGAGCCCTGCTATGTCCCACATGACCCAGTGGAGACAACTATATGGCAAATGCGACACAACTTTTCCATTTGGTTCGCTGTCCGAGCCGGTTACAACTAATCGTTGTTGGAAATTTTCTTATACAACTGTGCCCCAGTTTTTTATGTGGTTTGATATTTATAATCACATTTTAGATAATCGAAAGATAATCTGTTTGGGTAAACTTTTCGTCTGCTCTGCGTAGGACCTGCTACGGCGTAGCACCTTCACAGAATTGGCAAGTAAAGTAATAATTATCATTGCCTTTGTGTCAGTATTACCATTGATTTGTACCATTGATGGTACAAGTGACAAAACTTTGTATCTTAAGTACCATTAAAGAAAAGTCCACGTAAATTCAGTTTTTTAAATGCATTTGTTTTGTATTGTCACATACTAATGCTAACACAAAATATTCGACAATACTAGTTATAACCAATTTCTGCTATATGATTGTATAATATTCTTCGTATTATAAAGAATAATTATTATTTAAAATACCATATTGAATTGTCTAAGTGCTAAATAATAAATAAGTGCTTATTGAAATTTGAAAATCTTGGTGCTGTTTAACTCGTGCTTGACGCACATATAACGAAGCCCTCATAACAATTTTTATGGTCCGCCAGGCATACGTAGGCTATACAAGAATACTTTATTGTACACCAGAAAAAGAACATAACAAAAAACATTAAATAAGACAAGTAAAATGGGTGGCATTATCGCCTTACCGACATACATATTTCTATGTAAAAATATAGAGGAAATTAATCCCATATTGAAAATTAATTATAGTGCCAAGCCTTTATTGATACACTACAGTCATCTGTATGTGGGCATAAAGGCGATCTCTGGATTTGACGAGACCAAGCGATAAATGGGCACTACCCCAGCGCGAGTGCGATGGATGAGTTTCTATGGCCATTTAAAGAATTTTTCACACCACCCCCAAACTTAGGGGTTCCAACGATCTATTTTGAAATACCTTATTTGTATGGAGTGGTTAATTTTTTTATATTCTGTGGGTGTGTGGGCATGTACAATGCAACGGCTCGTTCGCTAAAATTAGACATTTTTAATAAATTATCCTGGGTAATTGGAGCGGACCTATTACCAAAAATAGACAACAAACTTCAATGTTTATGTATGTAGGTAGACGTGAAGGTCATTTATTACTTTTTTTTTGCTAGGTAACGTATTTTGTATTAATATTCCTTAAAATTTATATAATTATGAAAGTTTCTTGTAAATAAATCAGCACGCAGTAATAGCCACGTAAATATATTATTATATGTGTATACAAGTAATACGCCATGATCTATACGTGTACTGCTTCGTGGAAATCCCATGGTTGTCTGGAAGAGATCGCTGTGTTATAACTGTGTTCTCTCTTCTCTTGTATTTTGTTTTGTATTGGTGTCAAGAGAGTATAATGCAATGTATTGTATTGTAAAACCCATCTTGATTTCCAGAGGCACGTTTAATCTATGTACGATTATGTTTGAGCTCTATCCTAAGTAGACACATGTTCGCTTAACCAAATAAATAAATAAATAAATAAAAAACATCACGATTAGCATTCCATATGCGACTGAATAATTAACTAGTGAATGTTCGTTGTCCCATTACCTTAACGAAGATGTTAACTGAACTGATTTAATTTACATTTATTAACCATTCTTTATTTATTATTATTAATCTGATGTAAAATTTGGTAAATATTTGCATCCTGCAGACAAGGGTGATGATTTTATAAATAAGACTTACCTAATTTTAAACATCCCAAAATTTTAATACAATATTGATATGGATCAATTGAGCTACCCGTAGATTGTTTGCGGCAGTCTGCAGTTAGTTCTAATGTGTTGATTGTAAATACCTACTAGTTCTAATTTGGTAATTTTCCTTGTTAATAAAGGTTGTACCTCATTTAAATATTAATAGTTAATAAATATAGATTTTCTCATTTTGTTTATTTTGTTTATTTAATTATTCAAGTATTCAAAGCATTTAGTCACAAACCGTGTTTGAAAAAACAAAAGACTACCGTTTTTGTAATATTTTAAAGCACTTAGAAGCGTTTTCACTATCATTTACTTTAATAAAACGACCAAGCATGGTTTGTTCTCCATGACATTAATCATGGTATTAATCGTCATACATTGCGTTCATTATTGAAGTTGATAGAATTAATTTCAAATAATTTACGCATTCGATAGTACAGGGACGTTATTTTTATGTTCTACCCTAGGCAATATTTCCTGTGCTGGTTATTACACCCCAAAGTGCGTGTTACATCACGAGAATTTAATGAAAAACAAAGGAATATCAACATAGAAAACAAAAGAATATTGTTCTTTTGTTTTCTATGTTGATATTCCTTTGTTTTTGGCCTATTTCTCTGATCAGTAGGGCAAGCACGGGCTTTCTTGTCTAAGGTAGAATAGAGAAAAATTAAGTCACTTTGTCATCGAATGCGTAAATTATTTGAAATTAATTTCTTCAACTTCAATAATGTGCGCAATGTATGGCGATGCGATGCCATTATTGTCTATTCTACCCTAGAAAACAATCCCCGTGCTTGGCTTACTGGTTTACACCCCAAAGTGCGTGTTACATAGCGAGACTGTTATAAAAACAAAGGAATATCAACAGAGAAAATGAAAGAAAAATAAGGCCTATTTCTCTGATTAGGTTATGGTTGTTCTCAATTAAGGCGAAGTAGTAATAGCTTTCAATTGGTTTTAATGACGCAAGTAAAATATATTTATCTTTATAATAAATAAATAAATAAATAAATAATGCTGGACAATCCACACATAATACAATATACATAATATATTGTATTATGTATATCCGTCATCTAGTTCCCATAATAGAAGCTCTGCTTAGCTTTGGGCTAGGTGATGCTGTGTGGGTTGTTGTCGTGTGAGCATTATTTATTTGTTTTATTTTAATCTCATCTCTATTCTGGTGAATACCAGCTCAGACTAGAGTAAAAACGAAGACCGAAATGTCTCGAAAGTTCTCCTAACTAATCCAATTAAGAAGGGTACAATGTGGATCTCTGTCTAACTCAGTTAATTTGTAGCGAATGTTGACTTACATCTATTTATTGAGTTTAGATTCTAGTTCAGTTTATTTAGCAGAACTTTTAAAGGCATGAAACGTCGGCTGGGATCCGTGAAGGATCCTTTCTTTATGTACTTGGTAATCTTAAAGACTCAAGACATAGACAATAGACGTACGAAAAAGGCACTAAATTTTTACCTGTGTAGGAAATCCGATAAACTTTAGTATGGTGCAGTTACCTACCGAAATGTAACTGTGTACTCTTCTTCTATAAGATAGTATTATCATTATATATTATAAACAAAGACTCTTCCCGCTGTCTGTCTTTTTGTCTTTTTGTATGCTCAATTTTTAAAACTAGGTATGCCACGGATTTTATTAGAGGTTATAGCGTAGCGGGTCGATAGTAAGATATAAATTCCTGTCATGTTATATGTATTGTATGAATAAAGAAATAAATGTAGCACAAACAACGACAGATTTTACTACCAGTCAGACCTCAGCCTCAGCGAATCATGTCTCCCCATGACTCATCTATATCTGCGCCATTTCTAGTTGCCAGCTGGATATCCCTGATATGCGACTTAATGATTCTATCATTAGGGAGTTATGCTATAATCTCCACGCTGGTTATGCTGAGGTTACGGATTGCGACCGACATAATCTTCAGGACCCCCGGTCTTGGAAATAACCATATAGGATTTACCCACGTTAAAAAAAAGGTGGTGGTGAAATTGTTCTGCTGTCCACTCCGGAGGTTATCCCTTAGTCGTTTGGCAGAATATTTGAAGTGTTGCAAATTCATAAAGCTCTTCAAAGATCCAGATTCAATAATTTTACTTCTTTAGGCTTACAAAGTAAGCATTTAGAAAAGCCGAATTTTATACAGTTAATTATTATAAAAAAGTTGTTATTGATTTCTCTTCACTTAATTTTTTTGTTCTGCCAGCAGCATACGCCACGACTCGGCCAGCATAAAACCAATATCACCATTATGACCATTATCTCGGTCCGCGAGCTTCAAGTTGTCAATAAATAATAGTCACCATTTGTAGAGTTGAATAAAGTGACACAACCTTGAAGGGGATCCCTTACAGTTGCTATTGTTGACGAGTGTAAATCAATTTAATATAAAAGAGCGATAAAAATAAGGTAATGTAGTGTAATTGGTTTAGTCTCGTCATTATCTCGAGTGCTTTTATCTGTCCGATGATAATCGAAAAGTCGTTTATTAGATATTGTACAAGCACTTTGAGAGGGGCATTAGACTTTTTATGTGTTTAATAAATACATTGTCTGGTGACCTCCATCTAGAAGTTCAATATTCATTGACCCCAATGAGTTAAATCAAAGCTAAAAGAAGGTTTTACAATATAAAAGACGACGATATAGAAACTATAGAAAACTGCGACTGAAAGCGATTATCATTTAAAAAATCAGAGCCATCTCTACATTCGGGCCCATTCGTATCAATAAAAAAACACCCTATCGTAATAACATTTCATCTCATCTCCATAAATGCTTATTAAGTTACGCATTTCAAAATAAAGCTCCATTTGTAATCCTTTAGCATTAGAAACCTTTATCTTTTGAAAGTACTGTAGAAAAACCTTCAGAAAACCTAATTCTCGTAAATTACGCGTAATTGGGATCCATGATGAAGTGAAATATTACTTACACGTATCGACTGGCGAAACATCAACCCCCTGAGGGGTCAGCATCTTCCTCGCGATGGCCCCCGCAATAACGCTGCTTGACACCGACACTGTGGCGATTTTTCACAACAATTTCACCAAAAAGTCCTCTAATTTTATGCAAAAGAGGAATTTTTCACGGATCGCGCTACCCAACAGGCTGTTTCGACATTGCACTATTGATTGAGTGGTGAGGGTAGTCGCGCATGCGTGAAGTCCAGTTTTCGCGCAGGCGCGTGAGAGACCATCTTTGGCCGGAAAGACGTCATTTGACAGCTGGGTTTCCGAAGCGCTTCCGGGAATCGAATAATGCCACAATTTTCCGATAACTAATTTCCTGCCGCTGCTAAGTGTGTTATGAATGATTGGATGTATCAATTTTCTTTATTTTGTTTACTTTTTTATAGCTGTTACTTGTTGATACAACTTCTAGAAAATATTCCCTTCGGTGTATACCTAGGCTCAAAAGCCTTTTATGACTTTTCTACTAACTAAACACATTAGATACGTACCGATAACTTAATAATTAAAATTGAAAAAAAAAGCTGATATAATTGACATATTTAAAAAGGCAACCATAATTATAAATTAAATTTTATTGAAAATCGTAAATAAATTTACATTAATAAATATTATTACATCACGTGTACAAACGTATGTGTGTAGTGTTTGTGTGTTGGTGGCAGCGAGCTGCGTGTGTGTAGAGTGTTTGTATAGTGTGGTGGAGTGCGGTGTTTAGTATCCAGCCAGTTCTGCGAAGGTGGAGTCCATCTCATCAGCCAAGCTCTTGTACCTGTCCTTGTTGATTCCGAGCTCGTCTGGGGGTGATAAAACAATTTATTATTATAGGATTAGACTCAGCTAAGGACCATTTTAGGATGACGTTCTAGATTTTTCAAAAGGCTATCCCATTGCGGTGGTGCTACTATGAGTATTATATAGCCTATCGGCGCTAGTAACGTTGAAACTGCCATTCGAGATTGAAATTATCTTGAACTAGATGACACCATGAACATGTATCACCTAAAAAATTTCTTTTTTAGTTTTAAGAAGTAATAGAGCAAATAACACAAAATATTAAAATTGGTCTACGCGTTTTTAAGTTTAAGTGAGTCTTAAGAATTTTAATATATGACGGTTATAATTGATAACGGTATAATTGATTTAAATATATGACGCGTCCCTGAAGAAATAATTTTCGTTATTAATATTGCAGCCTTGTCAAATAAGATACAAGATTTTAATGAATCTAGGTAGAGTAAATTTGGCCCTAACTTTGTCAACCTAGGTAGAGTTGGAACTTAACTCTTCGTAAGGTCTTGAGGCCATTAATTTAATCCAGTATCATTACAATACAACGCAAGTACCTAGTTTTGAGTTCTTTTATATAAAGTGACATGGAAATACTTTATGGTTAATATATTTTAATTGAGTAAAAAAAAATAAGTTTTAGAATTAGATATTATGTTTTATGTGTTGTTTTTATAGCGAAGCAAATGCTTTAGATCTAATGATAATTAATTATAGCATTGAATAATAAGTACACAGAATGGAAAGTACCTTGAAAGCGTTTGTCCACGGCGGTAGCAGCAAAGCGAAAGATGTTAACCACAAACACAAAAAGCGTCAATGCAAGTTTAATAACTCGATCGCCAGAGTTTGAAAAGTCAGCAATAATTTGAGTGTCATCATGGTAAATGTCATCAAACGTAGTCGTGACATATCTAGGTAAAGGATTTGGTGACATAAAAATCTTTGCCGCTTGTCATAAAAATATCACTATGATTTCCAAAGGAGTGCCAGCTATATCAGTGTCTACAACTTTAGTGACAATCCTCTAAATATCGATGAGGGTTAGGGTTTAATAATAAAATAGAATGGTTTACGAAGATGGGATGAATGACAGTTTGTTTGTGAGTTTCGTTTCCATGCAACATGTTTTGATGAAGTAATAAAAATAAGATTTTTTTGGTATTTTCCAAAAAATTGGATAAACCATATCCAGCTGAAACGATTGTAAATGAAACAAGAAATAATTATAGGAACTGAAACATTGATATGTGCCAGGGACATCTTGGGTGTTGGTTGGTACAAAAAGGTGTCTTAAGCTAATTGCGATAAGGTTGAGTTAGTATCCTGTGAGTTCGGCGAAGGTGCCGTCCAGGTCATCACATATCGCCTTGTATTTTTCCTTCTCGCTGAATAATGAGTCTGGAAAAATTAGTTATTAGATAATAACGTAGCGGTCAAAAACAAATTAAATTGTTATAAGCTTTAATTTCTGCTTTAGAGAAGAAAGTAATAATTATGTATGTTCATAGTTTATTAGGCTTTTATTTTGTTATTTGTTAGAATTTTGAATAGCTGTTATCTTTCGATTTCGAACTGTGCCAAATGTTCTAAATCGGGCGTCGGCTTTTGCTATCTAATGTTATTGGAAAACCAACTACTTTGTCATCTTTTCGCAGGCATTTGACACAAGTCAAAAGCTTGACATCGTGAGATAATCAGCATAATGAATGTTTCGAATATGTATAAGTTTCTTTATGCTGTCACCACATCAAATCTACCCACTTTTTTTAGTTAGCGATTGTGGTTTACTGTCAGAATTATTTCATGTTATTCTGGGGTTAGACAAGGTTATACCTTCGAGCCTGTCGACTTCCTTCTGCAGTTTCTTGACAGTCTTCTCAGCGAATTCAGCACGTGCCTCAGCCTCTTTCAACTTGCCAGTGAGGGTCTTCAGCTGCTTTTTGAATTCTTCTACGCGCTGGTTTGCCTTCTCCTCGGATACTTCCAGGGATTTTAGAGAGTTACCTACGACCTGGGAGACGAGAATTTATATTTATTTTTATAATCCTTTTTTAATTATTTGAGAAACCTACGCACATATAAAATAGGAGTGAGAATGACGTTATCTCTCATGCTGTCCTGCTTTTTTTATGTACGCCATTAATGACGCCATTCTAACTCTTATTCTTTAAGGACGTAGGTATTGATTCTAATAATAGCTCGGCCTCTACGATAAAAATAATTAAGGCCGTAGAATTTAAGATCTTCGGGAATCGTGTCCTAGTCTAGGTGCTTAGGCTACAAATATCATTCATTCATATCACACCCACAAGGTGGCGTTTGCTACACCTTAAAAGTCACAACGTGTTACAAAACATAAGAGTCAGAGATTACACTTAACATTTACGTGTGGTAAGAATTAGGATCTTACCTTGAGCTCCTCCTCAAGTTCTGAGATCTTGGCGTCTCCGGACTTGACACGGTCCTCGGCGACTTCGAGCTCGTCTTCAACGAAGGCCAGCTTGCGGGAAACCTGAAGGACAATGGCTGAGTTTAGAGACATATATACGTTCAACAATAAGAGAAAGGTAGCCCAACCTATTGAATCACCTTTTTCCTATCTTAAAATTAAACGCACACCTCAACATCAACTCGTTATGGGATAAAATATAATCGAATTTGTACTCGGTCCACGAGAATACAATTGGTTAACTTTTAAGTTAACTTTACGTCTCCTTAGTCAGTATCGGGATGTAGATCACCCGCTAAAATCTTTAGCTCGCTCCTGAAGATTCAAACGGAAATCAGATTTCAATAACTTTATATATTTAGGTTTACAAAATAAGCACTTATTTCTTGACAGATTGGTATTGAAAACTGTCAGAAAATTGCGAATTGAGATCAAACTGATTAATGTTTAAGTTATCGTTACATAACAAGCAACAAAGATACATAGTACGATCGTCTTTTTTTATCTAGTTTAAATTTTAAATTCAGTTATAATTCTATAAAATAAAAACAAAAGACAGTCGCACGTTCAATTCCAGCTATAGCAAGAAACATAACAAAAGTATCCAGTCGAAAGCTAACAAGTTAAAGGTTTCTTGTCCGCTTCATTTACTTAGTGAACAAAAAATAAAAGTTACCACTTTATTTCCCAGTAATCCTAATGGAATTTGTGTTTTGTGACCAGTCCTGTAAGGTCTAAAGGAAATAAAGCACATTGATTTTGACGCCAAGCCACTTCTTGATCTACAGAAAACGGTACCTCATCAGACTTGCCGTCGGCGTCCTCAGCGAGCAGACGCGCCTCCTTCAGTTGGTTTGTGAGCTGGTCCATACGCTCCTCATCCTGCTGGGCTCTGTTCTCCAACACTTTGCACATACTGCAAACACAGACTCATTTGATATTTCAAACTTTAAGGGAAATGGTAGAGACACGGAAGAACTCGCCTGGATGGGATCGTCGATTTTAAGTAGAAATGGCTATAATACAATACAATGCAATACAAAAATGCTTTATTGGACACCAGAAAAAGAATATAACAAAATACATTACATAAGACAAGACGACCTACAATGGGCGGCGTTACAGCTTAGAAGCGATGTCTTCCAGGACAGCTTTGAACCTAAACTTTATGGTAGCTGGGGGCACCCAGCTACCATAAAGTTTAGGTTGCAGATTCACCTGCCTAGCTCCCGATCCCGTGGGACTTTCGGAAGAAAAAGTATATGTTATTCCAGGTCATAAACTATTTGTGTACCAAGTTTCATCAAAATCCGTTAAGTAGTTTATAATATTTGTTGGAGAGACATGGAAGAGATCGCCTCTGGCTATTTTATTTTGACTGTCTATTTCAATATAACCTGATGAATAAATAAATAATGCTTGACTATTTGACGACCTCTGTGGCGCTCTGTGGTCCGCTTGCAAAGCAGAAGGTTGCGGGTTCGATTCCCGCCTCGGGACAAATATTTGTATTTTTATTTGTGTTTCGGTCGTTTTCTACGTATAATAAAAAATAACTATACATCTAATGCAATAATAATCTTTTATTATGTATATGAGTCATCTAGCACCCATACCAAAAGCTCTGCTTAGCTTGGGCCTAGATGCTGTGTGAATTGCCCAGCATTATTCATTTATTATTTAGTTTATTTATTAATGGCTTACCGGTTGTTCTCATCAGCGGACTGCTGGGCTTCAAGCAGCTTCTGCTGGGCAGTGCCGGACCGCTCCTCTGACTTCTCCAGGTCCTCTTCAATCTGTTGGACCTTCCTGTTCATGGCGGCGACATCGGCCTCCGTGGAGGTCAGGAGTTTCTCCTTCTCTTCGAGGTCTTTGTTGGCCTGTTCCAGGTTGGCCTTGTTGGTGGTCAGGTCGAGTTCCACCTGGACCAGCTTCTTCTGGAGTTCGCGGACTTCTTCGTTCACCTGGGTGGAGAAGATTTATTATGATTTGATTTTACGACCGACATCTTGATTAGAGATGGCATTTATCGACTTAAATGACAATACAGTGTAATTATAGGAATTGAAATCTAGTTTATTCTAATCAATCAAGTTATTTACTTTCTGGTTTATTTTTATTCCCCTGCAAATGCACTTGTCGTGTCTTGTGTTTCATAGCACAAGTAGATAAATGTAGTAGCCTTTCCATGAGAAGGTTTAGTTTCCGAGGTCCAGATCCAATGTCATATGCGGAGCTGCCGCGATGCTCTTTTGTTTTTTCGTAAAGGATGTTTTTAATGATCAAAAGTTCGTCAGTGTTTCGTTACCTTGTCAGCGCGGAGGTTGGCATCCCTGGCCTGTGCCTCGCTGGTGTCTGCCTTGTCCATGGCGTTGTCCTTCTCCAGCTTCATCGCTTGCATCTTCTTCTTGATCGCGTCCATGGTGGCGGCTGTCTGGTTTCACTGCTCGGTCTCAAAATACGCCAGTTACGGCCTGGAATGTGGAAACTGGAAATTAGAGAAGAGTTTACTAAGGTTACTTGATATTTACTATAGAAACACATAACGGATATTTGCTATGATTTTCGTGTTTTGGATTTTTTGATTGAAGATTATTCTGTGATCGTTATTAGAGCTCTTATTTCCCATTTTCTGATGAAACAATAATTCAATACCAGTAAAATTTGATTATTAGATATTTATTAGTAGGTACTCAACTATTGACTGATTAGAAATTTAGGGCATCACAGGTTATGATGCATAACTATTTGCCTTTAGTGTTAACATGATGGTTTCAAAAGTATTTTATTGTCTTTCTACGAGCAGTGTAGAATGTCACATAATCATTTCGTTCCAGGAAAGTAATATAGTTTCGAAATTTGCTTTTAACGTGCTCCTATGCCGTCGTGTCACTCTTACAAGATTTCTATACGGTATTGTGCATAGTTTGTTCAAAAATTATAACCATTGTCTGTTTGTCCCTTAAACGCTTAGATCTATAAAACTACGCAACAGATTATGATCATTTTTTTTCAAATAGAAAAGTGATTGAAGGGTTATGTAGTTTTTATACCTATTAGCATTGCACCCGTGCGAAGACGGAAAGGGTCGCTAGTATATTAAAACATATTTCTGGATCCAGTCTGTAATCCAAAGTCCCAGTTTGGCTCGGCGCCAGTTTTATGCATAATTGAGTTTGTGTGATACTGTTATAGTTCAGCCTAATCGCTTTTAAGGTCACATGTGGCTTTTAGTTGAATTCTACTTTTTTTCGAAAGCTCTCTAATAATTTCGGTGCAATATTTGTACTTTTATACATTTTTATAATTCAAAAGCCTATAAATATGATGAAATATTTCTTTTGATGGTTTTTTTGCCTGAATTGGTCAACGTTATGTACACATACTGTAATACATTTATAAAAGGTACCTATGAAATTGCCGGTCGACAATGACGAATTAAAGGCGATTGTGGAAGCTGATGCTACACAATCTACGGCTGAATTAGCAGCAGCTTTCGACGTTAGCGTCAAAACAATATTGGTCCATTTGCGTCAAATTGGCAAGGTAAAAAAGCTTGACAAATGGGTGCCCCACGAACTCAATGATCGCCAGCACATCTCCAATTAGTGGTCAATCGCTCCGACAACGCGCGACCTCATACTGCACAGCAGACGGTATCCAAGTTGCAAGAACTGGGGTTGGAAGCTCTCCGTCATCCGCCCTACACACCAGACCTTGAGCCTACTGACTACTACTTTTTCCAGAATTTGGATAACTTCTTGGCGGGAAAAAAATTAAATACCCGAGAGGCAGTACAAAATGCCTTTGAAGAATTTGTTGCCTCCCGTCCTGCTGATTTCTTTAAGAAGGGCATCAATAAACTGCCACTGCGTTGGCAAAGATGCATTGATGGCATGGGTGATTACTTCGATTAATACAAATAAAAAATACGTTTAAAGTTTTTCATACAAAACCGCAATTTCATAGGTAAAGACCTAATATACTGCAATACATTTAAACTGTAATATATTATATTGGTCCTTTCTGAACTTCCTTCACTAGATTAATTTAAATGTTTTGAAAAAAGTGAAAACATACTTCGCATACTATAATTTTAAAAACAACAAAGTTTTTAAGTTTTGCAGTGTAAATAATCAATCCGTTAGGAATCTAATAGAACCTCCACCTTTTTTCGTAGTCAGCTAGTTATCAATTTGCGTTTTGTGTAGTTGTCGTTTTTTTTGGCAATAGTGTTAACACCTTACTATACATATATTATGTGCCACAGCCTGAATAATTATGTTATTCTTAATAACAAATTCCTTTAAGCCTGAGATTTAATTATGAGCTATACCTTAAGTCCTCTGTACTCTGAGGTAACCATCAACAATAATTAAATCAAAACTTTGTCCGTGAGTTTGAGTTTGATCTGTTTTGTTAGTTGGAGAAACGTACGCCTTCTAAACACGATAAAGTTATAAAGTTTTTCAAGGCCAAGGCCCATGTTAACATAGCTAGATCTGTATTTTTACACAGTTAATAAATACAATTAATATTTAATCAGTTTTTGAATCCAAGATATTTTATTACAACAAAGGCATGAACAAGAACTGGTTGAAATAACAGTAAACAACACGAAACAGAGAGATTATCATTAAAAACAGAAACGCCAACTTTAATAAAAACAAAATGATTGGAAATTTATTTTTGTGAATATGACTTAACTTCTTCGATATGGCAATATTTGTCTGATTTACTTTTGTGTATTTTACAGTAAGAATATTGGCGACGGACGAATAAAAGCTTTCAAAGTCAAGAATCGTTCAGAACTTCTGCGTTTTTCTTCGATGATGTAAAAGTACAAGATAAGATATATCCATAAAACAAAAATTATATAGTATTAAATATATATATAGTATTTTTAGCAATGTTTACTTTCATACTATAGTTAAATTACATGAAACACAAACTTTATACCAGGTTCATAAATGTATATAAATGCAAACCTATGAGAGTTAAATATATATATAAACTCTTTTATTAGGTATCGGCCATTTTTGCAAACATAACATGGTAATCAGATAGGTTTCATTCGACAGCTTCTCACACCGTGTTGACCTTCACTCTTGGTTTTTAAAATCTAAACTTATTTATATTCTTTACGTAAGCTTTCATAACCTTTCCCTAATATTTCCTTAGCCAAGTCTATGAGAACATCATCTAAATTTGTCCAGATGTTGTTTACATCACGTATAAATAAGGTTTCAAGCTGTAATTTTATGATTGGCTTGATAAGTAATAAACCGACTAAATATTTTTTCTCAATCAGCCAAAAACTCCAGTCATTGTTTTAATACTATGTAGCATTCCGCTTTGCACGGGTATTTAACAAAAATTTAATTTTTCATGTAAATCCCTAACTTTTTTGAAAATATTCAATAGCCTATGTTCATCAGGGAAAATTTAGGACTCTAAAGGTAAAATAATTTTTCAAATCGGTTCAGTAGTTTTGGAGCCAATTCAATTCAAACAAACCTACATACAAATCTTTCTTCTTTGTAATATTAGTACAGATTAAAGGTTTTCTAGTTACAAAAACAACTCTCTAGTAGCAAAAAGCCAACATCACGCGGTGTTCCCAGGCGGTTACCCATCCAAGTACTGACCGCGCCCGACGTTGCTTAACTTCGGTGATCGGACGAGAACCGGTGTATTCAACGTGGTATGGACGTTGGCGATTGGGCAACGAAAGACAATATTGCTTTTTTACTCGTACGTTTCACAGATAAGATTCGTCTGTTCATACATCCTCAATCCGACCTCAATTTATCAAATTAGCCCTGCTATAAAGTTTCTTCATACAAACATACGATAGTTTGAAGATATTTCACATAAAACTGCAGTAAAGAGGAACTAGCCCGAATTTCACGGCGAAAATAACGAAGTAATGACGTAGCAGTGTTCTGGCGAGCTGACAAGTCTTACCGATATATTGTTCAGAAATAAACGTGTGTTTTCAGACATTTTTACAGCTGTTGCATGTGTGCTAAATATACTAAACGCTGGGTTGTGTGGCTAATGAATCTACTCGCAAAATCAGACAAATTTTAACTGAAAACTTGTGTTACGTGAAAACTAAACTTACGAGGAATTTATCTGACCTAAGTAAAGCCTTTCAGATAAGTTGACCTCAAAGTTAAATAATTTCTGACAAATTAGTTCAGAAACATGGATCAGGTAAAACTAGAGGTAGGTAAGTATTTAAAAACTCTTCTTTGGGAATTCGTTTTAATTTAAAACTGTTTAATTTTGTAAACTATTAATTCTAATTTGATTATTAAATTGTGATCTTCTTTGTAATAAAAGTTTTACGAAAATAAAAATAAACATTTTAATTAAAACTCAAGAATTAAATGAAACAAGTAAACTCTTATTTTTTCTATTTAAGTTTGCAAAGCGTTATATTTGTTACGGAAAGCTACCGTATACTTAGGCTTATTACCATATATTGATTACTTAGTAATTACCCTTAGCAATCAATTACCCAAAAAATATTTCATTATCCGCAAAATTATCCTTGACATAGTTGCAAAGATTTCAGATATCTTTCCTTTATCAAGGTTGTATATTGTTTCAAAATATCTCCTATCTTCCAATCTGTACGAAAAATTCCCTCTACGTAATCCGTAGAACCTCTACGTAGAGGCTACGCCGTAGATGGACAAGGTGCTACGTCGTAGAGGGCTACGCGTTTATATCTTTTGTATGGAGTTTTATTACTTCTCTTATTATTGTTGGTAATCGACATGACCGTGATCTGAAATTAAAATCTTGGTAGACTACTTGTAAGTACAGATCCCACCAAAAAGCGCTGAACACGAAGGTTCCAAAACCCCAAGTACTCACAAAGGAACAGAAACTAATCATACTTTTCTACTCCACAAAACAGATAGACGCAGATAATCCGCTGAACTTTGTTGTTTTTTTTTACAATTTGTCATTAGAATTCTACTGCTGTAGGATGGTGAATAGGGTACTGTTTCATTTACTTGAGCTTCATTGGTGGAGTACTAAAGTTCGAACCTAAAATATTTTTTTAATTATAATTAAGTGGATTATTTGATAATCTATTAGGTATATTTATCGATAAGAATCTTTTAAATCAGCATTTACTTGTAAATTTTCATTGTTAGCATCAGTTCCTATCATTTATCATCTAACAAATTGTTGGATATATTGTACTGGTGATAAATATGCTGAATGAGAAAAAAAATTCATATAGTAGGTAATAGAATTTCGAATCTTAACTTTTCCTATTCCAGTATTATTCCATTAGGCTTCTAATGAATTTAAAGATGATGAAATACATAAAGTTCCATTTAAAATTTTAAGACATTCCATTCAGGAAGCGGGTTGTTACCCGAGTTTATAGGAGCTCGCTGCGTCCTGAATATTTGAGAGCTAGAGACGATTGCTGGTATCGGTAGGTGTTTCCTTTGATAGTGTGCCAACATTCCCCGGTTGTTAGTGTTCAATCGCTTTATTTGCGGAGTCGGTTATATGGGCAGTTTCAGGCCCAAGGAGATAGTTTGCAGAGGCTGATTATAAACAAAAAAGTAAAAAAAGCTACTCGTGCAAATTAATAGTATTATTTACAGTTTAAACAATTCAGTTAACTGTAGACTAATGCAAACAATCTAGAGGAAGCCCTACAGATCCAAATACAATCAGTTTATCGGCAATTTTATTGGTTTGTTATTGGTAAAACTAATTTAGCCTTGCTAGATTTGATTCAAGAAATATAAGGACAAGGAGTTTGTTTGTATGACTGATGCTGTCTAATAAACCAATTGACTGTTCAAGCTGCTGATAACAAATAATGTAACTAAGCCAAATTTAGAAATAATAAAACCAGAATCATAGTCTTGTTGAAATCAGAAACCATCGCTCACTGGCCGTCCCACATACGTGAGATATGGGCCACGTCTCAGTCTAAATAAAAATCGAGAGTTTCCTCATCTCGCTAAATAAATACCGATGTTCGTATGCCGCGAATAGGTTACAAGAATCGGCGCGGGAGTCGCGTGGGCGTCCACTATTTCGAGCGAGGCCGCGCGCTGAAACCCGAGTCAGATCCACGAGCGAGCCCGTCTCGGCAACACCTCGGTACTCCAACACTAGCACAGTCGGTTAAACACCAAATAAGCGCACGATAGGTATCACCTGGAGCGTCCGCTTGGATACTCCACAGTCCTCGCGCACTGTATCACACAATCCTGGGGTTTCTCGGGGTTGTGGTGTATCCAAGCAGGCGGCTGGTCTGCACTCACCTCTCGGGCGGGCTGTTCACACGGCGGAGCGACACGCACTGCGCTCCGCCCGCCCTCGTCAGCCGCCGCGCGGGCGGGCGCGGTTATTTTCGGTGCCAAAAATCCAGGATTTCTCATCGCAATCGCAACTGTGCGCAAGCGGCTGTCACACTCACACCTAGACCTCTGTTTCGCGAATGTATTGGAGCCTTGAAATCTCATGAATCGCGGGTCGATGAGATCAAAACATCAGTCAATGCCGACGAAGTGTAGTTAACTAGTGCTTTTGTTTGTGTTGGTAGGCATGCAATATGCGGTTCATCTGCATATTGCAATGTCTAATCTAATAATATGTAGATGTTTTGTGATTAGGTCGTTTTCCAATAATGTTGTAGTGCCCGATGTGACTGACTAAAACTTTTTACTAAGTACATAATTTATACAAGATTAATGCTGACCTTCCATTATAGACCTTCTTTATACGCTTCATTTATTTATCACTACCGCCCCAGCTTCGCACATGTACCTAATTAGAAAATAAAACTTACAGAAGCATTAAAAAAGTTTGTAATGAATATCAAAAATTACCAAATGACCAATGAAATTCTTGGCGACGCGTGATTTAGTTGCTGTACCTAACGGCAAGGGGTTATTGGAACAGAATTTTAAATATTTTACAGGTTGGGTCCACTGATGACGGTATCAAATGCCTAATTTGTTCATCAGTTCTTCATTTTTTACACATTCTCACCACAGAGTTCCGGAGAATTGGCAACCTTCTTGAAGTTGCAGTATTTCACTAGTGTTAATGAAGATCTCAAAAGTTTTACATTGTTTTAGATTTAAAAAAAAAGAACGTTGTATGGATGGGACAGCATTATTTATTTAGATTATATGATTATCATCTAAGTCGTTGAGCACACCTTGATGTGAAAGGTACAGAAAGAAGGAAGCTGGTGAAGACAATACCCAGCAGTGGAGGGCATGGCTGCTATAATGATGAATATGAAATTATAGATAGAACATTTAACGACTTATTTAAATGTACACTAATTTGATACTAGCGGTCCACGCCGGCTTAACACGTACATTTAAAAAATAACTTATCATGCGGATCCCTTATCTATCGATTCGTTTTTGAAAATACCCTATAGTCTGTTCATCAGGGAAAATTTAGTAATTCTAATTATGAAAGAACAAACAATCCAATCTTTCCTCTTTATAATATTAGTATAGATTAGTTAGGTAGTTGGGACACTATCTTGTCTGATCTTATTGCTTTGCGGCGAAATTTTCCTTACCAACATAAAACTTTTCTATGCAAATTCTATTCTTAGTTGGGCCGAAAGAGCTCAAAAAAATAAAATACTACCCAATAAAACATTGTTTGTATAATGAAAGTCGATCTTATTGTCTCTCTGTCTATATTTAGACGTTTATAATCTAACATCATTCATTAATCGTTTAGCTTTCGTCGAGCGGATGTGTTTAGATGCGCATCGTTTAATAAACGAGGTTCACTAGAATAATATTTGCCTCATGTTTGCCTCACTATCATCATCCTCAAGCGTACTTCACTCACGGCTGGTTCAAAACTCTTCAGCCACTCCTGCGCCAATCTCATTCATGGTAGTAGCAAGTTGTCAATTTCATGAGTACGGAGGATACGTACTCGATGATTTCACGTCTTAGTTTATGTTTATATATTTTGTAAAAGTACTTATACCTAAGTACTTATACAACACATCTACAACAGATATACAAAAAATGCCAAAAGCCAAAATGACCAAGCCAAGGGTCAAGTATGTTACATACACTTCGACTTCGGTGATCGTTACTCAAATACTTTCTCAAATACGTTGGTCCAACGAATTGTGTTAAAAAAAATATGTATTTTTTTTGCTCTACTGCTGCAAAAATTTCCAATTGTATAGTTACGGTTTATGAAATAAAGCCCCCTGAATGGCGCTGGGCGGACAAAAAGACAGCGGTGGCTTAGTAATAGGGTCCCGTTTGCACCCTTTGGGGCCCTAAAAATCATCATAACCATAAAACGGCTAACCCGTATAAATGACGAAAAATTATTTACTTTCTTACCGCACCCAGGTATCGCGTTATCTTTACCGTTTTCTTCTATCTACGTGAACTTACCCGACTAGTCGATTTTTTTTTTCAAACTCTAGCGCGTAGAAAAATTAGCAGTTTATTAGGATCAGATCAGGGACCCTTAGACACTCGTTATTTGAGAGCCCCTTGCCTTAGGTACATGACATGAGGATTATGTGTTATGTGGGTAGGTATATTGATCAACTTTTATTAAATTTTACAAAAAACATAAAACTACTTTTCTTTAAATTCTCCCACGTTAAGTATTTAAACTAGTTGAATGAGTTTTTTATAAACGACGAAAAATAATTTACTTAGGTACTTACTCGTATTATCTTTACTTACAATCGTATTGTCTTTACGGTTTTCTTCTAGCTACGTCAATTTACCCAACTAGTCGAGAATGTTTTGTACTTTCTTCAGACTCTGGCGCCGCCGTTAGCAGCATGAGCAGGAAACCATAGAAGTTTATCCAATCCTATTCATCAAAGACTAAAACTACATTAAGATCGTTAGACGAGAAGTATCGCTTTATTATTGACTAGCAGCCCGCCCCGGCTTCGCACGGGTATTTTAAAGAATTTTAAGTTCTTACATACGACCACTGTGGCGCGGTGGGCGAAGGTCCGCCTGCGACGCAGGAGGTTGCGGGTTCGATTCCCGCCTCGGGATAAATATTTGTACGATCTGCAGATATTTGTTCAGAGGTTCTGGTCGTTTTCTATGTATAATAAAAAATATCTATCTATTTAATAATATTGTATTATGTATATCAGTCATCTAGTACCCATAACACAAGCTCTGCCTAGCTTGGGGCTAGATGATGCTGTGTGGATTGTCCAACATTATTATTATTATTATTATTATACACACGTTAGATAAGGTAGTTTATTATCGAAGTTTTCATAGGGATCACTAACTTTAAAAATATTCTATAACCTATGATTATCATTCTTATGATGATTTTTTTCCAAAAAGGTCTAGTAGTTTCGGAACTTATTCAATTCAGACCACAAACAAACAATAAAACCTCTCCTTTTTAAAATTGTACCTTTACCTCCTTTACTTATATAAAGAAAAACAGGGAGAACTTTATTTTTTGGCATTGGCTTTTCTCTCGCACCGCTATATCGCCTACATCGATCGTTTTTCTGAGCCTACATCGCATGGTTCCAATCTTGAAGTTTTTATATTTTTTGACATTGAGTTTCCTCTCGCACCCTCAGAACTCGCACCCCAGCTCAGAAAAACGATTGTCTATGGAAGTGCCCTAAGCATGTACTTTCCTTGGATACCTATGTAAACAAATCGGTAGAACAACATGGCGGATTAGGGATGTTCACTTGTTCGTCTAGTCGATAACATTATATCGATGGACGAGCTTGTCTTTTTAATCGACATCATACATCAAACAAGGAAAGGTTCTATGTTCAACTGTATATTTTTTTTGTATCAATGAGGGCTACCGTTTTTGTACTCACCAGTTAGCGCCACTGTAAAGTAAGGTCAGAACGAACTTACTTATAGGCGACGGGAAAATATATTTACATTTTTCAGCGATTCAGCGACCCGCCCCGGCTTTGCACGGAAACCTCTTAAATTGTCAGTGTTCCTCTACTATATTATGCATGTATTATAGGTACATGTAAACCTACCTCTTGAATCACTCTATCTATTTAAAACAACCGCATCCAAATCCGTTGCGTAGTTTTAATGATTTAAGCATACATAGGGAAGGACAGACAGACAGCGGGATGCGACTTTGTTTTATACTATGTTATGAAGAGCGCATTTCTGAGGTGGTCCCATTGGAACCAAGTCAGGATCTGATGGTGGGATCCCGGAGAAATCGAAGGAAACCCTCATTTTCGGAATTGGAGCTGGATCCGAGAGTTTACTGGAGGTGAAGCAGGAGCAGGATATGTAATAAAACACTGTTTTAACTGAATTGATCGCGTATATTTTGTATTTTGTTATAGCCTGACGTTTTGGAGGCTTTTCTGATTTGAATTGTCTTCAAAGTGCAATGTGCATACATGAATGTCTTGAGTTCCTGGCCGGATATTTTCTAAGCCAATATTTTCTTACGATTCCCTCCGCCGGCTTTCGTTTCTTGGTAAACTAAAACAAGAAAAAATACGTAACTTATAAAGGTCAACACATCATCAGTGGTTTTGTGTCCAGTGGTCTTGTGTGGAGAGGTTCAAGTCCGTTAAGATGGACTTGCACCTCTAAGGTCAACACGGGGCAGTGTGTCATATTTTTGTCATGTGTTATTTGAATCCAAAACTGGTTTTCAAATGGTTTTCGTAATAAAAAAGTCTTCTACACTTGCCCAATAGTTACACTTAGGTACCCATACTGATCTTACCTAATTTATCGATAACGTTCGATGTTCGATGATGTTCAACACTAGCACCGGTTTTTATGTCTGCGATGTGAATGAAATATTGAGAATATTGCGGGTTTCTACAGCTCACAATAAACATGATTCAAAATAATAGGTTTTTACACACTATATATCACAATACAATGTACAATAGACACCAATTTAACGAAATGTTAGCCACTTACCGGTGTAAGGTTAGATTCGGCCTGTTTTTGCTTTGGCATAGGCCTCAGCCTGCTACAGAACACTTCATGGTACCTCTTCTATATGATTTTCAATTTATATTACAGTTTTGCTCAATAAATAAGTCGAAAACACGGGCAAAACATAAAAATCTCACAATGACTTCTCCTGACATGTAAACAAACCCGTTGAATGGAATGGGCATCCGTGACAATGAAACCAGGAAGAGGGCGCTGATAAAAAGAGTGTGTATTGATTTTTCCTAACGTTAAACCACTGTTGTGAGAAAGAGACTGGTAGTCCAATATTGCTTCCGTGTCAAATTCGACAATTACAACAATTCCATATGATCGTTTTTCAGAGCACCCCAGTAACGAATTGTGATGTTTATGACAATCCATAACTGACACTGGCGGAGTCGTCGTAGCAAAAGCGGTGCCATAAAAAAAGAAGTTGAAGTTGAGTCACAGCAAAAGCAAGTAGGCATGTCGATTCATTTTAAAAAATATCGATCTCCGATTCGATTCAAATCGGACATACTAGAATCGATTCTTGTTAAAATCGAACATTAAAAGATCGATTTTCGATTAATCGAGCCAATTTCAGACATGACTAATTTAATTGCCTAATAAAGATACAGGACATTATTGATGACCATTTACTGCAAATACAAGTAATTGGATAGAAGTATTATTAAATTAATAAACATTACGCCTATATTCCTTCGAAAGAATAGGTAGAGGTGGGAATCGAACCCAGGATCTTTTGCTCAGCAGTAGTGCTTGCGACCACTAAACTAATGTGGCAGTTTAAATTTCTAGTCTCGCCTAAGTACTCGTAAGTCGGTTAATAAATTAATCAAATTTTAAGTTTATAAAAGTTTATTAAAGTTATATACAAATTTAACAAGAAATTATATTTCCCAGTATTTTAAGTCGAGTTACTATAAATTTTTACAGTAAAAATAATATTTATCCACAGTATATTTTTGATAAATAAACTCACTCACAATCACAAGAATAGATAGGTTAGGTTTGATAGCCGGATAGAAAAGAAAAATACAATGTTTTTTTTAACGCAAGTAACGCCTTTCGGAAGCGTTCATAAATATTTACTCTATGATGCGTTCAAATTATTGACCAAGTACTACCAGTTGCTTTTGCATCCGACAACAGCAAAAAATTAAAAAACTATTCTTTGAATGGATCGGTCCGATTCGGGAGGTTTATGAATCGATTCATTGAATCGATGTAGGGTTCAAAATCGATCTGAAAAATCGATTATATTACTCTAAATAATCGATTTTTCGATTAATCGATTTAAAATCGACATGCCTAAAAGCAAGCAGCGCAAAAAAGAAAAAAAAAGAAGTTGATGTATATCGCTATGGTTTTATTATTGAAGTTTTTATACGGATCTCTAACTTTTTTGAAAATATTTTATAGCCTATGTTCATCACGGAAATTTTAGGATTCTTATGGTGGAAGAATTTTTCAAATTGGTCCAGTAGTTTCGGAGCCTATTCAATTCAAACAAACAAACAAACATACAAACAAACAAACAATCAAATCTTTCCTCTTTATAATATTAGTATAGATATAGATATAGACAAGGGCGTAGCCAGGATTCTGTTTAGGGGGGGGCAGCCGAAAAAAAAAACCAAGAATACCTACTAAGTACATGCTGCACGAGAAATGGGATAGGTAGGCTACGTTTAGAATAAAAAAAACAACAATAGTTTAACTATACGTCACGTTATTTTACAAAATAGTAGTCTTCGTGGTTCTCCACAAAACCATTTTAGCAGCTCTGATTCAATTTTGTTCTTATTTATTTGTAAGTACCATGCTTCGGTGTACGCTGAGCATACCTAAGCCGTTTAAAGGATTTTCAATCATCATTTCCTCAGCCATGTTTACTTCTAAGCACTTTCCGCGAATTTTTTGAGATTTTTCGATGTTTTTTAAATAAGTACGCAATAGTGTGTCACTAGATATGACAGCTAGCCCCGAATATTTAAAAAAATCATAGTCAAGAAAAGAAAGCTAAGAACCATTTGGTTTTAGAAGATAAAAAAACTCTTACTACGGAATGGCGAGCGAAGCGAGCCTCCAAATTTTTGTCATATTTTGGAGAGGCTGGTAAACATAACAAAAAGGCTATAGAATTAACGGCGAGCGGAGCGAGCCGCAATTTTTTTTAGACATTTTGGATGATCTGTAAAAAATAATCAAGACTCAGAGAGTGTTTGGATGGTCACGTGGTAGCATAAAAATATATAACAGTGAGCGGAATGAGCGCTCATATTTTGTTGTGTTTGCGGCCTCTGAAAATGGTTGAGAAATTGTGAAATTTTCGGAAGGCTGTTAAAAAGATTAGAAAAGAAGAGAACGAACGGCGAGCGAAGCGAGCCGCGAAATTTTTTGTTACATTTTCGGTCGTTAGCAAACATATTTGAAAATTATGCTATAACTTAAGACATAACAGCAAACAGAGGGAGATATTCAATTACGGAAAACTTTAAAATAGTTATCTATCCATCTATAGATTCACGAAATTAAAAGTTATGTCGTGATCTGCCTTCCTGCCCGACTCCCACTGGAGTCGGGCGTAAATGAATGCGATGCGTGCACCTAGCTCACTAACCTACAATGTAGGTAAACAATAGGAATGAAACGGCATGGAGCGCGAGCGCGCCCTACCCCGCCACCGATGACGCGCAGCGCGCTGTTGCAAAGTGGAGAACGTTTGCGGTGGTAATTTTAAAGTTTGGCGAAGAAAGCTTGGTAAAACGACAAAAAAAAATAAGATATTTAGATATAAGTACAAAACACAAATTGGATGGTCCCGTAGCAGCGTAAAAAAATTATAACAGTGAGTGGAATGAGCGCGGATATTTTTTTGTGTTTGCGGCCTCTGAAAATTGTTGAGAAATTGTGACATTTTCGGAAGGCTGTAAAAAAGCTTACAAAAGTAGAGAATTAACGGCGAGCGGAGCAAGCCGCGAAATTTTTTCTGACTTTTTCGGTCTTTAGCGAACAGTTTTGAAAGTATTCTATAACTAAAGAAATAACAGCAAACGGAGGGAGATATTCAATTACGGAAAAACATGGAAATAGGTATCTATCCAATAAATGTGCCTACAGATAATGTAGATGCACAATAAGAATCGAATGGCACGGAGCGCGAGCGCGCTCTAGCCCGCAACCAACATCGCGCAGCGCGCTGTTGCAGTAGAGAAATTTATGAAAAAAAAAATTAAAAGAGTTTTTAAAAGAGCCTTGAGTTTTTAACCAACCATTTTAGGTGCTGCGTGACACGTTCATATCCGAGAAAATTTTACACATTAAATTTGCCTCAACATTTCGGTGGGGGTTTGAATTTAGATGCAAACATAGTACGATTGTATAAAATTTACCTGTCAATGAAGTTTAGTTTATTAATAGGTTTGGCTATCTATGTAGGTACGTATTTAAAATTAAGACTGCATCCTCTAGGGGGGGGCAGCGGCCCCCCCCTGCCCGTACCTCCCTACGCCCATGGATATAGATATAGATATTAGTATAGATATAGATATAGATGTAATCCCGTCCTATACAGATGGCAGCGTATTCACGCAAGTCCCGCTGAAATCGAAAAAAATATTGGGAAATTAGGTAGGTATTTAATTTCTTAGGGATTGCCCCAAGTGCGAGGGCTTACGCACAATTAGGGATTGCAATCCGGATATCCGGATATCCGAATTATCCGGATATCCGCTAATTTTATTATCCGGATAATGGGAGCTCCTTTATCCGGATAATACGAATAATACGGATAGTTACCTACAGTTGATTTTTCTAATTCACGACACAACACTACAACGCATCCAGCATTTTAGAAATGTTACTATAGGTACCTACATATTTAATGCATACAATACACTGTGTTGTTAAAATAAACATATATTAATTCGTGGGTGTTTCTGAATCTGAAGCTATAAACAAGCAAGACCTACACTAGCGGTAGCGCGCAATCGCAACACTATCGTTGACACTGGTTGGTCAGTGATTCGACGACACCGACACAGACCGAGGTTCGATGGAAAGAGATGTTTATTTAATTTGATTGATATATAACATAAACGTGTGTGTGTACACTTGTAAGTTTGATCTCATGACTGTGTTGTTTCTTTGTTTAAATAATTTTAGAGTACCTATCTAATAAAATAAAACAGGAAGTTGAATTACGTTACGTTACGGAGGAAGGATTCGTATTTATGTTAAAAAATAAGTTCGATGGAAAGAAGTAAACCGTTTTTATTTCATAGATATTTTAGGTTTTCAACCCATTTGATCGATACTTACTCTTATTTTTAATCTCTATGTTGTTCAGTTTCTATGCGAATAGGCATGATGACAGATTTTGAAAAACTGTTCTATTATATTCGAAAATACATATTATTTACAATGAATAACATTTTTCTGCAGAAATTTAAGGTTTAGTAGGAAAACACTAACAATTTAGTCTTATAATTTAAAATTCGCACCAAAACGCTTGTCCGTGTCATGGCGTCGCTTGTGACGTCACGTCTGAGTAAACTAAACGTAAACACTAGGCGTTCATTGAATAATTTTGTTATTTTGTGTTATTAAATATGAATTAGAAAGTGTACAAGTGGTGTGCGGTCCCTCAGTGTAAGAATACATCAATAAAAACTCCTAATAAGTTATTTGTGTTCGTTCCGCATAAGAAAACCATACGCTTAAACTTGCAAGGCGGGATTCAACAGCGATATTGCCTAGTACTCACCTTTATTTTTGTGAAGATCACTTTGACGTAAGTTTTAATTTTGTTTGCAGGAATTTTAAAATAGTAAATAGTTAAAATAAATAAACTTTTTTGAGGTTAGGTTTCGTCTCGCATCACTGTGATCTTACTATGTATTTTATTCAAATTTCAGTTGCCAAATGATATGGAGAATTTATGGAATATCATTTGATGGGATCGGTGTCACAAGTCCGCATGAAACCTTAGTGAATCCTTGTTCCATCGTGACATGGTTATTTCACTTTCGATTTAATAAAATCACTAGACCTAACTCGGTGAAAACAAAGTTCAATCGTAAATAATACAGATAACCAGTGCTGCTAACGAAACAAGATGCTTGTATAGTCAACTCAGAGATGACGTCATTTGCTCTGATTGGTATCATGGCGGATTGCCGTATTTCGTAGTTTTATTTTATTAAAATAAATATCAATCTCACTATTAATAAAAAAATAAATGCGTGTTTTGTATTCCATAACCCAAGTTTTATTACAGAAATAAATAATTTTAGTGATTTTTAGTTACTGTCATCATGCCTAACGTTTCTTAAGTATAAATTAATAAATACTTATACTTTAAAAACCCATTTTCCTTGTTGTAATTTAATTTTTATGTATATTTTTCAATTATCCGAATTATCCGAAATATCCGGATATCCGAATAGTAAGGCTCACTACTATCCGAATTATCCGGATACGAAAATTTAACGGATAATGCAACCCCTACGCACAATAATAACAAAAATCATCCGTGAATTTAGGCGGCAGCGCCGGCTTTTGGTTCAAATACTCTGTCAATAACTTAAATAATTTAGAAGACTTGTATTCATTAGGAAGGTTAGCGGATTAACTACAAAACTGGTTTGTGTTGGAAGAATACAAAAAAAGATAATTGATCGTGGAAAGCTGTGCAGTAGGTACCTATACATAGTAAGTAGGTACCTAGGTAGGTACAGGTTGTGAGTTCGATTCATAATCAAGGTGAATTAGATTTGCTAGTCTAAAAATAGACCAGTTAAGTATTTGCTTTCTTTTATTATTTATTTATTTAGGTTTAAAAAATAACACATTGGTATTTTGTAAGAAATTTATTTCCATTAAAAGTCCATCAAACATCACATAAGCATTGTTCAGAAAAGCTATAAAGCACTAGAGTTTACGCAATTCAAGAAGTAAGGAAATAGTGTAGGATCCTATGGTAGAATAAAATATTAATCGAAAATTCGGTAGAAAATCTATTTGATTATAATCATCAGCTTAATGGCAAAATATTCATAAAATTTAATAAAATTTACAATAATACCTACCTACTTAAATAGGTACTGTAGGTCCTAAAATCAGTTTAATCGTTAGTTTGTATAAATATGTTTGGTTCATAAATCAAAATGGCAAATCATTGGCTTGATTGAGCGCAACTTCGACAAGCTTTTATCTGCTAATAGAGAAAATCAAGGCGCTGGACAAAATGGACAACTTTAGAACTTGTCCGCTATCTTCCTCATACAATTATATTAGGTACTTAAAAACAACATTCCGTACCAAAAACTTGGATTCACTTTCACACAATCGCACCTACACTCCATCATTTAGAATTTCTAGCCATTTAACAACATCATCCAAGCATATTCAAAAGAAAACTCTAATTCGTGTCCATTTTCAAGTGCAAATAGAAGCAGCATCACACAACTTCCCGCCTTTTTCTTCAAGATGGCGGGGCGGTCATAGACAATGCAGACAAGATGGCCGCTAGTAACCTGAGAGGTCTGCAAATGTCTGATCGACTTCTTCTGCTATGGATTTGTACTTGCTGCGTTCTTCCACCACTTCATCTGTGTGGAATGTTAGTGGGTTAGTAACTAAAATGATAATGACGTTAGTTATCGGCTACATTAAGGTTATGCGGATTTGTCAGGAGTACCTAAGCCTTATACCTACCTACATACATCTACATGTAACTACCTACTTTAGTAGGGTAGAACGTAAAACGGAGAACTAGGTCAGGATGACGTCAGCAGTTAAGTTTATATTACCTAATATAGCGATGTATTAAAGGTTCAGTCTCATCAAGAAATCTCAGATAGGTAATAATAATGTTGATTCTGATAGCCATCGTCGGAAATTTCTTTGCATATGTATAACTTATAAGCCAGCAATATTTATATACATTTTCTACTTGCACAATTACCATAATAAGCAGTGGATGCAGCTACATTATATCAAGCGTGCATATCTGGGAACCGACTCTGAGGCAAGAGTTACGGAGCTATTTTAAAAGCAATGTAATTCTTCACAAAATTTCCCACTCATCATGTAGGTATAGAGTATAATTTGCCTCAGAGTAAGTGCTCAGATTAAGCAGAGCATTGATCTACATTGCAAATAGCTATGAATCCTAAGTTTACTTTCTCAAACACATGAATGGTGAGGTAACCAACATTTTTTAGGTAAGTAAATTAACGTGATAAATCTTTAAAAGCAGGCAATTATGCCAGCTTTTATTTTATTATCTGTCTTTTGTTTTCACAAATCCATGCCTCCAGTATACGAAAAACAAAAATAATTGGTTAAATTTCATTCTAGTGTTTTGATCGATTGATTATTACTACCTTCTCAGAAACAAACAAATTTTAACTGTCTACTCGTATTTGCTCTATAAATATTTTAGGCAACTTATTTGTTTAAATGTTAATCGAAAGACATCCAGTTATCCAAATAAATTGACAATGACATAGGAAGAAGGTAAAGAAAAAAAACACCAGGATAGTTAATAAATTAAATTTATATTACTCGAAAATAAATACGCCATAAAGCTATGGTCCGTAAACCAAGAGTATAAAATAATATCTATTTGTGAATCGCATGGATAGATGGAATGACCCACAGGACCCGACGAGGGGTTTTACAAGCTGAGCCGTAGGAAAAGGCATGGTCCTAGGAAATGGCTTGCTCTTAGGAAATAGCTTGATCCTAGGAAATGGCTTATTCCTTGAGGATAAGCTCGACGAAGGCGGTGTCGAGGTCGTCTCCAATGTCCTTGTACTTCTCCTTTTCGGCGACGAGCTCGTCTGTACAGTTACAATTTATTATAACAAAGAGTTTTATGAACAGTTAAAGAATTAGTTTAACGGTGGCGCTGACTGCTAGATTAAACAAAGTTAAATAGATTTTAAAAAAGTTAATCAAATACATAAAAATTAAAAGTGATTCGAGAACAAACGTTATTAGAAATAACTTCTGTAAAATAAAGATATAATAAAACAATTCTATTACGGTATTTAGACTCGAATATAGGCAATGCTACAGAATAAACCTATATTCTTGTGCATTTACATTTTTAGTTTTTAACAACATTGCAAGTAGCACCACCAGACATAAAGATCGACCCCCTTTTTCATAATGGTCTGCTAATATAACAGTTGCTAAGTAGTGCTGACAGAGTAAGAAAGCAATGCTTTACGTTAGCAAACTATTATAAATAAGGGACCCCATTAAATAAATTCAAATATTTCAGTTCAGTTGCCTAAACAATATCTCTTCCAAGTCAAGTGTCGCATTAGTGCGTTTGCAGCGTCAATCGCGTTTACAGACGATTCCAAAATTACTGTAAATTTTGTTAACTAAACGTAGCCTGGCCTTGTGTTATAGCAATTTGCTACGCGCGTAGCAGCGTAGGCATAGACGCGTAGAGGCGTGACCGTCTACGCAACTATAAAACCTCTACGCTCTACGAAAATACTTTTAGGCTCCTTTTAATGATTCTAAAAACTTGAACTGTCCTAACTGTAGCAATAAATCGTTTGTAAACGCAACAGCAGTTAAATATTAAAAAAGAAATAAAAAATGCTTACATGTTGCGATCCTGGTTATTCTGAAGCCATGCCTTCGTAGCTCGCATTGCGTTGCGAAATAAAATTCATGAGTGTTTTCTTGTCATTTAGTTAAGCATGCGGTTTCTGTTAGGAAAGCTTATGATTTGATAGGTAAGTTTTTTTTTGAACAGAATTTGGTATTGTACCCTATGATTGTTTGGACCTGCTTGGGTGAATAAAGCTAAGTTGCGGGCATCCGGTTTGTGTCTAGATCGTTTCTCATTTCATTATCGACTCTCAGATGGTAATGTGTGTTTTGTTTTTCATAAATGCAAGAATATAGCTAGGTATCACGAGTCTTTTATGAGTGTTATTTGAGTTCTCGTCGAAGCATCTTGTTTTAATCCTTTCTGGGCTTTTTGCTTGATACCAATACTTTTTATTTTTGGTCCATCCTTTGAATTTCGTTTAATACTTTAGCCTATCATATATCATATAATTTTTATCGTTTTTTTTAATTATCTACGAAGTTAACGGTGTGGATTTACAATAAATGTGGACATTTTCCCATTATCAAGCTCAGTCAACAGCTTGTTTCATATACATAGTATAAAAACAAAGTTGCGTCCCGCTGTATGTCT
Organism: Eupithecia pulchellata; assembly: GCA_963931895.1. Classification (NCBI taxonomy): domain Eukaryota; kingdom Metazoa; phylum Arthropoda; class Insecta; order Lepidoptera; family Geometridae; genus Eupithecia; species Eupithecia pulchellata. The sequence goes on along the minus strand of OZ007536.1, from coordinate 9,602,514 downwards.
TTCCCTATGTATGTTTAGATCTTTAAAACTGCGACGGATTTTGATGCAGTTTTTTTCTAATAGACAGAAGTGATTCAAGAGAAACGTTTATATATTATATTTTAGAAAAGGCCAT
>OZ007536.1:9459002-9602199 GCA_963931895.1 Eupithecia pulchellata | reverse complement strand
CCCCTCGGGCAGGGCGCCGTCGGCCGGCGCGCCCTCCGCCCCGGGCTCGGCGACGACCTCTGGCGGCGGGGTGGGCTCCTTGGGCGGCGGAGTGGGTTCCTTGGGCGGCGGCGTGGGTTCCTTGGGGTGCAGGCGTTCGTACTCCTTGCGCGCGACCTCGATCTGGCGCGGCGTGGGGTCGACGCCCGGGATGAGCTCGACGAAGGACTCGTCGATGTCGTCACCGATGTCGTACAACATCTCCGTGGCTCCGATCAGGTCATCTGTCAAGGCGCGCGCGTCAGCCCGAGGACCGGCCACTCATGCGTTAGCACGCCACGCGGGACCACGCCATGCCCCGTGCTTCCAACGTATGTTATGTACACGCGCTCTCACTTCCAATCGAATGCTTCTCTGACTCTCGAATGAATGGTATTTTCAATGAACATGATAGCTGATAGAATCGACGTACAGATTACAACAATGAAGGGATCACTCGTTTTAGTAAATGAACACACGGTTAATTAAAAATAATAATATTATATTTTATAAACACTTGTTAGAATAATCTTAAATCATTAATTTATTCTTCACGAACATACTTATCTACCATTATTAATCGACAACATAAAGAGACGGAATTTCATCGATCGATCGTAAATTTTCGTATTCAAAGTATGTCAGTTTGTTGTTTGCAAGCACACTGCATTCGTCACACGCATGGAGCATGCCTCGTCGCGCATCGTGACGTCACGCACGGCGCGACTCATGGCAACACGCACACCGACAATATTGCCAGCTATAGCATCGAAACATAATGTGGAACGAATCTACTGATGAAAAGGTGATTTCAATAATTTAAATAAATAACAACAAACTCAAACTATGACACGAGGGAAATCATAAGATACTCGAATAAAGTAGATATTGGAATACTTCATTGTAAGCATATTCTAATAAATATCATTACTGTTGTCATCGCTCATTAAATAAAAATATCTAATCTCTTCTCCTAATATTATGTAAATAGAGTTCATTATTGCAAAACACTACAGTGCACTCCGCATTGTATGTGAGCCGATGAATGTGGAATCAATAATATCTAACGAATTATAGTGATTACTGCCGAAATACTAACGAAATGTTCTTATAGAAAATAAAGAAGTATGCAAAATAATGTGCAATTTTTTAAATAATTTAAGTGCTAAATGTCTTTTATCATTGAGTTACGAAACGCAAGCGTTTCTTGGTCCCCAAATTGGAATGTTGACATTTTTTTCCTTAACTAAAAAGTGCTCTAAAGCTGCATACATCATTCAAAATCGGTATAAACAGACACGCTTGTGAAATAATGACTAAATTGGGACAAAACATCTCGACAATTATACGGAGAAATATCAGTTAATTTGTGGTCAAAATATAAAAATTGCACATGGCAGTGTTGTCACAGCGAACACTCGATTTTGACGTTACATTATAAAAGCGGCTGGCAATTACGCTAAAACTAAGAACACCAGTCGCCCGCTAGCCTCATTGCTGCAAAATTTCGAAATCTTATTTCAAAGATTTTAAATTGAAACTTGGAATGTCGGTTCGGGCAACACTGGCCCCGGAATGTCAGACAGAAGCGATGTGACATTGACATATCGTGTAACGAGGGGAGCGGGCGAGAGTGCTGTAGTGGGTACTGGCGCGGCGTTCACATATTCTGGATGTCGTGGAGAGTGGACTCCATTTCCTCCTGCAGAAGTTTGCTCTTTTCGCGCTCACCGACCAGATCGTCTGCAAGGGGGTGAGGGGGCCGCGGTCAGTCTCACACACAACAACATGCCGATCCGTACAAATATTTTCACAGTGCAATTAAAATTTTCCTTCTTAAAAGGTGATAGTTATCATTAAGATTGTTCATTTCATGTTGCTACTAGATTTGATTTTAGTATGGTTTTCCTTTTTTTCCGCGTTCTGCAAGGAATAAAACTAGAGAGAAAGTAATTTGCCGGAAATCGAAAATATTAACAACTTACTTCACTGGTTTTATCGAGTTACATATAAATTGGTTTGCGATTGCGAATACTTTTAGAACGCAGAAAATTTAGCTCTTTCTGCGTTCTAAAAGGATTGGCAAAACCACAAAAAAAACATCGCATCAACACGAGACGATCTACTTAGTGATTTTCAAGAAGTCGAGGGGTTTCGAACTTTTTAATATTTGAAAAATAGCACTGTTTTTAAAATATTTGGACAAATCAGCGGAGGCACACAACATTAAATAAAAACCATGCGTAAACTAAACATTGAAAAACAACATGAAAAGAACGAGCAAACTAGTGGGACGACATTTAAAAAACATGCTACAAAAGATATGACTAAAGCTCACAGAATTTGGCCTTGCATTCTTATAATCAAAAATAGCAACATTATTGCAAAATAAGTAGGTAGGTATTTAATCCATAAGAGTGCAAAACCAAAATCGGTTCTGTAAACTTGTCAGATCGAAACATTGTTACAATGAAATAAAGAAAATTAAGCTTGAAATTATAGCGTCAAAATGATAGAAAAAGCTCTCAAGTCTATTATAGTACAGCATCAAAACTAAGCCAGTTCCAATGACGGCTAATGGTCTGTGCGTTATGTTTAAGCTTTTGGTTATTTCAAACTGTTATACTTGACTTCAGAGACCTATACTGCTGTACGTTGTAAAATATCTGGACCTTGAAATCTATTCAGAAAATTGCATTATTATCAAAATATGACTGTCCCTTGCTTCACTTTCTAATATGTCTACTTTAGAATTTTTGAGAAATAATTTTAAAATTGTATAATTTTTTTTTTATATAATAGTGTTGGGATATTACCTTCAAGCCTGTCGACCTCCTTCTGGAGTTTCTGAACGGAACGCTCCGCAAATTCAGCGCGAGCTTCAGCCTGAAACATTCAACAACATCATTAGTTCTTGCTCTTGGGGAAACAGCCTGTTTTCTGTCATTTGGCGTGCTGAATGATTGCCAGTGTTTTATGATTTTAAATAAACATTTAAAAAAATATAACACAAAATGTCGACAGAAAATAAACTGCTTTTAAATAAATGTAAAGATACATGCAATTTTAGTTAACTTTAATTTTAATTTCAAAATCTTTAAATCGCTTCTATGTTACGGAAAAATTATTTCTGTTAATCAAACTTTAATCAGAAAAATCTTGTCATTTCAAAAATGTTTGTATATCAAAATTATTATCAAAACATGTTAGCAAAAAAAAAATAACTAAATTATACAGATATAAAGCGGAACACTCATGCATTTACCTTTACCGAAAGCCGCTAAGTGCCGTGAGACACTACAACACTAATAATAACCGTTACCCAGGTACAGAATACGAAATGATTGTGAGAATAATAATAATACGAAATTTATAATAGGGACTTTGGTCAAATGAGGCGCACTGTAAAGTTATGCGAAGTTAAAAATCATAAAGATGTATGAATTTTATAAGAATTTCAAAATATATTTCATTTTTGAACTCGTATCACTTAATATCAGATTAGTAAAATATATATTTTTTATTTATTATATAGCACAGAATACTTATTTACCTACTGAACTTTTAAGGCTCAGGCATTCACAATGCTGTATCTTTATATTTTTAGCGGGTAGTGTCGGAATAGTATAACACTTATATGTATGTATATTGTTCGTGGTTCCAAACAAGATAATAATACTTTATTCAGGGTTTGTAAGTAGGTATATTACGCCCTTTGTTGTTTACTTCATGGTAGCTGTATATGGTTGTTTCAATCGAACATAGCCATATCTAAAAACATCTCACCGACCAAAGCCCCCACAGATAGGATGAACAACTTACTTGCGTCAGTTTCTGGGTGAGACTGTGGATCTTATCCTCGACGTGATCGCGGGTCGCCATTGCCTAGCCACACAGAGCCATTACTTACAAGCGCACATGCGCCTTGTATTGTGAATGTATGCCTTTATTTATAAAAACAAATCTAATTGGAATATAAAAACTCAAAGAAAGAACGTAATATTGGATTGGACGATGTGAGGTATACACAGGAATGTAGAAATGGCATGGTTAGATGCTTGAACTATAAACTGTTCTCTGCTAGATGTAAAGGAGCTATGGTGAAATGGGTGAGCAAAGTTCTAACATAACCCAAAAAGTTGGAGACAACGGGAAATTAAAAGAAGTCAAAAAGGATAAAGACATGAACGGGATTTTTCAAGCCAAATTACATTTGACTGAATGCATGGTTACTAGGAAGGTTAGGAATGGAGGGGTTCGTCATTACTCAAAAACTAAACGATAATAAAACAAAAAGCTTTAGACAACACAATGCGTACATTCACAACACGTCCGGCAATAAGAAACAATTAATACACAGGTAAAGAAAGAATAGAAGGACATCATATATAAATAGATGAAGCACCAACCGCATTCAGCGACACTAAGGGACCTACACCAACGTACGTAGCTAACGACCCATAGACGAACCAATTCAAGATTAGTATTTACAACGTCTCGAATAGATTAATCAAAGGGAACAACACTATCCCCAGAAAACAATGGCGATGAACATGGAACTACACCGCAACCTCTATAGACAATATAACTACAGGTTCTCTCCTGCCAAATTTTACCTCTCTGAGTTGTCTGTCCAGTAGCTTAACTCGCCCTTCATACGTCTCTTCTCTTTGCGTCGCCTGCGATTATTTTGTTAACGAAAATAAAAATAAACACAACGAAAAGACGTTCATGCACAAGGCTGTTTTATCTTACAGCCTCGTTAGACTAAGTTACAGTGTTAATTAAGTTACAACAGGAACACGAAAATCAGAAAACATTGAAGTTACAAATCTAGTAACAGAACTATCTATGCCTTTTTTACCACAGGATCCAGTACCAGCGATTTGATTCAAAGCGATGCCACAGACAGATGTCAACTCTAACACACTGTTCAGAGATTCAGCGATCGCTTGGCTTCGAATAATCAAAACATTGGAGACTGGTCCCAGATAAATGAGGCATATGTTACAAGTCTGTGCACGAAATGCAGTTAGCAAGCGTAGGAAACCACGCTAGTTAATGTCACACCTCCTTTAGGCGGGTGGTGAGGGTTTTGATTTGGTTTTTGTACTCCTCTTCGCGTTGGTTGGCCTGTGTAGAATCGTAAATTTTATTACTATGATCAAGCACAGACAATAAGGACCTGTATCCTAAATCAATTATCTATTGGGTTCATCATCATCATCTATCAATGGTTGGTGCATCATTCCTAAATTATTTTCTTGGGACCATGGATTTATGAAAAGTACGGATAGAATCCTGTCAAATCAAACTTGAATCTTAGCAATGGCGGAATGACATTGAGTGTCAGTGTAAAGAGAGTTGCCAACAGAAGAAAAAATTACCCATAATTTTTATAAATATTCTTCCTAATAATTGTTCACTTATTAATACGAAAACGTGTAAAACTTCTTAGACAGAGATTATGATTGATAGTTTTAAGATCAACAAGTTAATTACAAAATGTTCTCCAAAAATTAAATTTTCATACAATTTTATGGTTGTAACGACTCTACATATTATGTTATGTTATGTCTACTGGCAAACTTTAGGTTAACACAGACCAACTACCTACTTATTCCGAATAACATTAAAATTTAATGTACCTCGTAATGTCCCAAACTTGGGACAAAAGTACCAGAAAAAAAAATTGTTGTAAGGAAGTCTCCGATTCTTTTCACAATTCCTTGAAGTTTAGGTAAATAAGTCCTACCTATTCCTATCACTGCTTATTAATATGAATATGTAAATTATAGTGAATCATTTTAGTTACCTGCTTTAGCCACGGTAATCGTGTTTATTAGACCTACTTTTTATAATTTTCAATTTACGCCACCGCTTTATGGTGCTAACTGCAGTGAATTTTATTGTCCCACAAGAACAGAACAGAACACTGTACTTTCCCGGGATTAAATAGTAACCCCTATTTGCTAATCGAAGAAATTTCAACAAAATCTGTTCAGGCCTCTGAGTGTGTGTGCAGAAGTAACAAAGATAAACACATTCAAAGTCTCATTCCATGTCTAATTTTAGTTTGAATAAATTACTCTTTGTGCCTATTAACTGGCTGACAACATTTTCTGCCTGCGGCTTCGCATACGTTGTTCCTATGGAAATGCCTAACCAATATATATATAAAAAAAATATGCTGCAAATGTACATTTGCAGCCATATCTTATGATTGTTACTGGGAAGATCAGTGAAATGTTATGTGAAAAAATATACATTACTCTCATATTCATTGTTTATTGAGACATTATAAATAAAAAATTATGTATACCTACATAATATAATGCCCGCATGCTTTTACATGAAAAATCTTCATGCACACTTCATGCTACACTAGATTTAGTGGGATTCAAATTATTTTAATTATGAGATTCGCGAATTCAATTTAAATTCCAATTTTCGTCACCCGGAAATCTGAAAAAATATTGACTTTGAGTTATGCCCCACGGCTATCGATAATCTCGATATAACAGCGTAGCATGATCGTCAGTAAAAGTAACTATTATCAAAATGGGTTCAGCTATTTTGGAGGTTAGCTCAAATAAAAAACAAACATATTTCGAAATTCGTATCCCTAAAGCTAAGTTATTGTATAGATATTACAAACTGAAATTCAATATCCTAATTATATTTCGAATACTTAATACATATTATTTTATAGGTGATAAAGGATGATAAAGAAATGCCTATATACCTGATTCATAATTTAAAATCAATAAAATATGAGAATTAAAACATTTTTAATATCCTCCCACACTTACTGGAAAATTTACATGTTTACATGTTGGCAGCACTGGCGAGATTTTGTGCTTGTAGTTTGATTTAAATGTTGATAATAATTTTGCGTCAAATCGATAAAATAAGTTGGTGATATAAGAAATTTATCTACGAAATGTGATCCGGTGTTTTTTGTTGACAATCCCATTGTGACTTTTGCAACATCTGACCACACAAGACGGCGTTTTCCGTTTATTTTGGTTTGTTTACAATGGGGTTCATCAGTTGGTGTCTATAGCCGTAATGGCGATGGCCAGCATACTATTTGATTGATTGGCATGCTTGCTTGATTGGAGTGCTTCATTTTATTTTGTTCTGATACTCCTTCCGAACTTATTTATAGTTTCATGCTTGGGACCATGAAACTATAAATAAGTTCGGAAGGAGTATCAGAACAAAATAAAACGAAGCACTCCAATCAAGCAAGCATGCCAATCAATCAAATAGTATGCTGGCCATCGCCATTACGGCTATAGACACCAACTGATGAACCCCATTGTAAACAAACCAAAATAAACGGAAAACGCCGTCTTGTGTGGTCAGATGTTGCAAAAGTCACAAAGGGTTTGTCAATAAAAAACACCGGATCACATTTCGTAGATAAATTTCTTATATCACCAACTTATTTTATCGATTTGACGCAAAATTATTAACAACATAATAAATCAAACTACAAGCACAAAATCTCGCCAGTGCTGCCAACATGTAAACATGTAAATTTTCCAGTAAGTGTGGGATTATTTCAGTTTCTAATATCTATACAATAGCTTAGCTTTAGGGATACGAATTTCGAAATATGTTTGTTTTTTATTTGAGCTAACCTCCAAAATAGCTGAACCCATTAATTTCGGATAATACTTTTACTGACGATCGTGCTACGCAGATGTTATATCGAGATTATCGATAGCCGTGGGGCATAACTAAAAGTCAATATTTTTTCAGATTTCCGGGTGACGAAAATTGGAAGTTAAATTGAATTCGCATAATCAGATAATCTCATAATTAAAATAATTTGAATCCCACTAAATCTCGTGTAGCATGCAGTGTGCATGAAGATTTTTCATGTAAAATCATGCGGGCATTATATGTAGGTAGGTATACATAAATTTTTATTTATAATGTATCAATAAACAATGAATATGAGAATAATGTATATTTTTTCACATAACATTTCATTGATCTTACCAGTAACAATCATAAGATATGGCTGCAAATGTACATTTAAATAATTATATTTTTTTTTTATATATTGGTTAGGCATTTCCATAGGAACAACGTATGCGAAGCCGCAGCAAGCAGAAAATGTTGTCAGCCAGTAAATAGGCACAAAGAATAATTTATTCAAACTAAAATTAGACATGGAATGAGACTTTGGATGTGTTTATCTTTGTTACTTCTGCACACACACTCAGAAGCCTGAACAGATTTTGTTGAAATTTCTTCGATTAGCAAATAGGGGTAGTTACTATTTAATCCCGGGAAGGTACAGTGTTCTTTTCTGTTCTTGTGGGACAATAAAATTCACTGCAGTTAGCACCATAAAGCGCTGGCGTAAATTGAAAATTATAAAAAGTAGGTGTAATAAACACGATTACCGTGGCTAAAGCAGTACCTAAAATGATTAATTATAATTTACATATTCATATTAATAAGTGAACAATTATTAGGAAGAATATTTATAAAATTATGGGTAATTTTTTCTTCTGTTGGCAACTCTCTATACACTGACACTCAATGTCATTCCGCCATTGCTAAGATTCAAGTTTGATTTGACAGGATTCTATCCGTACTTTTCATAAATCCATGCTTGGGACTTGATAAATCCTAGTCATAAAAATTTAACAAATGGCTCAATAAGTTACAAATACAGACAATATATTACGCTATACCCTACTGAAACAAAACGTTGCTTTACTGTTAAACAAATGCCAGGCAGTATTTTTCTTCTCTATCTTGCGTCAGATAAAAACAAAACACTGCCTAGTAATTTGTCTCAGTTATATTTAGTTATGCAAGTTTTATTATTCCCAGCTCAGCGTGGAAAGCCTAGACAAAACTTTGACAAGGCTAGAATATAAAAAATTACATGGAATAGTTATTGAATTAGAGGCTAATCGATCCTATACAGTAAGCCAGATTTTAAGGAACTGGGCTTCATCCCTTGATTTATATCTGTGCCTCTTGCGATAGGTGATTATAAGTGAAAATCCTTCCATATTGAAATAAATCACATAAAACTTAGATTTAGATAGGCAAAACAAACATGTATTAGACCCATAATTGATATATGAATATACTAGTGGTTTCTTTTCCACTACTTCCACAAGTGGACAAAATATTGAAGTCAAGAGAAAATGAATACCTTAGTTGTTTTTTAAATAATTTATATTTTGTAAGCCTAAAGCAATGTGAGATACATTGCTTGAACATTGATTGAAATCTGAAATTCACTGCATTTTGTGAAATTCTTTATTATAAATTAAACCTAAGCTTGTCTAGGCTATCTGCTAGATGCTAATATTTGTAACTTATTGAAATTGGGTCCTTATAACAATAGAAGTAAGGTATATAACTGGTCGGTAACATACCTTCTCCTCGGAGACTTCCAGGGACTTCAGGTTGTTGCCAACGACACGGAGCTCCTCCTCAAGCTCGACGATTTTGCTGGAATTAGCGGAACAGACAATCAATTTCTACTGTAGTAGAGTTTAAAATCGTTTGGGGATTGTGATTCTTATGGCTTTAGTCATTACTAAATCAATTTACTTTGTAGTAAAATTGGAAATTGCTTTTAAAATTTGATTTTTAGTATGAAAATTGTCAAAACTAACTTTCGAAAACTTTATGAACTGAAGATACAAATTTCATATTAGATTTCAAAGTCTATTTTTAATATTGTGTTGCCACAAATATTTAATAGCTGCTATTTGTACAAATTGGTTGGTATTTCGCCCTATTCATACTTTAAGGGCTTTCGATCAACTGTAATAAGGGTCAAGTATTGATCCATGTCCGACAAATTAAAGAATGGGGTTACGAATGTTTTGTATTAAAATTTAGTACAAATTATTATGCAATGCAACGGCCGATTTGCGCAATCGGAATGCACGTTTGTGTAGACTTACTTAAATTTAATTTGGTTCATACTTTATCGAAACCACAAACCGGTAGGTACCATTTATAGATACCTATTTAATTCAAGTAAAAATTCTTATATGTTAAGATTTCCGAAACTTCCAGAAACAAAGATTCACTGTTTATAAGTAGGTAGTACAGGCAACCGCGCGAGGATATAAACATTATTTTAATAGTTATTAATATCAATGCATAATGAAAAAGTAGGTACGCCTTGATCACGTCGAATAAAAAGTATCCGTTAATTATATAAATATAATATAATTAACCAGCAACCGTAGGTCAAAAAATCAATTAACTTCAATAACAGTAAAACTTGGCTTATCAGTAAGCAATAAATTAAAATGATTACGCGCTGTAATCGTATCATACCAAAAAATTATGTTAAATTGTGCAAATCGGCCTTTGCTTAGATTAAATGCACGTTTGTTTTCGAAAGCGGATTATTGTTAAACAAACGAATAAAATTGGAATAAATTGGTATTATCTGGTAAATTAAACATGCAATTCGTTGCTTCAACAAAAACTTGTATTGAAAGAAACGTTCTACTACGTTCAGCGAACCTGACAAGTTAGAATCGCACTGGACGACCTTATGGCACAGTGCGTGAATACATCAGTAGGTAAAACGGTCAGGGGTAACCACAAACATCCTGTCAGTTGAATATGAATACGTGACAAGTAATCATCTCTCATTTCATTTCAATGCTAAAAAACTTGAATCTAGCAATTTGAATTCCTGTCGAAGCAACAATTAATCAGCGTGCATCAGCGAAAATTGCTCATACGCATAAGTGAAATTTGAAATAGTAAAGATATATAAACTTTCTTCACCGCTACACGCTTCCTTTGATGAATGATTATTTGTTGATTGAGTTACGAAAGCTGATAAACAAGTTTATGTCATCCAATCCGATGTCCATAGATCTTTATTTCTCAGTTACTTACTATAATAAAGACAAACTAATTTAAAAACAAGAAAATTACACGTATTTGCAATGCATTTACAGAAACATACCGAAATCAGCTGTTCTTTGTCTATCCCACGGCGATGAAAAGTATTGTCTTTAATATAATGCGTGGTACTCACAAGTCGCTCTGCTCAGCGCGTTCCTCAGCCCTCTCCAGGTCCTGCTCCATGAGGACCAGCTTCCGCGCCACCTGACGCCGGCCGCGCGTTAGTACGCACACACACAAACACACACACACCACGGTACACTCGCGTGTATCGCGCGTCCTTACACCGCTCTCGACCGCGAGCTTAGTGCTGTGTTACTACTGCTGGTTATGTATACTGTGCAGGGATGTGAGGGAACGGGTTCGGGTGATAAATGGCTTCTCGTGAAGGACGTTTGTCTTTTGGTTTAACGGGTTCCGATGGAATTTTTACAAATAATTATATGAAGAAACTACAGTGAAAGAAATCGTAGTGAGGTATCGATGCAGGCATATGATCTACATAGCTGAGAGGATCTAATAACCTCGTCAGTTCGTTTTTTTCTCGAGACCAATATGTCAATCAAGTCTCGTGTCATTGACCACGTCATCAGACATCTTGTCTTGTAGCTGGAGGAATTTTAAAGATGATGTGATGTGAGGAATTCTTGACGCTGGAGGGATTTTAAAGGATGTGATGAGAGGATTTGTTAGAGATGGAGGGTTACCTAAAAAAATTCCAAAAGCATACAAGCAAATCCACTCAGGAAACGAAAAGCAAGGGTCGAGGGCGGCGTCAGAACTCTAACAACTAAAGTAAACGAAGGGTTGTCCCAAAACATTTAGTTCTATAAAATTACTTTATTTTTTGCAATGAAAAAATTATTAATCTAAGTGCTATCTAGTGCATTATCGTATTCGTTATGTGATGTGTGCGGATGCATATGTGCGGCACGCATACGGCCAGTAATTCTGGTGTAATGCGGTGCATATCTGAAAACGAAAATTGCCCTATACCACACATATTCCTGACCAGCTAGCTCGCGCCAGACACACACAGAAGACGGGATTTTAGTCGACACATGGACATGAAAGTTACAAGTAAGAAATATCCATGAGATGGGGCAACCCTTGTTTTTAGTCTGACTAGAGGTTACCGTCACTGACGAAGAACTGTCACTGGCGCTAACCTCAAACTTACAAACTATAGCATTATTTGTCCAAAAGAATATTCCTTTTGAACAAACAATACCAGATTAATAATGGCGTATGCAACTAAAAATAAAATAAAAACTGGCACTGCTACACAGCTACTGCTACACGAAGACCTAGAAACGAACATGCAAAAAAACCAAGAGCCTAGGTTACAAATACCGATGTAGGTAAATCGGGTTACTGTGCGGCATGTTAAGAATGCAAATGAACAACCATGCAGAACGCTGACGAAAATAAAGCCTTCGGACCGCCGCGTAAGCCTCATTATTGTTCAACAGCGATGTACTTTCTCGAGACAATAATGTGACTGACGTAGTCCTGGGCGTTGGTTGGTTGAAACCTACGATTCGCCGGAGTCAGCACGCTCCTCGGCGCGCTCCAAGTCTGCCTCCACCATGGCGAGCTTACGAGCAACCTGGACGTTACAAACACAAAACTAATTATTATCCAATAAACAACAGAATCGAAGAAAGCTGTAAGTCACGAGAATCCGCTGTAGACTGGCAGGGCTGGCTAAGAAAGGCCGTACTAGGATCTTTTAGGATTTCATGAACCAAACAAACCTAAAAAACGTCTTTGGGGCTATGTACAGCGACTTTTTATGGATCATAGGACGGGTAAAGTTAAATACACGGCTATTGAGTACAACGTAGTTGTGTACAACCCTCACAAGGCAACTTATGTAAGGAGACTGGTTACCCTATAAGGCAACAGACCAGCACTCCTTCTAGGGACTGACTTTTACAACCGCTAAGGTCACATGTCAGGGGAAATAGGACATTATTACTATTAACCATCTGGTCGATTATGCCGTGTTTAATCGATGCCGAACGGTGAGCACTTTAATTGGATAGTAATAGCGGTATCTTATCTATTTGATAAGGGTTCGACAAACATCGATGTACTTGAAACAGTAACACATTTCAGAAGCATACTCTATGTTATTTAAAGGGAGGTTATGGTTAGTATGGCAAATCATAAACCATTATAATGGGTAAACACATTATTGGGAGATCATAGACAAACAAAACATTAACCCTCATAATCATGATCTTTTGATAACGCCTTATCAACTATCAAATATTTTAGGATATTGTGTTGTGGTATTTTACTCACAAAATACAAGCAATTTCATAGTTTTCTAGCAGTATCAAAGGACTGCATAAGAGGTAAGTCAGTAAGGATATCGAGGGTTGAAGTAGACATTCGAAGGATTTTAGAAGTGTCAGTAGGGGAAACTGCAACACGCATCGGGACGTCTTTCAGGTGACGTCTCTAGAAATAAAAGTACGACACACACTTTGCGTAGGTACTATTGATTCCCAAATGCATTGTATTAAATAAATCCATTTGAGCTTCACAAAATTTTAGAAATAATGGTTTTATCATTGTATAATTCTTTACTTCTATAGCTGTGATATAGGGAAATATATTCATTCAATGGTATAAAATCAAGCTATCCTGATAAAAAACAAATCTGAAAAGTAGATTAACTGTTAGACTCAGCAGAGTGAGAAAGTTATTAATATCTCGGATTGCAATCCAGCTAAGCAAAACCATTTATGAAAGTTATAATCTTTATTACGATAAAATTATCTAGCAGTTGTTGAAGAACGAATTCTTGATAGTATATTATAAAATTCCCATTGTTTTAAGTTTAGGCTAAACTGCTCCCTTTTTCATTAATTTACCAAGATAGAAATAATTTGAATTATTATATGGATGTATAATTTGAAACTCAGTTACTGACTTGTTGCTCAGATCATGTAAGCTCTATTGACCGGAAAAGAAGATTTATAATGAATAAGTGTGTGTCGTAAAGAAGCAGGCAATCATCAAAACCAAACAACATCGACACTCCATAATAAACACCTCGTCGTATTTCTTGTCAGCCTCCTCAGCGAGGAACCTGGCTTCCTTCAGCTGGTTCTCAAGGGCGTCCATACGTTCCTCATCAGCCAAGGATCTGTTCTCCAGAACCTTGCGGGCGCTACAAGGGATCACAACTTTAGAAGATAATAACAACTGTATTCCGGAAGAATAAGGTGCAGGTTGTTTTTCACTGGCAGATTGATCTGCCCTGATGGTTTGTTAGACTTTATTCTGGCGAATAAAGTGCGTTTCAAGGGTAGCCCGAAAGAGACATGCAAAACAACACTAGGGACATACAAAGCGACTTCTGGAAAACCTGCGGAGAAACTTTGAATCAAACCAGCAGTTGTTAGAAAGTTTTGAGTGAAATTATCATTTAAAAAAACAAAATTTGAAATTAAAGTGCTTGTTAACTGCTGGCTTCAAACACATTAAGGAGAAACTAAATTAAAAGGTTTTTATCGCCGTTTAATTTATATTCTGCGTAAATGAAAGAAAAACATTCGAAATTGCACAAGTCTATAACGGGCTAATTTATCTTGTCGTTTCGCAATATTTCGAAAGTTTTTTCACCGAAATAATCCAGTTTTCGTGACATTTTTGCTTAACAAAAACTAGGCTATCAGGTTTTTACGAAAAGATCTATAACTATATGTAATTCGTGGCATTAAGGAGACCTTTTGGTTTGAACTCTACCAGTTTTTCAACCTGGCCGTGAGTTGTATCGATCATTATTGCAGTATGTATACCATTATCACATTCTAGACCACTTGGCTAATTGTCAACCGTTCAAACAATAGAAAGGTTCGCCGGCCGGGGCATAATAATAAACTTTGGCTTTGATAAAACTAGTATGACTAATTTTAGGTTTGCGTAACACCACGAACGATCACCATGTAGCTTGACAGGCGTAAATGTAGCCACAAAACAATTGCAATTACAGTATTTTTTTTTTCGTAAAAACCCATCTTTCGTAAGTCAAGATGACTCATATCCATCAGTGTACTATTACTGCTGTTATATGGTGTTTTTCTAGACAACTTGTAGCTACATTCATGCAAGTCGAGCCACATGGTAGTTTTGTAAGTAAATGACGACATGACGGAGTATTTTTTCACCTCTTCGTATTTCTTGTCTGACTCCTCCGCGATGAGTTTTGCCTGAGACAGCTGGGCTTCCAAAATGGCGACACGGTCATCTTCCATATTGGTTCTATTCTCCAACGCCTTGCGTATTCTGGTTAGTGCGGGGCCAAACACATGCGTGTTATAACATTGATAAAAACAATCGATACTGCAAATCGATAGCTCCCAACACTATGGGAGTATGACTTGCAGTATGTGTGATTATTATGAGTAAATTCAAATGGTGGATGAGTCTTTCGCCTGTCAAAATAATAAATGATGGTTTCTAGATGTATTATTTTGCAGGCGTAAATTATAATGATATCTCGACTTTCTTTGAGCAACAATTAAACTAATTGAACTATAATACATAAAAACATAGATCTTGTCTCAAAATATGGTGGTTAAGGGCATATAAAATACAAGAAAAACATTCATGCACAACAAAACAAAATAAAAATAAAGGTAAGTAAAACAGTATGAAGTTAAGTAAAATCCAATTTGAGTAGTTGCATTTGAAGAAGCCAAATAATGTAGGACAGTCTCAATGTCGACCCGTCTAGCAATCGTTGCTTAAGCGGTAAGTTAAAAATTATGTTTTCGTATGAACAACCAAAATATTCGTCAATTTTTTTATTGAACTCTTCAAATTCAACTGAAATACTCCATATTTTTTTATCATCTTCTAAAGATTTTTTTTTCTCTTTCTCTTTTGCGATGTTCCCCAAAAATTTAAAGGTTAAAGATTTTTCAACATGACACTATACACCTGCTTTAAAATTATTGTCAACTATATCGGCAGGATCAATGGCAAAGTTACTCTTCAAAAATTCAAGAGAATTTTAAAATTTACACCCTAAATTTTTTTTAAACTATAGACATAAAAACTAACTCGCATTTGGCTTATTCCTTCTAAAACCCTATTCTCACTACCCCATAGACCTACTAGGTAAAGAATATTCACTTCCCTTCTAGCATGGTGTGGACTCACCGTTCGGACTCATCCGCAGCCTGGCTGGCCTCGGACAGCTTGGCGGTGGCGGTGGCGAGACGCTCCTCGGACCTCTCCAGGTCCTCCTCCAAGAGTTGGATGCGTCTGTTCAGAGCCGCGACTTCGGACTCGGCCTGGAAAAGAGGTGGTCATCAGCATGTGGAAAGATCCCAACGGGATACACAGACCGCAAAATGTCTTGGGGGTTTTTAATATAGCAGGTAAATTGTGATTCTCGTGTGATATGATTTTCTTCCTGGAGAATAGAGGTTTGTGCTACAATAAATACAGCTTCATAATAATTATCAAAGAGTCAATGAATTTCATTATTCTGTAATTTGCTGTTTTTTAGGACACCGGCGATCTTACTTTCAAATAATAAAATGTGTTTGCTGGATACGTAAATTTACAAATACTCAGGTAAGTAAATTCAGGCACCGCATTCTGTGTTTGGTGTTTGTTCAACAACGAAATCGATGTCGTTCTAATAATATTAGTTCTCTCAGGTGAATCAACTTACACCTGCCAATTAGGAACGTCTGCAAAACATCAAAGCAACACGACGTCCTCAATTTGACCAGCTAGGTAAGAAGTACGTGAATTCACTCGTAGATAGCCCAAGGCATGTCGTGTAAGGAGAACAACCGATTGTATCGAGGGGCCTCGTCATGAGCGTAAACTTTAAATCGTAAAATCTCATACACCTCATATGGTCATGGTACAACACACGATGTAAGAACGCCTATAAGCAGCAATTTAAAGTCGATGGACCAGAAAGAACCCTACACATTTTTTCTAAAAACGGAAAGCTCGTAATCTTTTATGGATAGAATAAAAATGGACAAAAAAACGGATACCAGACAGGTAGCGCCCGGGGCGGTTGACCAATAGTGATGCGATGCAATACCGTTACCCTATCGATATTTACTCCACATGTAAAACATCGATGTAAGTGCCTGTTACCATACCACCAAGTGTGGTAAAATGCGGACATTGTTTAACGTCTGTAAGTACGTGGTAGGAATGCAATAAGATACATTTTGCCAGTTATTTATATTCAAGATGTCACACATGTTATGACATCACATCAGGCGTCCTTGCTCAGTCCCACTTTGTGGTCCTTTTATCCTGTGTCGTCGCCGGTGCGTGCTAATAATAGTCGTGACGAGCCTAGCAAATCAGCGCTGTGCTCTTTCAAGCACATTTATTTCAAGAATATCTATCGACACGCTAACAAGTGCTTCATTAATGTGACTGATTAACATGTCCGCAACGCAACTATGATTTAGAACGTTTACCTTGAACTAAGAACATAATTTGAATTGCTGAGACTATTTTAAAGAGTTAAGCCTCTTATGTCGGGTCAAAGACCTCTTGTGGAGGTAACAAAAAGTTTCGGTTATATAGTTTCTGGTTTTTCAAATGCTGGGTCTGGGTGTGCTTTTGTAACAGGTGCACTTTCGCCGGGAGAAGCACATTGTTTGGGTGGGATCGGCTAGGCAGAGCATTGTTCGTTTCAATGGGCACATACAAAAGCGAGCCCTTTTCCAATAAAACTGTAATACCATACGGTCACGCGACCGACTGGTGAATTATTATGGCGTACACCCCATGGCGGATATTACCAAGAAAGTAAGTAATACTGTTCAAAGTTTATTGCAGTATTTAATCTCGGTATGGCAAAGGCATGGTTATTGCTTTCCATTTAGAGAACAAGGCTCGTCAGCTAAATGAATGGCTGTTTACATTCTAATCAGCCGTAAAGTCACGTTCCTCATTCAAACCAAAACAATTAAACCTAATTTAGAAATCTTTACAGTATTGTAATAGTAAGTATATAATTAAATATACAGCTTGAAGTTTTAAATTTAGTTTCTTTCTCCTGCATCTCGTACCTATGGTGGAGCGACTAACTGTTTCCATTGACTACGAATGACATTTTTAGAGCTGACCTCAGCAATCGCTGATCAAACATGTTGACTTCCGATGTTGGTACACGCCTACAACATACTCAAAACTAATCGTACAAGTACTTTTTCAATTGTAGACACATCTTCAAGACCTGAATTGGTGCCACGGTCAACATTTATGTTTAGAACATGGTTAACTTTTGTACTATCTACATCGAAATATGACTTTCTTATCGTCACTGATACACGTAAGGAGATAAGGCATAAAGCATGCGATGTTTTTCAAGATAGGTGTCATACATGGCGTTGATATTAGCGAGAATGATTCAACATGGAACTTGGTTCGAAAAGATACTAGGTGTTGGTTGTCAAGTGTATGTTTGCAGCTGTGTATGATCGCATAGGTAGTATGCAGAAGGAGTTACGTCATGTGATAACAGCGGCGGCGGACACGCCTTGTGGCGCCAACGATCCTTCGAGGACATCCTAAACAGGAATGTACTGAGTCCGCGCTACACTCCCGCCGGTACGCTCTACATGTGCCACAAAAGACCGGTACACGGCCTCCAACGCAACCAAACCTGTTACGTGTAACAGAAACCGGCGCTACACCACGTACCAACACCAACCTATTTTATAAAAAATGCATTTCACGAAACCATTCACCGAGTTTCGGAATTATCGAGGTAACATTTTTTGGGAACAACACTAAATTCGTTGAAAAGAATGATGTACCCGATGGAAAGAATTATTATTCGCTATCTCTTTCTAAGAGATAAAGGCGAGATGAATCCGAAAGGGACGTGAATATGCGTACGTTGCCTGCACACCTAAGTATGGCCGGACATTACTCACTATAGGTAGATAGCACAAGCGCTGATAACTTCCACAATTTGACCCTGCCATAATGAACACAGGTAACACATTATAACTGAATTTAGAAATTTCACTTAGCACATTACAAAACACGTTTCCTTACTTCTTCTCTCCGCATAATTTCCACTTGTAATCGTTTGTGGTACTCCTCGCACTCGTCCTTATATTTCTCCATTTCCTCTTTAGTTTGACGCATTTTCTTCTTGAGAACGTCCAGGATCGTTCCTTGCTGCATGTTCGTCGTCATTTTGATGCACTTTTGTGTGTAAATGGACTTCCTAAACTATAAAAACGAGAGACACCTTCGCCCTAGTCGCGAAAATGCCAACTGACTGCCCGACGAGAGGCGAGATGGGCTCGGCTCGAACGACACAGCCGGCGAATAAAATGGCCGCCACCGAACCAACAACTATGACTTCACGCGCGACACGGAAACTGCACTTCGATTTTACTGAGCTGATTAAGTGTACTGACCTACTGGGAATTCTATCGATAAATAACGAATAATTAAAATTAGTTTTTTACAGTGAACATTCCCAGTGACTTTGACAGCGGTACACGATGCAAACGTCACACGTACGTGTTGCGATAAGCTCTCAGACAGACTGCAGAGGGCGGTGGCTCCACCTGTGCATATTCACTGGAAACTACATCCGTAGGGTCACATCGAAGGTTACATAAAAGCCCAAAATATGGGATCGGCGAAACGCTACAATGACCTCATACAATGTAGACTACGGAAGTGGAGTTCAAACCCAGCAAAGGGATAATTTTATCGCCATTGTTAAGTTACAAATTCAAATGCATGGGAATTTTAAGCAATCACCAATTAAAGTTATGTAACCACTCCATGAATGAAATGTAAGAATGGAATAACAAACTAAAACAATAAATAAAAATAATGCTGGACAGATCCACACAGCATCATCTAGCCCCAAACTAATCAGAGATGTTATGGGTACATACTATTTACCTTTTTAATAAATAATGTCGTTACTAGATGACTGATAGTAATAAATATATAACATAGATAGATATTTTTAGTATACATAGAAAACGACCAGAACACTTCGAACAACTATCAGCAGATATTTATTTATTTATTTATTATTATTAATTTGAATTACCCGACCCAGACGAGCATATTAGCGCCATCTAGAGTTCCGACGAGAATTAAGAATAGCCTTCGACTGTATGTAATGTACGAGTCATCGAGTCGGCACACAAATTCAAGAACCACCGAATTTATTCTGACGTCATTTGGAAAGTATGCTCAGTACCTAGCTGCTTAAAATTCCTTGGTAACTTCGCTGTGGAAAAAATACCAGCTATGTCGGTAAAGCAGACCCTGTTTTGTCTTGTCTTGTCTGCTAAATGTATGGAACGGAACAGGATAACTAGATTTATGTACCTATTCTATTCCAATAAGTAGGTATTCATTGATAATTAGATTACCGATAACTAATTTACTGGGAATAACAGATATATTCTGATCAAGGAACTGTATTAAATGCTGCTGGTTTATGACATTCGATAGTTTTATAACTTTTAGATCGTAGCATTTTTGGTATCATACAGTTTTACTGGTCAATCACCTCACCTCGCTTGGCTCATTTTACATGCGAACATTTTGAACTAATTTTATTGGCCTTGGTTGATTTCAGCATTTTTAGTAAGTACTAGCAGGTGTGTTTTTATCTCTTTAGTTGGGTAAGTTTTTTTAGTTGGGTTATTTTTCTGCCATATTACATACCTACACATTTGTGCAAATTATTAAAATAACTTAGGGGAGGCCTATGTCCAGCAGTGGACTAGCATAGGCTGATATGATGATGACTAAAATAACGCATCGGCATTTAGTATATTACTCGGCTCTATCGTACCTATTTACTTACATATATCCATTTTAATGAATAATTCAAGTACATTAAGTAGGTACTGCTATTGTTTCTATTATTGGCTTTTATTTCAAAATATATTAAACATAAAGCAGGTACGTCATTGTAAACGAATTGAGGTAATGTGTGTATTACATTTCCTGAAGAGCGTTAAAGTACCTATCGTTTAGGTAAAGTAATGTAAGCTAGCATTACGTTTCATGAACTACTACAGTCTTTTACAACAGTCTGCAGTTAGCTCAACTGTACATACTAGTTCTAATTTGGTTATTTTATTTTAATTTCCTTTGTTGATAAAGATTTTATGTGTATGTGACTAATATTCTATAGTTAATTCTGTCGAAAAAATGAATTTGAACTAAAAAAAAAATTTTCTTTATTTCGGTACATAAACAAAAGGTAAAGTACATTTTAAGCTCATAGCGTCTTTAATCCTAGAATAAAGTTTTATCTACACACTAGGAGACTTTTTTGTCCCCTTATTACTAAACACAATTATAAATCCACTCTCACTTGGAGAATGGTCTTAATTTTATGTAATTTTCTTTTTATAATAATTAACCAATCAGATTTATTGCTTAATTATTGTAGTGCTAAAATAACAATGCAAGCTTATTTATTTTACCATTAATTACTCTTATGTATTATTCATTTCTAATAGGTATTTGCTGAACATAGAACTGCTCTTTGAACATGCTGCGTACACATATTTAGGGATTCAGTCTCGTCTTTGTAATCGTTTCCTGCTATTTGTATATTATTTGATTTAATTCTGTTTTGTGTGCCAAATTAAAAATGAATAAATAAATAATTATATATGTAAGCAAGCATCGTAGAAATGATGCGGTAGGCAGTCACGCACACGATGATCGCTGCATGGCTAAAAGTGTCCCTTAGCTTTATCCTGTTTTAACGTTAAAACAGGACCTTTTTATATGTATTTCATAAGATCCTTTTATAAGTACATGTAATTTTAATAATAAATAGCAGTTCGCGCCTGCTTCGCACGGGAACTTAACAAAAATTTAATTTTTCATTCGGAACCCTTACTTTTTTTTTTAAATATTATAGCCTATGTTCATCAGGAAAAATTTAGGATTCTAATGGTGAAATAATTTTTCAAATCAGTACAGCACTTTCGGAGCCTATTCAATTAAAACAAATAATCAATTCTTTCCGCTTTATAACATTATACAGATAAAATAATTTATATGCCAGTAATAATTTTAACAAATCTCACAAGAGTTAGACTGCCATATGTCTCGCAAATCATCGCCATGTGGTCGAACCGAAGGCTGGTACCAACATGGTCATGTCCGAATACTATTGCATTCGTGCGACGCCGATAGTGACCTTTGATGGACATCTGGACATGAATCATGCTTGCTATATTCGTGTACAGCTAGACAGCTTTTAAATATTACACGCGGTATCAAATCGATATTACTAGGCTTAGGTGTTTTGTGTTTCGTTCTCTAGTCTTAACTTTTTATGAAAGATGCTGCCTGCGGTTTTACACGCGCTTTTCAAGCAGCTAATATCACGGGTTACTAAATTTCATTAAGATGCATTCAGCCGTGAAGGCGTGAAAACGTAACAGACAGACACGGTTACCGAATTTATTATACTAGAATGATAGATAGATAGAAAATTCTTTATTGCACACTTTACAAAACAATTTATAAACGAAATTAAAATTAAACAATACCTACTCAAACGCAACACAGTATAGCTCAAATCGCAATTTCATTAAACACTACAAAAAATAAGAATTGTTAAAATCGGTCCAGCCGTTCACGCGTGATGTCGTGCGTGACCAAGGGAAATAAGAATTCATAAAACATCATTTAAATAGATTTTCGTCAATATTATAAACTAAATTACCCTACTAGTTTGTGACATGTAACTTGGTGTTATCAATAACGAATGAGACCTACCTATTGTATTGTACTGTAATCTCCTAATATTCGGGCGTAAATTTTCGTACAATTGGGTATTTCGGCATTTTATTGAGTCAATATAATTAAATTAATGCATCGATCCGCCTCATTGTGCACGGTGAGCAGCGGAAGTCGACGAATTTGAGTCAATTGCGAGCTGTCTTTTTACTATTGAGAAATAAATTAGGTTTAGAATGTTCCAGTCTTAAGTTTTTTTCATGTTTATTTCTTTATATTCTCCGCAAGTCATACAAAGGAAATTAATAATAAATATATAATACCTATTTACCTACTGCTTTGTTATGATTATTTCTATTTAATATCTGTTAGTTAATGTAATTGGTTTATATAATCATTTTAATCAAATAAATAATAATACAAATAATTGTGCTAGTAAACGATTGACTTTCGAATGTTTAGAGAAAATATTGTTTTTCTCGTTTTACACCTAAGTTGGAATCACACCACACTTGGGTAATCAAACGATTCGCTTTTTATTGAGAATGTTCATAACGTATGTTACGTTTTACTGATGAAACTAAATATATTCGAATAAAGATTCCAATCAATGAAACGCGGCATAAATACCTTCATACTTCGTGTAGGTTATCATTATTGTATGTTATATGATTTATGTAGGTAGTACATACAACATACGACTTTGAATAAATCTTATTACGGTTGCAAATTAAATAAATAACGATGGTGGACTATCCACACAGCATCATCTAGCCCCAAGCTAAGCAGAGCTTGTGTTACGGGTAATAATGACTTATTAACATAAAACAATGTATAAGATAGATATTTTTTTACTATACATATATAGAAAACGACAAGAACAAAATATCTGCAGATCGTACAAATTTTTGTCCCGTGGCCGGATCGAACCCGCAACCATCTGCGTCGCAACGCAAGCGGACCTTCGCCCACCGCGCCACAGAGGTCGTCCAAAATTAGCTCATTATTAAATGTAGGTGTTCTTTATAACACCTACACTTTGATCTTAGCCAAAAGGCCGAGAAGCGTTTTTTTCATAACACCTTCTTTTAAAGATGTTTCATAAGATCAATTTTGTTTAATTTCAGATTACCTAGTTATTAAATGTAGACGTGTTCTATTAAGTATAACACCTTTTAAAGATGGTTCATAAGATCAATTTTTTTGTTATTTCTGATTAGGTAGTTTACGCATTTTAATGGTAAACACGAACTGATGATGCTGTTGTCTCCTTTAGACAACAGCATCATCAGTTCGTGTTACTTTAGAAAGTTGGGAACCTAGATGCATATTTTAGCTTACATTATACGAAGTTAAACAGCAATTTAAATGAACAATATTCATGTGGACTGAAAGTCTGAGACGTACTTCGTCTCATTCTTATCATTATCATTCCTAGAGTCGGATGTTCACAAAATATATAAAACATTCCGAGACAATGAGATAAAATCGTCTCAATACGTGCCCACGTGTGCAGTGCTCACTATTGTAAACTCGCATTCTTAAGCTGTTAGGGCGTTTTTCCACTGTCGTAATAAAACAATATCGGACGACTAAGTCTCTAGCTGTTCCCATTACGACTGTTTGTCGTCATTGTATCGCCGAGATTTTTTTTTAAATGACTAATGCATCTAGTTGTTCCCTTTGGATCGCTACGACATAATATGATTCACGACATAGCAGTCGGCTTGTCGTTTGCACATCATATTTCACAATATGAATCGTGACGTTTTTCTTTCGTTTTACGACTGTACTACTAGCTGTTCCCATTATAACGAGAATCTATCGTTACAACAAAGCAAGTGTTGTCCGACCGATAAGTAAGCAAATACCTTCATTTAAATATCATGCACAAGCCACAATGTTTTAATATAAACAGCACGGCTTTCTTTCGTAACGATACAATGGGAACGCGCCCTTATAAGAAATGTCTCAAGTGCAATGAATAACCAACCCTATAACTGAACGGTAGAGGTGTAATTCAGAGAACGTAAGATAGTACGCAAGGTCACGTGACCATCGCGCACCATAGCAACGACATCTATCGGCGATGTGTGCGATCGAGCGAGTAAACATGTCAATTTGTCAAATGGTATTACAGCTCAGCTGATCGCCGCGCGCGCTGCGCGCCGCCCGTGTGCTGCGGACCATCAAGACTTTCCCGAACGCGATTAAAAATAGTTCTGTGCGCATTTGGCCCACGCACTCACACACCTAACTCAAATAATTAAGGACATTACCCTTCTTAATGCCGTGTTCTTGATATTCTGCAACTCATTCTTGATCAGCGCAAACTTCATCATCGTATCGGAGGAGAATATGGAGCTGCCGAACGCCAGGCCGGGGTAGTCCGCACACCTCCTCCGCCGCCTGCTTTCTCTTTCCGCCAGCACTTCCGTGCATTCGCTCGTACACCTGAGTTTCGCTAGCTCCGCGGTCTCAGGGTCTTCATCAGTCGTCTCCGGGGGGTCGAACGAGAACTCCGCGCCGTCGCCCGCACCGCGCTCTTCTCTGAACGAGAAGTCATCATCAGATTCCAAAGAGTCTGCGTCCTTACCACTATTATTGGCTTCGAGTGCATCGTCACTGTTTGTCCTTGCCACTTGTTGAGATTCACTAGCACTATTGACACAAGGCACAACATCGTCTGTTTGTAAGGTCACTTGTTGGATCGGCGTGTCGGGGGGTTGACTAGGGGCGGGGACGCGGGTGCCCCGGTGGTGTTGGTGGCCCCTGCGCCGCGCGGGGGTGCGCCCGTGGGCGTGGGGCGCGGGCGCGGACATCACTACATGAATTCTACTCTCCGCGCGCTCCGTCCGCCCGCAAGGCGGCGGCGGCCATATTGCCTACCTGTCAATTGCAAACAAAACAGTGGCGCTGCAAGCGCTGCTTTCAAGCGGCCATGTTTGTTTTCGTTGCTGCTTTACCGACAGTGCACTTGCATCTGTTAAAATTATTTAGAAGCGGGTGAAGGCTTCTATTCAATGCGATGAAAAATATTTAAATTTTTCGTGATCGTTTCGAAATTACATTGAAATTATGTAATTAACTTTCTCAAAAGTTAATAATGAAGGTCGGAATTTAATGGCTAAAATCGATCACAATGATATGGAATGTCCCGTTAACGCGTTAAACGTTTCTGAGTTAGACAGTGACGCGATCTCCCGAATCTATTTATACGAAACACCGGGCAGCGGGCCCATATTAGGTGTCGGTGTCTGAAAATAGCGCGCAGCCCCCTACAGCGCGGCGTACGCGGGCAATACTTTGAACGTGGAATGCGCTCGGTTCCCGCCAGTCAT
This sequence comes from Eupithecia pulchellata, assembly GCA_963931895.1. NCBI lineage: Eukaryota > Metazoa > Arthropoda > Insecta > Lepidoptera > Geometridae > Eupithecia > Eupithecia pulchellata. Next base: position 9,576,157 of record OZ007536.1, on the reverse strand, counting down.
GTGACGTCACAGATAAACAATGAAATAACGTTCCGATTTACATTTTCATAACAGTATTGCATTATGTATGTGAATCGACTCATTTATCTGCCAATGAAAGAAGATGCTGAGCTTTTGCGAGTAGTAGGTACATGAATAGTATCACAATTTCACAAACCGTTGTTTTGGGAATGTAGGTTATGTTATCGATAGGATTTAATTAAAGGATGATAGTTACTTATTTAAACTACACAACGCTTTAATGTGCTGTGTAATTTAATGAGTTACAGAGGCTATTAAACAAAGTTCTAGTTGAATAATTATAAAATGACATTTGAACTGTTGCTTTTGGAAAGTTTCATAAAAGCATAAACAACTAAGAGAAGGCTATAAGAACAAATTAAATAAGACTAACCACCGAACGCAAATCAGATTTACTCGTATGTAAGTCTCAAACATCGCGACGTGAGACGCGCTTTCGTCTGAAGGGTATTTGGGGTTAAAGCCCTTTCTTTACTTTTAAGAGGTAGGTAATTAAAAGAGGATAAATATTGGAATCTCATCTCAATCCATACCTATTACTCATAAGCATTACCCAGCCAGACAATAGAAATTACCACAACGATGATGGAAATCGATGTTTACAGTTACTGTTGAACATAAACACCAAACACAAACAATAAAAATCTCCTAAAGGTAGCAATTACTTCACGCGAAAATGCACAAAATACAAAACTAACAATTGGTCGTGCACAAGCTTATCCATCGCTGTAAACAATACTAAAAATTTTGCCATCATTATCAATAAATATTTTGCTTCGATCACATGACAATCCCTCAGAAAATTTGAGTTCCACGATTCAAAATGTCGACGCGATGATAAAATTAGATCAACTGCAGATGTTGGGCACCTTCCACTCGTACTAAGGCCACATCGTCATTTCCCTTGGTGAGAGTGTGGTCATATGAAGGCATCATCATCCCATGTTCGTCCACTGCTGGACATAGGCCTCCCTTAATGGGCGCATCATCATCAGCCTATAATAATCCACTGCTGGACCTCTAGACCTCCCCTAATGAGTGCCATAGATGGCATTATTCAATATTTATTTGGGGGTTATTGCCCATAATCCCCACGCTGGGCATGCGGGTTGGGGATCGCAGTTTGGTGGAGTTTTTCTGCAGAGGGCGCTGCTGCCCGCCCCCCGGTGTGTTTCCCTTAGTCGCCTCTTACGACACCCATGGGAAGAATGGGGGTGGTGAAATTCTATGCCGGCACCACACGGCCTTTCTATGCCGGCACCACACGCCCAATGGGCGCATATTCCAGTTAAATAAATAAGGTGTATTGACTCCACGTTTCCCTAAAAATATGTGTATAAGGTTGATCATTGGTAAAGGCAGTGTACTTACGTTCTGCAGAGCCTTCTCCTTCTCCTCAAGCTTGGCGTTGACCTGCATGAGCGCCTCCTGGGTCTGGTCCAGGTCGTTCTCGATGGTCTGGATCTTCTTCTGCAGAGACCTGGCTTCCTCTTCCGCCTGTCAATTATCACTAGTTAGAACATTTTGCTTAAAACATTTTTACCTGACTGTACTCAACAGCTTTAATAATTTGATGATGAATCGACAGTAACAAAAATATTAAAAATAATAGTGTCATTTCGGACAATATTATTGGGCCACACTGTGGGACACTTGTCCCTCTGTCGACTGTAAGTCATAACATATAGAGACAAAGATAGGTACATTGTTATATTTGCTTATAATAACAATAACAGAACCTATTATGTAACAGCCACTGTCACGCAGCGGTCGAAGGCCCATCTGACGGAGAATGTTGCGAGTTCGATTCCCGCCTCGGGTTGTATACAAATGGTTTTACGAACTGCAGAAATTCTTTCAGGGCGTTTTTGGTGCTTTCAATGTATAAAAAATATATCTATGTAGTATAATGTACTAAGTACCTGTCAGTTATCTAGTAATCATAACAAAATCTTAACTTGGTGCTTAACTTGGTTATCAACTGCTTTACTTGGGGCAAGATGATGCTGTGTGCGTTATACAGAATTAATATTACATAACTATACCTATTTATATAAAATATTAAATAATAATAATAAGAAATGCGCTGGGACGACAGACTGATGATTATAATGATGACTATGTATCGGATAGACTAGGTAACGGTACTTTTAATTAATATATTTTTTATAAATAGTAATTTCCTGGCAGCTTATTTTCTAAGATATTATTGCCGTTTTTAATTTACTCGTAGAGGTAATAACTTCTGTGCGTCTCGAGTGTTTAATTATAGGAAAAGCTGCACTTTTCATTAGAATGCATTTTAATAATGGATTTCTTGCTCTAGTAACTTTATGGTAAAAAGATAAGATTTGTAGGACATAAACTTGGTAGGTACGTTATTCGAAAGAATTTACTGTAAAACTCCTACACAATAATTGAAAAGTCAATTGAAAAAAAACTTAAATTGTGATGGATTATTTTAAGCAAAATCTTTTATGTTTCAATTACAATACAATGTATTAGTATAATAAAATAATGCTTGATAACTCGCAGAGCATCCAGCAGCTAAGCGGCTGTTTGATAAGAGACTGATATATTGCATAAATATTTTATATATACCTAATCGACGGAAAACATAAAATTCGTATAAAAATACAATAACAATAGGTAATACTGAAGAATCCCCACAGTATCATCTACTAGCCCCAAGCTAAGCCGAGCTTCTATTATGGGTTTTAGGTACAATCCGTACGGCTTGCATGGGCTCTATTTTATTGGCAACTAAGGCAATGTATTCTACCTTCTCAGCGCGAAGGTTTTATTGACAACTTGAGACGACGTTTGGCTACGAATCATTCTACCATGACTTTTTTTTTATGACAACATAGGGCAATGTATTCTACCTTCTCAGCGCGAAGGCTGGCGTCCTTGCCCTGCTGCTCGCACATGGCGGCGCGGTCCAACGCGTTGTCCTTCTCCAGCTTCATCGCTTGCATCTTCTTCTTGATCGCGTCCATTTTGAAGGTTTGTTTTGTCTATCCCCTAGGTGAAAATCTGTAAAGACACTTTACGTCATTACATGTTATAAAACAACTCTTCCGCTGTCTACCCCTATGTAGTACTTTAAGGGGATTTGTATTTTGTGTGTATAATGATTTGCAGTATCAGAAGAATTGCATCTGTGCGAAGCCGGGGCGGGTCGCTAGTTAGGAATAATTTATCCCACAGCTGGTAAATTCATTGACAGTAAATTAGTTTCGAAGTCTATAGTAGTGGGTGCGTGTGCGCGTTGAAATCTTTTGAATCAAAGTTCAATTTCCATTATACTTTTGCTTAATAACAATAGATGTCTTACAAAACTATAATGAAACCAAGAATGTACGTCGTAATTGGTAATTAAATTAATAGTGATTGATGTCATATTCTTTAAACAAGCAATAAGTAGGAAATATTTTCACGAGGAATCATAATTTGAATGCGTTAGAAGACCCTATTGCGTAGCACACGATGCGCGTTTATGTCTTTTGTATTAAAAATTAGAAGTAGTAGGTAATACAAATTTATTTATTATACTAAGTAATGGAACGTTTAAATCTCAATCCAATGAGATCTTTAACGTCAGTCGGCACTCGGCAGTGCTATTTATGGAACAGTAGGGTGCATTGATCTCGGAACATAAGTTACCATCGGATTTGGACTAGCAATCCTTTGGCCATCAATATAGGCCTCCCCTAATTATTTATTCCTTTGGCCTTGCTAGTTATTAAATTATACTGAAATGTCTCCAATGCAGTGAATAACGCAATAAGTACTTATCTGCGGGCCTTTTTAAATTCTACAAAATAGGCAATCGAAATTTCATATCGAAGGATTAAATAGGCCCCTAGTTGTAAAGGTGTGGAGCTTTGATTGCAATTTATTTAGATAACAAATACATACTACCTAACAGTTAAGCTATTAAAAATCTGTTCATTAATCAGTGAGTCAAAATTTTATTTTAATTTGACTAAATCTAAACATTCCGAACTATAATAATAACTAATCAAATCATAAAACGAAGGAAGAAAATTATAGATAAGTAGGTACCTAAGTTTATGTAGATACCTACCTAAACAAATTTACCCTTCCGACTGGTACTGTACCAATATACATCAGTTGAGCTACCTATAGATTGTTTGCAACAGTCTGCAGTTAGCTCAATCGTTTAAATTTTAAATACAGTTCTAATTTGTTTCTTTTATTTTATTATTATTTTCCTTCTATTTGATGAAAAGTATTTTATTTAAAAAATCATAAATGAGTATCGCACTAAATCATTAATCTGCTATCAAGACTATGGGAATTAAACCCTACAACTGTTTCTTTCGTAGAACTATCGTATAGACTTATAGGAAATATCTAATAGCACTCTAACTGTAGCGGAATCTCTACGATTATTGCTTGATAGTTTTTATTCGAATAAAGTACACAGCTATGTACGTGTAGGTATTCCTATTGCTTTTAATCACGTGCAAAAGCTTTTATAGATAGTTTTGATCCTGCCGCAATCTACCTCTTTACGTTTTTTCAATTTTAATATGTGAAATCTGTCGAACTCTTTCAAATTTTAAAATTAGAATTCGAAATAGTTTTTAAAGATTCATTAAATTTTCACGATTCTTTTTTTTAAGTGCTGGATCTACAAGTTTAGTTTATTTACAGTTTTTACAAAGCTTTTCCTAAAAATTTATTATCGTGTACTAAACTCACAAAATCTGGTGATGTTTCCTTGTTTCCGCCTTGACAAGGTCGTGTTTACATCAAAAAGCACTTTATATATCTCACTTTAATTCTGTAAAGCGATCCTGTCGTGGTCTAATAACTGTCATTGTTACGGTTACGCTCAATCTGCGTTACCTTGTGTGTAATTATGTTGGTAGCAGGTGGAAACATTGATTTTAATTCTAAAATAACGAGATAGATAAGTCCTCACAGTAAGATATTAAAACTCTTTGTTTGGAAATATGCACAAAAGGAGGTGTCATTTTGAATTCAGAACAAGTAGGTACGTCAGGTACTTAGGCTATACAGATACATATTAGGTATTTTATTCTATCGATTAGCTCATGTAAATAAAGTGTTCTAAATTCAATTACATATTTGCTTTCGAACGAATGTTTTATTCTGAGAACAGGGACATTCATAGCTTGTAGTTTGAACTATAAAACATAAGAATGACGAAAAAGAGTTGCAAAACAAACTGACGCATACTGTGTTATACAAAGTTGACCCCATATCTCAGGGGCGAGTCAAAAGCCTTCGTCACACCTTCGCTCGTTTTGTTGTGAAGCTGGAAACCCGTATATCAGTGTAAGTACTTACAAAAAGTACAGTAAACACCATAGTCCTACCCCTGAATGAAATATTCAAACCAACATTTGCGTTTCAGTATTCAGGGTTAGGTGCAAACATTTTATCTGATTTATAAGATTTTAACACGTATCAAATAGCAATTTTTTGTCGGAATATCATTGAAAATTGTCTAAAACCACGTGGAACTAGATTTTTTTTTAATGGGTTTTATATACGGCCCATAAATACTTTATACACCAAAAAAATAACATAACAGAGGAGATTACATAAGATACAACAAAACCTTATTGCTTAGAAGCGATCTCTTGCAGGCAATACATAATGTTCATGCAAGCGAAATAAATAGTACCTAGGTATACATATATGTAGGTATTTATCTACTTTATATTTTGATCATACAGCTAGAAAATATATTTGTGTGAAACAAAAAAGTTTTAAATATTGCTGACGTACAGTCAGTTATGTGAAACAAAAAAGTTGTACATAGTCCTGACTGTACAAATATATGTATTTATTTCGTCGTATCAAAGTAAAAACATTCCAAGCATATTCCGTCCGAGTGAGTCATTTCGCGATGAAATCTTAAGGACTGTGGTCATTGCTCGGGCATTCCTTAGGATACGAGTAACATAAGGAATGCCCGAGCAATGACCACAGTATTGACCACAACACAACACACGTAATGACCACACAGTAATAGTACCAACCTAACGTATAAACGTTAGGTTGGTACTATCGCGTCAAAATTGCGAAAACTAAATATTCAATTCGATTTTTTGACAATAAATAACCATTTATGAGCAAGAAAAATTTAAATTAAACAAGATAAACAAATAAGAACTAGTAGCCATGTTTTTACGATTGAAATAGTTAAGGTACTGTAGATTGTTCCAAACAATCTAGAGTTAGCTCTACTGGTCCATATCAATAACAATCAGAGGCGTCCCCGAGACTGGCTGTATTGTCCAGCTGTATGGCAATGCTGATACGCTGCGCCAGATAGCTCGACTCAACAGCTCTCCAGACTCTGATAATTTTTGTATAAAATTTTGAGAATTCCTGAGTGAAGTTCCGAATTCTAATGTTTCAGTCACTTCCTAATTCTTCCGAGTAAAATCTATATCATTGGCCAAGAAAGTGTTTTCAACAGGATTTGAAATTTTGTTACCAAGCTACCAAAGGTTACGTAAATTTTACCCAAAAGTTGATAAAAAAAAGCTGAGGTAATCTTTTTATAAGACATATTCTCTCTTCTTTGGAAAGGAATGGATACCATATGCTTCTTCCTTTACGTCACATTTAGCATTTCGAATACCTAGGGCAAGTAAATGTCTATGTAAACAAACAGTTGGTAAACAGACGGTATTTTTAGTCAAAACAGCAAACGAATCCATGTTTGCCGATCAAATAAACGCATGCCTCAATTTGCTTTGTTTGCTACAACAATACCTAACCACAGAATAACTATGTAATACTATAACAGTATTGCGATGGCTGTTTACTAATAATTGTAGATATGTTTGTAGGTGAGTTATGTGATAGCAGTTGCAGGTTTCTAATGAATAGTCTATCTATACTATTATAAAGATGATTTGTTTGTTTTTTTCAGAAACTTTTGGACCGATTTAAAACATCTTTCACTATTAATCCTACATTATTCCTGATAAACAAAAGCTATAGAATATTTTCAAAACAGGGATCTGTATGAAATCTTCAATATTGTAACCCAACCTGTATGTGTATCGTGTGTGAGTGTGTATAATTTTATTCCTAGAATTTGTGTGAAGCCGGGGCGGCCTGCTAGATGTTATATAAATGAGAACACGTAAACCTTTTTATTTTAGCATGGCACTATTGAATCGCTGCAAGACATAAAGATTATATTGTTCTATAATTAATAATAAGATTAATAATGAAGGAAAATATCAACGACTGTCACAAAAATCATTTATAATCGAATATACTATAATGTGTTAAGTGTATGTGATATGTTCTGTTAAGTATTTTTTTTTTTGTTAATTGAATACAGATTACAAGTTTACATTTCAGACAAAGTTACAAATAAAATATTATATGTGATACTGTGAACTGATTAAAACATCTATTTAAAAATGCACTCCCATCGGAAACCATACAACTCTCATCTATGCATTTTTACGAGTTTCTTAGATAGCTGTCTTGCAATAACTGAGTTTTTTTTTTAAATAAATAGTCTATTTAAAATGTTTGTCATGGATGGTTCATAGCTGACCATGTTTGTCCGTCAATAGGCCTTCACGATGGCGTTGATTAAAATATGCATTGTTTGGAAGACAATAGCTCAGATTGTGACGTAAGCAGGCCATAGCTTAACCCGACACAATCCAACATGACTCCATGATGTTAACCTAAATAATAAATATAATGTGATTGCTTTAAAAACCTATGATTTTTTATTTAGGTCTATGTCTTTTAAAAAGCAGTATATTTTATTTATTTATTTATCCTTATATATCTTTTAAATTTCTAATGAATTAATTTAAATAGATTTTTTTAATCTGCCTGTAATAAAATTTTGACAAATTAAGAGTGTTTCTTATACTATATTGCGTAGACTCTGTCTATACTAGGTATAATATATTCTCTTTTCTATTTTAAAAGAATCATCAAAATTGGTCCGCAATTGACAGAGTATAATCGGTAAAAAAAATCTTGAAGTCGCTTATTGATATTGCTTAGTGCTTTTTTTTTCTTTTGACTTAATACGTAAAAAACATATGAATCATTTGAGCAGAGCGACAGTTATAGGTATACAAGAATAAGGTACCTCCTGTAAATTTTCATTTTCATTAGCTAAGTAAATAAAATTGATCACAACCTTGGCTTTCTTTACAATCTGCTTTGCTCAAGGTGAGAAATATTACGAATTTCAGGACACAAATAGTAAATGTATGCTTTATACTCCATTGTTATTATATATTTTTCAATAAAGAATAAAGATTCATATTTGCATCGATAATCATAGCACCCAAAACAAATTTAATTACTTTCGTTTTCTTAAGCTTAGACAAAAGCTCTGTGCTCTAGTGATGTTCCAATAGGTAAAAATCAAGTAGGTAAGCCAGCTAAACTTATTCAACAGATTGCTAATTCTAATATAAAATACTGAAGGGAAACAATCATAAAAGAAAATAAGTCTAAATATAACGCTGGCTGCTGAAAAAAAAGCTTACGACCGTCGTCGTAGGCGCATGCGTCTTTCGCCCACACATCTCGCTCTAACTCGCCATTGGCTAAGCGCTGGCAACCTGCCAAAACCGCGGGAATATTCAGAATAGAATGTTTCTATTGGCTGGCCCAAATTGTAACCTGGCACCGCGATATTCAAAAATAGAAACGAGCTGCGCTTGCTAAATTGCTGGTGAATTCAAGGAATGTAAATAATTCTAACTACTCGTAGTTAATAAGAATCAGTTATTATGCTTTGATTTTAAACTGTCTTACAGAACCTACTAAAAAATAGACAGAACTTCAAATACTGAAATACTGTCCTCTATACATTTGAAACTTCTTCATTTAAAAAACTTTTAATTACCTACTTAAATCATTTTTTCGCAATAAAAGGTATTGAACCTCAAATCAAAAGTCTCTTGCACTACGCACCCTACTTACCGAAGACCAATGCACCTTGAATAAAAAAAATCACTTCCACTGACACTAAGACACTTGGTACTTACATGTCGAGTCGACGCGTGCTGTGTTGCGACTGGCGAGAATCGCGGGAGTTCTGTCGGTGTCGCCTTACGGCCGCGTAAGGAGCGCCCGCGTCGTGGGGCGAGACGTTCGGATCTTGGGGAAAATCCTTCATCTTGCGAATATCTTGAGGATGCTGTTGAAGACCTCATTAATTACTTGTATTGCGTAATTTTGGGCCAATATAAGATGGTCTAAGAATAACATCCTCAGTTATATGGCTAATAGCATTATGTAGCCCTATGTAGAGGTCCTGGCTCTCTGTGCACCAGAGTGGGAACCGTAAATAAATAAAATTTATTATAATTTTTATTTCTATTTTAATAGTCTTTGTTACTTTGATAGCCTGAATTAAATGATGTTTTTATTATTCATTATTATTAATTGTGTATTACCAGATTCCTACCCAAGTCCAATAGTCTAGAATCTGCCAGTCTGAAGTCTAAATGACTAAAAAGCTGATTTGTGCCAGATTGTTGTAGTAAATAGGTAGTAAATAAGTAAAAAGGGGAGTGGGACATGGTAAAAATTATGCAAATATCTTGATTAAGGAAAGAGACTCGAAGGATCTCTCGAAGAGTTCTTTAATCGTAGTAGCGTAAAATTTAAGAGGTATTTCATACGTGCACAAGTGCACATACCAGGCCGTGGAACACAATAAATCTGAGAATGGACAGTCTAAAATACTTATTGCATTAAGAAGTATAATCCAATATCAGTGTTTATTTTTGTACAGTTCTAAATTTCAATGCTTAATTCTTCCTTAATTTTGTAGAGTCTAGGTATTATGAAAAATATACCTATAGATAATGCTGGACCATTCACGCATCAGGATGTTGCTCTTTGTACAGTTCTTATATAAATTTCAATGCTGAATTCTTCCTTAATTTTGTAGAGTTAGCACCTAGGTAGATAAAAAAAGATATAGATAATGCTGGACAATTCGCGCAACATCCTCGGTAAGTACTTTATACATTATCATCTGGAAACCATAACACAAGCTCTGCTTAGCTAGGGGCAAGATGGAACTGTGTGGATTGTCCGGCATTATTTATTTATATTGTTATTATTTATATTAAATATATTAGACAGATTTTGGAAGTATCTGTCGAGGTTTGAAAACATGACTTTTTTATTTGTGCTACCGACCTCAGCTCACCGAGACTGGTCCAAGAATTATTTGACTTGGAAGGTTTAGATGCTGTTTAGAGCTGATGTAAATTCAAATAGTTACAAAAACTGGGTATACACATATATGAACTTACCATTTTTGTAGACGTTTTATTCATAAATAGGCATGACGGATAATTCGACAAAATCTGAGTGCGTCCGCGCATTGTAAACGTAAATGCCACAAGCCACAAAATACCTTGGTTTGGTACACATCTGTCACATTACTAGTAAATAAGATAGTTCTTTCAGAAATAAAGCAGTTCTAAGTTATGTTTGGCCTCAGCTTGGCCTCAGTGACTTAAACAGTGCCATTGTTTCGTGCAGAGAGTGATGTAGGTAATTATTTTTAAGTAGGATCACGTACCTACCTACTATTCAAAATTACACTTTAACACTTATTTTGAGTTAGCTCTGCTTATGTTTGTTTACTAACAAATCCAATAGCTCTCCGAATTTTTTTAAATTAAATTATTTATTTTATCCTAAGAACTCGAAAAACGGATTACTTGAAAATAACTAAATGAATCCAAAATTATCATTTATCCATGTTACTGGAAGCCTATGATATTATTTATGACTTCTTAAATGGATGTTTGAGAGGGTCAGTCAAATTACCAGAGCTAGTGTATGAGAATAAATCAAAGTCAAACTGTTTACTTAAGTTTTAGTAAATGATACATGTAAAATTAAAACACAGGTAAGTTCAGATACCATGGACTTCGGAACATACAACCTGATGAGTCAACTGCGCGTCATTGCTGTTGACCCAGATGGTACGTTTAAGGCACATTACCAGACCATACATTATCGTGTACAGCTACAGTAAATATGGACATGGGTATAGATAAATCACTTTGTATAACTATGAAACGTACGGGTAGGCACAAAGATTGTGGTTTTTTCGTAGCGGTTCTATGTATAGTTGATCAACAAATCTTAGTTAGGATGGTTCGCTTTGTTCGTGCTGATAATGTCTTGCATAAAAACTATAAGATTTAATATATTTTATAATTTTTAGGGAAGACGAGGAAAGACCGTGTTTAAATCAACTATACAATAATATAATCCCAAATCGGTGCAGCAACTGATTCAAAACTTCGACGTAGGCATACCATTATTATTATATTAATGCCATATTCATGGACGGCCATTGAAATTGATTATAAGTGGTGTACCTAACTAAAACCAGATTGTCTTACAGAGGTCTACGGAAGCGCTGGTACTGCTAAAAAGAAAAATGCAAAACCCTTAAAAATCTGAAGGGATAATTGCTAAAGACCAAGAATAATTAAATTTTTTTAATGTTTTTTGTAATTTAAGTTTCTATTTAAAATTTATTTTGTTAATATGGACTAAATAAATATCTAAAAAATACAAGTGTCATTTTCGCCAATTGAGTAACATTTTCAAGATACGAGTACATATCGCTCGTTTGTTCTCACGTTCTAAAAAACTAAACTAATTAGTTTAGGTTAATTTTTTTCATTTACTATCATATAATATTATACATAAAAAGGCCTTATTAAACTTATTCATCAATAATGTGAAAAAAGTTTAAACTGAATGAGTCATTATTGAAGAGGATCAAGTTAGTCAAACCACTCATCAATTCCAGCGAAATTTCGCAAAATTCAGAAACATATTGATGTCAAGCATTATTATTTCGGATCTTTAGCAACTTATTCGAAGATACCTTATACCTATACCTATATTGCTATAGCGGCGTCGCGAGTTTAATACTTTTGCTTCTTCATCATCATCATCATCAGCCCACGTTAGTGCACGCCACGGTTGGATATAGGCATTCCCAATGAGCGACATAGCGCCCTGTCTTCATCTTATCGCATCCAGCATCTGCCGTAGTCTTTCGCAGGTCGTCATTCCACCTGACCGGAGGATGTCCTAACTAAGTTTGCCGTATCGCGGTTTGGTGCCTTAGTTTATTTTAGAAAAACCTGCGATGAAGGTGCTAATCATTTAAAATAAGATTTTTGCTGAAAAAGTTCTTTATTACTATAACTACTATTACTATAACGTTGTGAAAACTAATGAGTTAGGAGAAAAATACTCAAATCAAGCCAAAAGCATATTGATACATCGGAGAATTTCATTCAAAACCGTCTCGTGGATGTGTGTATGTATACATTCTTAGGTACGAACTATCAGGCCGCGGGTATTTTTGTACGCAACATGCCTGAAATATCTCAAGTTTCGCCACAGACTGTTGTTTCAGATGCTCTGGCGCAAGATCAGAATCTGTAATAGTTTGTAAGATCACATACAAACTATTACAATGTCGAACGTGACAATTTCTTTTTAAACTATCAACTGTTTTTAATATCTTACGAAAAGAGGAAATCTCGAGAGCAATGTCGTAAACCAAGTATAGATAAATTAGGATTATAATTTAGCTTTTGTCCACTTCTTTGCAAGCGTTTTTCCGTATAAAATCAGAAGGATACAAGGAAATCTAGAGTTTTTATTCTAGACCGGGAAAGGTACAGAATAATAGCTAGGTCCTTACTGATTATAAGTAAATTATTAATAATTATTAATTAGTTAAGCTGTTGCCAATCTAAATTAAATAAATAAATACCAAAATAACCAATTTATTGCAATAATAATCAATTTATTGTTTCAAATTTGTTTATTTAACAAACCCATAATGTGTTTAGATCACTTCAGCAGAGAAAGTGTGTACTACAGAGCATTTTTATAGCAATAGCATTTATCTGCATTTTATCAAGCCAGACTATTTTTTATACAAAGCAAAAAAATAATCTGAATACTGCTACATATGTCATAATCTGAATGCAGCTACATATATGTATATAACTACATTAACTACACTGATTTAGATTAGGCATGTAGGTACCTACCATAATGAGGTGAAATACATACATAGATGCTTACAACGGATGGTTAACTGAGGCATGCATGCCCTAGTAGGTGAATACAAAATTTCTACTCAAAGGTCGATATAATATAACCGGTTCGGAACCTTGAAAGAAACAACACATGAAAACTGGAAGAATGATAACGCTGTATCGAGACTTGCCTTGGTTTTACAGAACCTAATTATAAACATGACCTCATAGTATTGTTATGTTATCAAAATGTTGAGTTGATCAAGTATTTAAGGACAACCTGTCGCCAACGTCCATACCACGTTGAATACACTCTCCGTCCGATCACCGAAGTTAAGCAACGTCGGGCGCGGTCAATACTTGGATGGGTGACCGCCTGGGAACACCGCGTGATGTTGGCTTTTTGCTATTTTAATTCGATAGTATGATTCTAAATATTGAGAAGATCAAGTATTTAAGAACAGCTGTCGCCAACGTCCATACCACGTTGAATACACCGGTTCTCGTCCGATCACCGAAGTTAAGCAACGTCGGGCGCGGTCAGTACTTGGATGGGTGACCGCCTGGGAACACCGCGTGATGTTGGCTTTTTGCTATTTTAATTCGAGAGTATCATGATTCTAAATATTGAGCAGATCAAGTATTTAGGAACAGCTGTCGCCAACGTCCATACCACGTTGAATACACCGGTTCTCGTCCGATCACCGAAGTTAAGCAACGTCGGGCGCGGTCAGTACTTGGATGGGTGACCGCCTGGGAACACCGCGTGATGTTGGCTTTTTGCTATTTTAATTCAATAGTATCATCATGATTCTAAATATTGAGCAGATCAAGTATTTAAGAACAGCTGTCGCCAACGTCCATACCACGTTGAATACACCGGTTCTCGTCCGATCACCGAAGTTAAGCAACGTCGGGCGCGGTCAGTACTTGGATGGGTGACCGCCTGGGAACACCGCGTGATGTTGGCTTTTTGCTATTTTAATTCACTAGTATCATGATTCTAAATATTGAGCAGAATTAGTATTTAAGAGCAGCTGTCGCCAACGTCCATACCAGGTTGAATACACCGGTTCTCGTCCGATCACCGAAGTTAAGCAACGTCGGGCGCGGTCAGTACTTGGATGGGTGACCGCCTGGGAACACCGCGTGATGTTGGCATTTTGCTATTTCGATTCGATATTATCATGAGTCTTAATATTGAGCAGATCAAGTATTTAAGGACAGCTGTCGCCAACGTCCATACCACGTTGAATACACCGGTTCTCGTCCGATCACCGAAGTTAAGCAACGTCGGGCGCGGTCAGTACTTGGATGGGTGACCGCCTGGGAACACCGCGTGATGTTGGCTTTTTGCTATTTCAATTCGATAGTATCATGATTCTAAATATTGAGCAGATCAAGTATTTAAGGACAGCTGTCGCCAACGTCCATACCACGTTAAATACACCGGTTCTCGTCCGATCACCGAAGTTAAGCAACGTCGGGCGCGGTCAGTACTTGGATGGGTGACCGCCTGGGAACACCGCGTGATGTTGGCTTTTTGCTATTTCAATTCGATAGTATCATGATTCTAAATATTGAGCAGATCAAATATTTAAGAACAGCTGTCGCCAACGTCCATACCACGTTGAATACACCGGTTCTCGTCCGATCACCGAAGTTAAGCAACGTCGGGCGCGGTCAGTACTTGGATGGGTGACCGCCTGGGAACACCGCGTGATGTTGGCTTTTTGCTATTTTAATTCGATAGTATCATGATTCTAAATATTGAGCAGATCAAGTATTTAGGAACAGCTGTCGCCAACGTCCATACCACGTTGAATACACCGGTTCTCGTCCGATCACCGTAGTTAAGCAACGTCGGGCGCGGTCAGTACTTGGATGGGTGACCGCCTGGGAACACCGCGTGATGTTGGCTTTTTGCTATTTTAATTCAATAGTATCATCATGATTCTAAATATTGAGCAGATCAAGTATTTAAGAACAGCTGTCGCCAACGTCCATACCACGTTGAATACACCGGTTCTCGTCCGATCACCGAAGTTAAGCAACGTCGGGCGCGGTCAGTACTTGGATGGGTGACCGCCTGGGAACACCGCGTGATGTTGGCTTTTGCTATTTCGATTCGATATTATCATGAGTCTTAATATTGAGCAGATCAAGTATTTAAGGACAGCTGTCGCCAACGTCCATACCACGTTGAATACACCGGTTCTCGTCCGATCACCGAAGTTAAGCAACGTCGGGCGCGGTCAGTACTTGGATGGGTGACCGCCTGGGAACACCGCGTGATGTTGGCTTTTTGCTATTTTAATTCGAATTCGATAGTATCATGATTCTAAATATTGAGCAGATCAAATATTTAAGAACAGCTGTCGCCAACGTCCATACCACGTTGAATACACCGGTTCTCGTCCGATCACCGAAGTTAAGCAACGTCGGGCGCGGTCAGTACTTGGATGGGTGACCGCCTGGGAACACCGCGTGATGTTGGCTTTTTGCTATTTCGATTCGATATTATCATGAGTCTTAATATTGAGCAGATCAAGTATTTAAGAACAGCTGTCGCCAACGTCCATACCACGTTGAATACACCGGTTCTCGTCCGATCACCGAAGTTAAGCAACGTCGGGCGCGGTCAGTACTTGGATGGGTGACCGCCTGGGAACACCGCGTGATGTTGGCTTTTTGCTATTTCAATTCGATAGTATCATGATTCTAAATATTGAGCAGATCAAATATTTAAGAACAGCTGTCGCCAACGTCCATACCACGTTGAATACACCGGTTCTCGTCCGATCACCGAAGTTAAGCAACGTCGGGCGCGGTCAGTACTTGGATGGGTGACCGCCTGGGAACACCGCGTGATGTTGGCTTTTTGCTATTTCAATTCGATACTAAATATTGAGCAGATCAAGTATTTAAGAACAGCTGTCGCCAACGTCCATACCACGTTGAATACACCGGTTCTCGTCTGATCACCGAAGTTAAGCAACAGATTCAATAACTTTATTTCTTTAGGCTTACAAAATAAGCACTTAGACAAGTCAAATTTCGCACAGATAATTATTATAAAAAAAGAAATAATTCGTTAATAATTTCTCTTCACTTCAATTTTTTGTCCACTAGTGGAAGAAGTGAAAAAGAAACCACTAGTACATTCATATATAACTTATGTGTCTAATACAACAATTTTTTTTTTTAGTTTAATATGATTTAGATACATGTCAATAGTTATTTTTATTGGTACCAAAAACTAAGCACAACATTCAGTTTCTTACATGCTATTGTTGGTGTGGAATGGAGCGACATCTGGCCAAACATTAGTATCATTAACGTAATCATCTATCGAGTAAAATGCTTTCTTAATAAGGTTTTGTTTTATGTATTGTTTAAATTTACGAATAGGGAGCTCAGTTGCTTCAGGTGGAAGCTTATTATAGAAGCGCCCGCAATTTCCCATAAATGAATTCCCTACCTTACGTAATCTGTACGATGGGATGACTAATTTGTTTTTATTTCTTGTATTTCTAGTGTGAACATCACAGTTTTTCAAAAAGTTGTCTCTGTTTTTATGCGTATACATTAAATTTTCATAGATGTATTGCGATATTACTGTCAAGATATTTATTTCTTTAAATAATTATCTCAAAGAATCGCGTGGCTTTAATTTATAAATCGCACGGATCACCCTTTTTTGAAGTACAGAGAATCTCTGTACTTCAAAAAGGGCGATCCGACTATCTGATAGTCTGTATGTCCGCCGCCTGTCCCCATAGCAAAATACTATAGGACATAATACTATGGAAGTAACTGAAATAAACTAACCTAGCTGTATCTTTATCGGTAATACCTATATCTAATTGTTCGAACTGCATAGGCTGCTGAACACCGGTTCTCGTCCGATCACCGAAGTTAAGCAGCGTCGGGCGCGGTCAGTACTTGGATGGGTGACCGCCTGGGAACACCGCGTGATGTTGGCTTTTTGCTATTTCAATTCGATAGTATCATGATGCCATCTATGGCGCTCATTAGGGGAGGCCTATGTCCAGCAGTGGACTATTATAGGCTGGTGATGATGATGATGATGATGATGATTCTAAATATTGAGCAGATCAAGTATTTAAGAACAGGTGTCGCCAACGTCCATACCACGTTGAATACACCGGTTCTCGTCCGATCACCGAAGTTAAGCAACGTCGGGCGCGGTCAGTACTTGGATGGGTGACCGCCTGGGAACACCGCGTGATGTTGGCTTTTTGCTAATTCGACATTATAAATTTATTTTATTATCTAACAGTCGCCAACACGTCCATACCACGTTAAAACACCACCAAACATGTTTAATCGGCAAGAACTGGCGGCCGACTTAACCGATATCTGTGAGTCTCTGCAACTGCACAGACGGGGAGCGCCGCGCCGTTGTTCTTTACTTCCTTTTAAGGAGGTACCAGGCCCTGGCGACCACTTCTCATGCAATGTCACTGCGCAATAACCAAATTATTGGACGCAGCGATTGCGATGTAGGTCGTATAGTAGTTCATCCTGTATCTAAGACAAAAATATTTACAGTAAGTAAGTTTTTTGCAATCGTTATTAAATTTAATAATTTATTGTAGTACAAGCGAAACTCTGGCTCTTTTAAATAACATCTTACCTAAATACATTAGGCATTTAAAAATCGTGCAAGCGGAGCTTAGCCACATTGTAGTCGTCTGCATTTATGATTAAAATAGGATGTACCTACACTTGTACATTTTGATATAAGTAGGTAGGTACCGCGTCTTACTTTAAAAACAACGTGCGTGATCGTCGAAATTCTCAAAGTAACTAGGAAAGAAGAAGTTAAGTCAACGGGAAAAAGTCAAATATGCAAAAACGTTTTGTTATTTATCAATTCTGTCACTCATTATACCTAGATATTATCTAATTACCATGATTCTACAGCTGAACAATAATTTTATCGCTATAATAGGAATTGTTATAAACAGGACTGCGTATTTAGCATTTTAATAATTGTCGTCTATTGACCATATGCCACAAAGCCTTGTAAGGCCATAACTTCATTTAATACCACAACTGCTGGTTATTAGTATAGTCAGGTAGTTGGACATGATATAAACTTGATTTCAATGTCGACTTATGCATACCAAGCGACTAAAAATAGTAGTTTTCTTTAAAGAAATATTCATAATGATTCATCAAGAATGCACAGGAGACGTTTAGATAAATTATAAAACAGATGGATAACGCAAATACCTACACAATTTATTGATTGTCTATGTATTTCTCACTTCAGTTAGGGCGCCATCTATGTAAAACCTTACAGAATTAACGATCAATTTTTTGCATTTATTCCGTAAGAGATTTTTCGTAAATTATTTTGTGATAAATAAAATGTACAAGCTTTTTAAGCGAAAACAGTTGCTTTACGTGGAATAAAACCGAATACCGTACCGTACCTATTCATGGCCAAGCAACATGGGTCAGTCGAGTTTTTTCTCGTATTTGCGGTGACTCACTTTCATATGTGTGTTAATGTGTCAAGTGTCGCGGTACTCACTTGCTTTGATATAATTTGTAATTAAAAACAAACCTTTCAAGGGATTGCCAAGGTATTATCCTATGTTTACATTAAAATACAGACTTCACGTTACTTTGTCACACCTATGTAATTGTTCTATTTGCACCCTCGTGACTAACGGGGTCTAAAATCCTCTCAATCAATACAAGTTTAACCTATGTATGCAAAAAGGGTCATTTCAAAAAGGTGGACCGATCGAACTTTTTATCCCCACTGTCCCCTAGAAGGATTGAGCAAGGAAACAGATGGGATAAATACTGGGAATATGGGGTGGGGATCCCATTCTAGCGTCGCATAGGTATTGTTTCAGAAAAAAACAATAAGGCATCGGTAATACAATGTGAAATTTTGTTGTAGGTAAGTATTGAAAACAATTAAAAAATTTAACTGTAGTTTAAACTGTTTTTTAAATTAAAATAATGTCTTCTTTTAATAAAATGCTCCATCTACAATATTTTAGGACTTTCCCTCCATGTGGCATAGCCGTGGGACGCCCTGTATACTCTACTGGACTCAATGCAGTGTCATGTAAATCAGTTTGACTGAAAATAACAATTCGAGAAAACAAGGTCGATAGCGAAGCGAAAACTATTTTTAACTCGACATAAACATCACAGTCTCCAAGTCAAAAATAAAACCAGCGATTAGGATCATCCCGCAATCGTTTAATTCTATTAAAATTAGCTTAAAACTATAATAAACTAACAATAAAGAATACCTAATACATAGCCCGGAGTTGCGTACATATTTGGCTCCGGCGATACGGATGAATTTTCCATCCTATTCGGTAAAAATCAGTATAGCATTTTGAAAATGTTTTGTGTCTGGAACCTAAATAAATACTCTAATACAAATAATAATAAATCATGGTGAAAATATGCTTAAATTACAAATCATTTTGGTATTACGTTTGTATGGGAAATTCATACGACGCCGGAGCCTTAATAAAGCAAACTATCAGCCTATCAAAGTCGGGAGCTTAATATAATTCTGTCAAATTTAAACAACACCTAGTCCTTGTCAAAATGAGAAAAAAAACACTCCAAAGTGTTTAGTCATTGCAAATAAGGAGGTTTAGAATATGAGGGAACATCTACTGCGCTTTTCTGTGATACTCCGGCGTTGCGTTACCATAATCTTGCAGATTGAACAGCGTAGCACGATTAGTGACCAAATACTTCATAAAATCTTGTATATAGCTCAACACCACCTGCAAGGACTTTTCGTCTAGCGCCGTGTAAGCCAGCATCGGCCCCATTTTAGGAAACAAACGCAACAGATGGATCGATCCGTAGATTTTGGACATAGCTGTGTCCGGGTACTCTTGCATTATCTCTGAATATTGAGGCCTCTCGAATTTGTACAACAGCTGTGATCCGAGCGTTACGTCAAAGTATTCCTTTATGCCTTCAGTGATGTCGATTAAAACGGATTCTTTGCTTGCATTGTGATTCTTACTGGACTTTTTGTATGCCAAGTAGTTGTCGACTATCTGTGCGACGGTGACTTTAGCAGGCAGCAAGGCCAGTTTTTGCTGGCGAGTGATGACGTCCCAGTCGTCGACGAGCCACACTTTCAGTTCTTCGGGGATCCTGATTTTGACTTCCACTTTGGCCATGTACTGCTCTTCTGTCTCGATTGACGGGTCGAGGCGACTGCGCTTCTTTCTGTGAGGAAGGAATTAAAAATATATATACAAGGCAAAACAAATCTTTTAATTTAGATAATTTTACGGAAAAGATTATTATTTAATATATAATACATTGCACCTATCGATAATCTTTCGGTCATGCTGGTTACATTTATTTTGATGTTTTTTTAAGACAAATAGAATTGTTTCACATGCAGTTTGTAACAAAACGAAATCTGGTTTAAATTGCATGCAAATAACTTGATGGATGAGTAAGCAAATAATTAAAAAGCAGTGAAAACCATAAAGACAAACCAATATTTTTCATGCGCACAACACACAACACGAAATTCACAGAATTTTACTATGTTAGTTTTATATAACTTATTAAGTTATTATACAAATATAATTAAGTGGAAATACATACCAACCCCGTATTGTTGCCAACATGAAATTGTATTTTTAAGTGCATTCCCAATGCACTTAAAAATAGATGACATTAATTTGAGAGAAAAACCAAGTTGCAAAACATGCAAAATAAAACCCAAAAAGCACAACTTTAGATCATAAGCATTTTGAGAGACTTTAAAACCGAAAAGTGGTTCTGATTTTCAAGGTGTGATAGATTTAAATTTTTAAGAACGCTGAAACGCAAACTATAAAAAACATGATCGCGTCCAGCTGACGTGTGTTCTATTCTATCTCCGAAACCAAATTACCACAGCCAAACAAACATTATAAAAATATTTATAAACTGGCAAAATACATAAAGTACCAATACCAATTATAGAGATGTTTAGGTACAATCCGCGTCACATATAAGTACCCCCCTCATCCCAATATATAAGAGATGGGACACACACAATAGTTGTTATTGTTGGGAATTTCCGACTTTGAGTATTATGAAAGGGCGGTTCGATCCTGAGCGGCGCCAGCGTGATTAATTTTTGCATGTGAAAATTTGTGACAATTTACAAGGAAATTAGAAGTAGTCGAAAATATTTTGTAGACAGGAGGGGTACTTAATTCTGACGCGCACTGTACATACATGGTGCGTTTAAGGCGGTGTCTCGGCGAGTGTGTACTGCCACCATGAACTCAAAATTTATAAGTCAAGCCCACAATAGCCAAAGCAATAATAGAGTAACTTACTTGGGCTGGTCGGAGCCAGAGTCTGTGGGTGCATCTCTGCTGCTTGTTTTAGCAGCTTTCGCTGGAGCAGGGGTGGTTGCTTCTGGTTCCTTGCCTGTAAGATAATTCATTTTTAATTTCTCTTGATCAAAAAGTGTTATTATTATATCGTAGTGTGCCAGTGCAGGACATTCGTCTTCTTAAATAAAGACTGGACTTTTTGGTGTTCCATTTAGAATGAACATTACATTTCATTTGAATTTGTTTTTGAAAATGGAACTGATAACGCCTCTTTGGTTTCTAAAAGAAGGCTGATTATTCCATCATGGTAGAATATTGGTATTTTCATTTATATAGCTTCCCGGTGCAGGACATTCGTCTTCTAAAATAAAGACGCGACTTTTTAGTGTTCCATTTAGAATGAACATTCATTTGATTTTTTTTTTTGAAAATGGAACTGAAAACGCCTCTTTAACATAAGTTAATTTAATGATACTGTACTTACCCTACAAAGTTTTTTTAATTTTTTTGTAGATTTTTGAATTTTTATTAATTCAATTAGGTATTTAAAACTAGCCTTGAAAACATTTTAAATGAGCTATAAACTTATATAAAACAAACTTTGTCCTGTGGTAGAATAACTTACCGGCAGGTGTAGATGCTCTGGACTCCTCTCGCGCTGGAGTGGTTGCCGGAGTGGTGGTCGCTGCTGCAACTTCTGACTTACGGCCTTTTGCAGGAGCTGGAATTTGATACATGAAGTAGGTATTGACTTTAAACAGTTAAAAGGTAGTTACATTTTAGCTAAAAGGCATTTATAATATTTTTTTATTTTAGCACTTGAGATGGTTGTAATTCAATTTCATAGTGACAAACTGGGTGTTACAATTCATTGGTTAGTCTAAATCCTACTTCAACATAGCTTATAGAAACAAACATTTTAGTTTATATACTTATTAGTTTGTAAGTCAGGCACTAAAAGGGCATTCAATATTCAATCTAATTTAGATATTATAAATCTGATTCCAGTCACTTACAAAATGAATTAATAATGCTGGTCACTGACACATCATCTAGTCCCACCCTAAGCAAAGCTTATGTTATAGGTACTAGACAACTGATATACTTCGTTACATTTGTATAGAAAACACTCAGACACACACACACCCCACAAATAGGTATCTGCTGATCATGCTTGTCCCGAGCAGAAATAGAACCTGCAACCTCCTGTGTTGCAGACGTGTTTTGTGTTGTATTGGCTATAAGTTAATGTATGCTTCTATTGTCTTTATCCTAGCTAGACAACAAACTCACTTTTTTTAGTTTTAGCCGGCTGAGCGGTGTGGGCCCTTTGCACCTCCTTCTGCCTCTGAACGTTGGCCTCGTTGTACTTCAAGACACGGCTTTCTGGGACCCATTCGTCCCAGCTGAAAGAATTGGATGACACTAATTAGGACGGGGCGGCAAAAAATATTCATTTGTTACACTGCGTCTAGCAAGTAAGTCAGAGACATTTTAGTAAGCTCGTAACCAGGTAAATTGGTAGATTATACTGCACACTTACTTTTTGTTCCATCCTGCGTAATGTATAAGATATCGAACGTGTTTATCCTTTGTAACCGAGCTTTTGAGGCATTTTGCTTCGTAGATTAGCGGCCCGTGAAAACACAGCACTTTCTCGCCTGGAAAAGATCAAAAAGAATCAAATAGATGCGTTTTCAGTTTCTGGTTTAAATAAGCACAAATTAGTATGTATTTGACCTTTATTAAATTATAAAAACATTAAGATACCTTCAGCAAATTTTAACTTCGGTGCCATGTTTACATTTTTTTATTTACTTTTGTGAAAAATAAAATGGCTGCCCAATCAGTAAAATAGTTCATTCAGTCTAGTGCTTGAAAAGCCGTAATTTTTTCAATGCGGACTCGATTCTATCGAGATTCTATCGCTCGGATCGTCCCTTGATCGTCCACTACGAATTAAGTCCGATGTTGGCAACATTGATTTAGAGTGGGGCGCCCCGGCGCCGCCGCGGCGGCGGCAGTTTTAAATAGTGCCTATTTCTTCCACAGGCATCTGAATAAAATTTTTGTGTGTTCTTCCAACACAAATAATTATTCGGATTTCGCCAAACTACCATAGTTTTTAAGATAAACAAAGACATACAGGGATGGCTTATCTTACCTCTATGTTCAAGCCGATTCAGATTATATACCACACTAACGACCCGCCCCGGCTTCGCACGGATGCAATACTGATGCATGTTAAACATTATAAACCTTTCTCTTTAATCACTCTATATATTAAAAAAACTGCATCAAAATCCATTTCGTGGTTTTAAAGATCTAAGTATACCTACGAGTACTTACGGACAGACGGACAGCGGGAAGCGACTTTGTTTTACTTACACTATTGTAGTGATATAATAACATAACGTCATTCGCTTAAGTAAAATAAATGCACTTGGTATGTCTAATGTAGGTACTTACTCTACCTACCTAATTTTTGTATCGTTAATTAATTTAGCGAACAGGGGTAGTTACTTTCAGTGATATGGTGAATCAAGGTAGGTACCGTACAGGTGAATTTTATTTTAGGCAAATAAATAACCTACTTATCCCTGGAGAATTGTTTGTTTAAATTTAGGTACTATTCACTGGTCCAATCCAATTTTGAAAATTATTTCACTACATAGTATAGGTAGGTATTCGCATTTACGATTGACATGATGCGCAAGTTATGCCAGATACCAGTTGAGCAAAGCCATGGGCGAAGGTTAGTCAAACTACTCACACTATCAATTTACAATAAAAAAAATGTGAAAGTTTGGATATTTGTACCTAAGTTGTGGTCGCTCAGCGACAAAACCGCAATAGATTTTGTCACTAAGTATGTGGAGCAAATATAATATTATAATATATATGGTGTGAAATAAAAAGCTGACTAAATACTACAACGAGCATAATCACATCGAACTATGAAAAAAAAAAATTATGTCATCATCGTTATTTATTCCCCAAAACAGGCATTTACATTATCCAAACAAACACCGATAACATAGCCTGACCTTCAGCCCGGCCGGCCCGAGCCGCGCCTCCAATCCAAACCAGTACACATCTGACAGCGGCGCTGTTAACACGATACTCGAATAAACACGTAAAATGTCTCAACAAGGCCCCGCGTTCGATGTGAACGCGATGACGTTGACCCGGTGGGTGCTGCATCAGCAGAGAACAGCCCCCACGGCGACGGGAGACCTCACCCAGCTGCTGAACTCCATACAAACCGCGGTCAAGGCTATTCAGTCGGCGGTTAGGAAAGCCGGCATCGCTAAATTGTAAGTTATTTTCATTAGAGTTTTAATAACTTTTACTAGACTACTTCGTGAGCATCACTTACGGCAAACTTCATATCGCTTACAGATTGTGTAGAAAAGTGTACCTACCTACAAGTCGATGCACTATAAGCGTGTGGAGTGCATCGACTTGTTTAGGTAGGTACTTACCGTCAATTTGAAGTGAAAGTGCAGGTTGGTCGTATAATACGTGACATTTTCAGACATGGAATTTCCGGGGACACGAACGTGCAAGGCGAGCAAGTGAAGAAACTCGACGTTCTCTCCAACGATCTTTTTATTAACATGCTTAAGTCCTCTTTCACTGCAGCTCTTCTGGTATCTGAGGAAAATCCTACTGCTATAGAGGTGAGAAATGTCAATTATTTGGACACAATATGTAGGAAAGTAGGTAAGTTGCCTATATACAATGGTAACATTCATACAATAAAACTTCAGTAACAGCAGAGCAAAGTTCAAATCTGATCTCAGAAGAATCATCTGGATATATGTTGAAAAACTTTAAAATGATAACCTAGGTAGGTTCTTAAAATAAATAAAACAATAGAAGTAATAAATAGTGCATAGCTACCTTCATAGACATTTATATACCTAACTTTATCTGGAGAGCAAAGTTCATTTCATCAGAGACAAAACAAATGAAAACCGTCGTTTTGAACAAGCTATCGTAGGCCTCTAATATTTTATCACAGAGATTTGTTTCAGTGCGAAGGCCTGTACATAGATTAGATTTAAACAGTATGTCATAGATAGTGCAAATCAGAATTTAGACAGGGTAAATTAAAATACCTACACTAGTCATAGTAAATATAGGTAACATCCGATTAGTTAGGCAATAAAATCCCGGACTCCCGGGATTTTATTTTAAAGTAATACAATCTTGTATATCATAATTGTAAGTCAAAAATTTACTTTAGGGTATTAATTAGCCATCCGATTATGCAATGTCTACTTATACATTATATCACCATTATAGCAATCCTTTGTCTCCCACAGCAGGAGAATATATTTATACCTATATTGAGCGGCATAATTTATTTATATTTTTTATAGAACTAGCGACCGCTCCTGTATCGCACGGGTGCAACAGTACAAAATCCTTCCTCTTGAATTATACAAGTATTATTTATTATACTTTTTTTACTACCATACTACCTATCTATTAAAAACGCATCGAAATCCATTGCGAAGTTTTAAAGATCTAAGCATACAAAGGGACATAGGTACACACAGCGGGAAGCGACTTTGTTTTAAACCTATGTAGTGAAGGGCCTATACTAGCAGGCCTCCTTTAATACCAGTCTCCTGTGCCTTCCGCATCTAGATACGGAAGTGTGGAGAGACTTTAATACTGCCATCAACCCACCGCATTTCTCTAAACTATGTAGTGAACAGTGCCGTCTTAGTCTCAATAAATTTATGTATTTCTCCACTTGGTCTTCCGTGCTAATTCAGCGGTTGTCGCAAATGAAATGAGCTAACGAATTTGTTTACTTATAAAGAAGAAATCAGATCAATCACTGACTAGTGAAAGGCCTATACTAGCAAGCCTCCTTCAATACCAGTCTCCTGTGCCTTTAACCTTTTCGAACTTTTGGAACTATCAAGTCTTTATATTTTCAGGTGGAGACTGAAAGACGCGGTAAATACGTTGTGTGTTTTGATCCTCTAGACGGGTCATCGAACATTGACTGTTTAGTTTCAGTTGGATCTATCTTCGCTATTTTCAAGTGAGTATGAAAACCAAGAAAAGAAGGAAATAAGAAAAAAGCCTATGTCCAGCTGTGGACTATTAAAGGCTGATGATGTGATGTGATGGGTGATGAAAACCACGGAAACTAACAAATTTGTACAATAATACCTACAATGACGTAAAACTGTTCTTTTTTAAAATCGTGAGTTAGGTGACTATTATTATGCAAACATGCGAAAGCGCTAAAATATTTTGTCACACTCGCTCAGTGTTTTTGCCTAAACTTTTAGAGAATAGCCCGGCGATACTCGTTCGATTTTTTGTCTGAAAGGTGGTTGTATCGGATTATACGAAGTTGTCCGTTCAATACATTTGTAAACACACAAACCGCTTTTGGATACGATATAGAAAAAAAGTCGGACCTTAATTAGGTATATACCTATTAAAGACACCTTCGGCTTAGAGGATGATAATATTGATAATCCAATTTTTAATAGGAATATTAAAATACTAAAGATTTAAGAAAAAAATTATAACTACATTGAACTAGGTTGCCTGGAAGAGATCGCTGATAGCGATGAGGCCGCCCTTTATACTTCCTCTACTTTAGGCATGTCTGTTTGTAATGTTTTCTTTCTTTGTGTCGCATAAGGGTATAATAAAGTATTTTCTATCCGTCCAGATTGACGTATAAACTTTTTTCTTTAATTTGGCTAATGTTCCCTAGGATTCGTAGAGACCTAACTAAGCACCTGTTTTTAAAACAATGTTCCACCTAAGTTATTCGTAGAGATACCTAACTATGCACCTATTTTTAAAACAACTTATCAAATTTTTAGAAAGAAATCTGCCGGGAACCCTGTGGAATCTGATGCCCTACAACCAGGCCGCGAGGTGGTCGCAGCTGGCTACGCCCTCTACGGCTCTGCGACCATGTTGGTGCTGTCTCTGGGCAAAGGAAAGGGCGTCAACGGGTTCATGTACGATCCTTCCATAGGAGAGTTCATACTCACTGATCCGAACATGAGGATACCGGAGAAGGGAAATATTTATTCGATTAATGAAGGTTCGTTAATTATTAAGACAAGCGCGTCGCTTGTGGAACAAGGCTAATAACACGAATTTTATGTTTTAATGTAATTGATAAGACTGACAGAAATTTTAGTGAACATTTTTACGATACTGTATTTTTAATGCTTAATATTTTTCAGACTAGGTTTGTCCTACTTACTACTCGTATATTGCTTTGATACGCCTGTAATCATAGAAGTAGATACATCTTTTATTTATTTAATACAAATATTTGACTCGGTAGACTTAATTCATCTGAAGTAAATCACCTGGTGCATTAAGTGCTACGCATTGTAGAGTTAATGCACCTGGTGAACTAAGTACATTTCCAATAAAGCTCCCGGTAGACTTAATTCACCTGAATTACCTATGTACTGATAATTTCAGGCTACGCAGCAGAATGGGAAACAGGCCTGAAGAATTACATCGAAGAAAAGAAACAGCCGAAGACAGGCAAGCCCTACGGAGCCCGCTACGTCGGATCCATGGTCGCTGATGTGCATAGAACTATCAAGTACGGCGGGATCTTCATGTACCCCGCTACCAAGTCTGCGCCTAATGGAAAAGTGAGTGCAAAGTTCATATAGATGATGCTGTGTGGATTGTCCAGAATTATTATTGTATATCATTTCCATGATCACGGGTCATAGTGCCCAGTCCTTAGGGTGGCATGCGTGGGACCCGGCTGTGGCAAACAGTACAGAGGCCCTTCATGAGAGATTATATTAAGGCGGGTATCATCACATAGCGGATATCATTCTCGTTTCATCATCATCATTATCATCATCACCAGCCTATAATAGCCCACTGCTGGACATAGGCCTCCCCTAATGAACGCCATAGATGGCATTATCATTCTCGTTTGCACCATAATAAAAAATACTATAATTATATTCATTATCATTGGATTTAGCATTCACGTCGACGTCTAGTAAATAATGAAATCTTTGTCTAGTAACATAAAAATATCTGTATTTGCTAGATACCTAACAATTTATTTTAATCCATCTCCCGGGCACTAACCTAGGATATCTACGATGATGAAGGTGAGACTTGATAACGTGTCCAAGCGGATCTAGGTATCTGTTGGAGGGTACCAAGGTACGTTACACTTTGACAGCTATATCATATCAATATGACCCTCCGTTAAGCGTCCATTCCTTTTATAATGTTATCAATGTAAACAAGCTGGATCAAAGGTCAGTTCGATAAATGTTAAAAGTGGCACTCCATCCATTTTGAGCATTTTGAGTCTTGATAAATTAATTTGCCGTGTGGTGCCTCCATAGAATTCCACCACCCGACTCTTCCCGAGGGCGTCGTAAGAGGCGACTAAGGGAAATACATCGGGGGCGATCCCCAACCCGCATGCCCCGCGTGGGGTTTTTGGACAATAACCCACAAATGATAAATAATTTCATCTATGACGATCATATACGGCCATCTGTCGAAAAGATTCGACAGTCGAGTCTTTATTAATAATCGAAGCCATCGCTACGCCTTCATAAACACATTAGCTACTACTTTGTTACAGAAATATGAGTGGTTTGCCATTTTTCTTCTACTTGATCTAATAATGATTTTCTTTCAGCTCCGCCTCCTCTACGAATGCATCCCAATGTCGTTCATCGTGACAGAAGCGGGTGGTTTAGCGTCTAATGGTCAAATACCCATTTTAGACATAGTACCCAAGGCTATACACGAGAGGGCGCCATGTTACCTCGGCTCTAAACACGATGTAGAAGAACTGTTGAAGCATTTGAAGTGACACTGTGGTTTAGGCTAGTCTCTTTAGCATGATACGGTTGTGCCCTTATAAATATTTTTTAAGTTCTTAAGAATAACACAATAAATCAGAAATAATTCGACAGAGTTTAACCCTGTTGAAGTCGGTAGTTGAAAAATAGGTAAATAATCACGATAAATACCCATGAATTTACCTATAAAAAACTACAGAAATTAAAAACAAACATTTGTTTGTTCAATAATTTTTTTGAAAAATAGGTAAATAATCACGATAAATACCCCCGTGAATTTATAAAAAACTACAGAAATTATAAACAAACATTTTTTTTTGTTCAATAAATTTTCCTTAAAAACATGCTAGGTCATAATAAGTCTGAATATTATGTAATAAGATTATGTAAGTCCAAATTATTTCCAGGGTAAGGGACCAAAATCCATTAAAATGCAAATGTAAAACAAATAACACTGCTACTTATTTTTGTAAGTGAAAATGAAAATAAATCTTAGGCCTAAGTTATGAAATAAATAAACAGAATTTTTGAACGTCATTCAATTTTATTTACATGAAAATCCTTAATGCTTCATTGCGCTTCCCCCTTAGGTATATTATCCGACATAGCTGTAATTTAGTTAAAATATTATTCCTCTATTAACTATAAACTTTAGAGTACAGTTTTATGTCCTTGTATTAATAACAACCAAATAGCCAGCATTAAGGCTCCGACGACACGGATGAATTTCCCATACAAACAGCTATCACGGTGAAAATATTCTCAAATTACATTAATTTGGTATTACGTTTATATTATTTGGCAAATTCATGCGTCGCCGCAGCCTTAACAACCAGAGTAACAAGTTATAGAGCTTATATACAAGATAATACATCTTAGGGGTACTTACTACACTAGCGTAGATATTAAAGCGCACAGTCTTAAAGTAAATAGTTAATAAATATCCATATCTGAATACATTCCACTATAAGTATTGTATTATTTGCTTATACTTGCTAGATACGAGATAATACAGAGCAGTTCTTGCATCAAATATTTTAATCTAAACAATTCATCAGTGGGTGAGTCATTTAGCACACAGAGTCACCATAAAGTCAAATAATCATATAGAAAGCCTATATGATCGACCTAGACAACGATTTCGATACATAAAGGTGCTACCCCGGCCCGCACTACCGACACCTATTTTATGTTATACTCAATATTAAGTCGTTGCATTCTATATTTTATCATTGTCATAATTGTCAAGTGTCGATCTATACTTGTTGCCGTGTTTTGCAAATCATGCTGGTCAGTTGTTTTTCCTATTTCAATCAGATGACTTGTAATACAAACAAAACTCTATAACACGAGAAAACAAATGAAGATCGAATTGCCGCTTTCCCGCATTTTTTTCTTTATCAGCCATTATCATGCTTCAATAGACATGTGATAGCTGTCATAACGATTCTTGTACATACGTTGATAACGATTCTCCCTAGGGTTGAAAAGTATCACTTTCGACCCGCTCCTCAGGCAACTTCAGACCTACTTTCCGAGTAAGAGTAATATAAAATATCTAGCATACATAGGGACAGACAGCGGGAAGCGACTTTGTTTTATAATATGTATGTATGTAGTATACTATGTTATAATTTATAGTTAAGCTATATCGAAATCGTTGTCTACAGGCCCTGATTAACTCTTTATATTAAAAATCACTTCTTTACTGTCACAAAATAACGAGAATTCCTCTAGACAATCACATAAATACTTGAATAAAAACACTGTATTAACTAGTAATGTTCAATCAGTTTTTAACTTTGCTCAAACCACTCCATTTTATCACCATCGCGATGCGAAACAAAATCTCATGCGGAATTTCTACTGTGAGGACCATATACTGTTATTTTGGCAAGAGATCAGCGCAGATAGAAAAGACGATCTATTAAAGTGTAATCGTGCAAAGAGCGTGTTCCGATTGTCGTAAATACATCTGTTTAGTTATCTAGCTAGCAACTAATTTCTGACTATTAGAACTGTATTAGAATATTTAATGACCATTTTTTTTGTCAGAATCTTTTCTATCAGCGCTTATCCTAAGCTTTTTTCTTGGCTATAGCATTCCTTAAGGCCCCGTTGTTTCATCTGTCGTTAATATGTTACCAGTTGACATAAACTTCCTGACGACGTATCACAAAGGTCTAAAATGTAGTACATTTATAAATTTGTAAAGTACATTCATTCTTAGGTCTAAGTGAATGGTTAAAACTGAGTTCTACTGTACTTACACAAAACGCCAAATATTATTTAAAAATACCTATGTAATTTCAATAGTTTCTGAATTTCTTCATATAGAATAAGTTTTGCGTAAACAGAATTAATTAAATTAAACTTAGTAGGTAGCGGAATAGCGGAATTTGCAGTTATTCATTGAATAATTCTAGTAATCATTTTAGTTATTATTTGGAATTGGCCAATAGTCGCATTTTTCTAATAATAATGTTAACTTTTTTTCTTCTATCTAACAAAACCTGCTCTACTTAAAAGATGTCACTTTGTAATATTATCTTTGTGTGGTATAATATAGTATAAAACGGTTGTAGTAGATAATAATGTAATTTTCCAACAAGTATCAATTTTAACAGCTAAACATTCAACCAGACGTGAGGATAAAACCCAACAAATGTAACAAGAAGGCCTCTCCAACATATCCCAACCCCCTCACAGTAAAAAATCCACACAACTTCTAATGAACCTAACCTGGTCAGCTAGTTCAGGCTATCGTATGAGTATGATCCCCGACCGCTGCCGAGGCGAGCGCTAGGCGGTGAGCGCCACGAACTGATGGAACACATCCAGGATGTGCGGGTCCAGGTCTTGCGTGAAGAGGAGCGTTTCCAGCGTGCTGCTGTACTTCTGGACTTGCTCGTGGTGCTGGAAGGAAAACAACGGATAATACTTAAATTTAGTATTTATTATAACTTCGGTGTCATAACAATAATAAATAAATCATGCTAGACAAATCATTTCTTGACTTGGTCGTTGTGCTGGAAACGGATAAAAATACTTAATTTAGTATTTAGTTTTACTTTGTTTTGGTGTCATAACAATAATAAATAAATCATAGTGGACAAATCATTTCTGGACTTGCTAGTGGTGCTGGAAGGAAATGGATAAACATACTTAATTTAGTTTACAGTATTACTTTGTTTTGGTGTCATAACAATAATATAAGCTGGTATGTAAGTTTGAAAGCAATTGTAAATATTTTCTATACTAATAATGGACTCATTGCAAAAATAATTTTTTTTATTTTTTACTTTCATATGTATGTTTGTGTGTGAGTTGCAAATAAAAATCTATACTAATATTATAAAGAGGAAAGATTTGATTGTTTGTTTGTTTGTATGTTTGTTTGTTTGTTTGTTTGTTTGAATTGAATAGGCTCCGAAACTACTGGACCGATTAGAAAAATTCTTTCACCATTAGAATCCTAAATTTTCCGTGATGAACATAGGCTATATAATATTTTCAAAAAAGTAAGGGATCCGTATGAAAACTGTGAAACCCATTGTATTACTGTGTATAATTTCTGAAATTTTTGTTTAATACCCGTGCGAAGCCGGGGCGGGCCGCTAGTATTCTATAACATTATAAGAGGAAAGATTTGATTGTTTGTTTGGTTGAATTGAATAGGATCCGAAACTACTGACCGATTGGAAAAATCTTTCGCCATTAGAATCCTAAAGTTTCCTTGATGAATGTGATTTTACAGACAAGAAAAACCAATAAACAGCAGCCAATACACACATAGGAAAACTTGGCGCAATCTTCCCTCAGTGGCATTTTACAGACGAGCTAAACAAAACAACTGCCTATTCATATTTAGGAAAACCTGGCGCAGCCTTCCATCAGTGGCACTTTACAAAAACGATAAAAACAAAGAGCCAACTCACATATAAGAAAACTTTGCGCAGCCTTCTTTGTTTGCATTTCACAGACGAGAAAAACAATAAAAAACAAGAGCCAACTCACACATACCAAAACTTGGCGCAGCCGTCCTACAGTGACATAGACAAGAAAAAAAATAAACTACAGCCAACACACACATAGGAAAACTTGCCGCAGCCGTCCCTCAGTGGCACTTTACAAAAACAATAAAAACCAAGAGCCAACTCACACATAAGAAAACTTGGCGCAGCCGCCCCACGGTAGCGTTGTA
Source organism: Eupithecia pulchellata (assembly GCA_963931895.1). Classification (NCBI taxonomy): domain Eukaryota; kingdom Metazoa; phylum Arthropoda; class Insecta; order Lepidoptera; family Geometridae; genus Eupithecia; species Eupithecia pulchellata. Next base: position 9,542,601 of record OZ007536.1, on the reverse strand, counting down.
CCAGTGAGTCTCGTACTCGCGCGCGTCGGTGTCGCACCGCACGAGATGCTCCGACAGGATCATGATGAAGCGCTGGAACACGATCAGGAAGAGTCGCTTCTGGTCCATGTGGGCAGCTTCTAGGCGCTCCTCCATTCGTTCTACGGCCTGCGAACATATTTTAATTAATTAATAATGCTGGCTTAATTAATAAGCAGCGCCTTCTGCAGAACAACTACACCGAACTGCGATCCCCAACCCGCATGCCCAGCATGGGGATTATGGGCAATAACCCCCAAATAATGATGCCATCTATGGCGCTCATTAGGGGGGCCTATGTCCAGCAGTGGACTATTATAGGCTGGTGATGATGATGATGAATAATGATAAAGATAAAACATAAAGATAGTTTTATTTATTTTAATGCTGGACATATCATATAGCTCCAGTTTAGGCAGAACTAAGTTATGTTTTGAAGGTTGCGCTATGGCGCTCATTAGGGGAGGCCTAGGTCATGATGATGATGAAGTTATGTTATTATGAGTTTATGAGCACCATCTTTTATATTATTTGCAGTCGCCACTCAAGAAGGTCATCCAAACAGTAGTTCGCTCTTCAAGCTATGGTTGCCTCACAGTAATTTGGAACGCTTGTGAGTTTCACACTTTCATACAATAATTTTACAGAATAAGAAATAGGAAGTTATTGATCTTTACTTAATTTTTTCGCCCATAAGTAGAAGAAGTGAAACAAGAAGCCACTAGTACATTCATATATAACTTATGTGTATATAACATGTTTGTTTTGCCTATCTAAATCGAAGTTCAATGTAATTTAGATACATGTTACAGTAGTACAGTTACCTCCTCAGTGGGTTTATCTTGATCCTTCTTCTTCTTGTTATTAGTCTCGTCTTCGGAGTCAGAGCTGCTTGAGTCAGCTCGCGCTAACGCCTCCCTGGCTTCTTGCAGCTCAGCGCCTACAAATAACAATACAAGAGTTCAAAGATTATGGTTTAGTCAACCGTCCATTTTGATTTTTTTTTAATGGCTGCGCACGATATTTCCTTCTATATCTTGGAGACAATTAAATAAAAAAAAAGGTAGGTATAGTCACCATATTCTAAAGTGCCATACAAAGTTATTTGTAAAAGAAGATCAAATATTTAACTTAAAAAATAGTCAGTTGTTAAATGTTTCTTACACCCAATATTTTTCTGAAATAGTTCCCAACTATTTCAATGGAATATTTCAACTTCGATCTTTTTTTGCAGATAACTTTGAAATGTGACGCTTTAGGACCATAGTGATCGTGTACTTTTTTGTTTGTATAAATATCCCTAATCGATCTATGTAGATTTTATCGTGCGCCACTATTAAAAAAAAAAAAAACAAAATGGCGGCGGTGTACTAAGCCAGGCTTCGAACAAAAATCTTCGAACCCCTTTTATACGATATGCTGGTAAATAGGAGCTAATAAGCTGTTAAACGTAGCTAATAGGCTAAAGTAGTTTGAAAAAAAAAACAAAAGACCAAAGAGGTTGACTTACTGAGTTTAGAGACATGCTTGTTCATCTTATCCACAGTGAGATGCAGTAGCTCCCATAGGTACGAGTGCGTAAAGAACGGCGCCATCTCCTATAACATTCACAACATTAACAAATATTAAAATCACTTGTAAAGCATTAGGTTTAACATGAACCTCTGTGGTGCGGTGGGCGAAGGTCCGCCTGCGACGCAGGAGGTTGCGCGTTCGATTCGAAAATATATAAAATCTATAATAATGCCGAACACCACACAGAATCATCTAGCCCCAAGCTAAGCAGAGCTTGTGTTATGGGTACTAGATAACTGATATACATAATACAATATTGTTTCATACATAGATATTTTTATTATATAGAAAACGACCAGAACATGAACGCAATATCTGCCTATTGTACAAATATTAGTCCCGAGGCGGGAATCGAACCCGCAACCTCCTGCGTCGCAGGCGGACCTTCGCCAACCGCGCTACAGAGGTCGTCATTATACATATAGACATTATTATTATATGAAGTGCGTGTTTGTTACCTTGGAGAAGAGCCAGGTGGCGACGGCGCTGCACTCGACGATCTCTACCTATAGCCGTGTATGTGTGTGTGTTACCTTGGAGAAGAGCCAGGTGGCGACGGCGCTGCACTCTACGATCTCTACCTATAGCCGTGTATGTGTGCGTGTTACCTTGGAGAAGAGCCAGGTGGCGACGGCGCTGCACTCTACGATCTCTACCTATAGCCGTGTATGTGTGCGTGTTACCTTGGAGAAGAGCCAGGTGGCGACGGCGCTGCACTCTACGATCTCTACCTATAGCCGTGTATGTGTGCGTGTTACCTTGGAGAAGAGCCAGGTGGCGACGGCGCTGCACTCGACGATCTCTACCTATAGCCGTGTATGTGTGCGTGTTACCTTGGAGAAGAGCCAGGTGGCGACGGCGCTGCACTCGACGATCTCTACCTATAGCCGTGTATGTGTGCGTGTTACCTTGGAGAAGAGCCAGGTGGCGACGGCGCTGCACTCTACGATCTCTACCTATAGCCGTGTATGTGTGCGTGTTACCTTGGAGAAGAGCCAGGTGGCGACGGCGCTGCACTCGACGATCTGCGTCTTCAGCATCTTGTCGACCAGCACGCACACCATCTGCGGGTGCCGCTGCCACAGCTCCCACACGTTGCGGAGGATGCAGATCTGCGCCTCTTCTGACTCCGCCAAGATCTTCAATACAACAAAATATACATACAAAATTAATTGATCAATAAGTATATAATGCTGGAGAATTCACAAAGCATTATCTAGCCCCTAGCTAAGCAGAACTTGTGGTGTGGGTTCTAGATAACTGATATAGTTAATAACGAGTACATAATATGTATATATGTATGTATATATATAGATATTTTTTAACTATAGATAGAAAACAACCAGAACACCCTGAACAAATATCTGCAGATCGTACAAACATTTGTCCTGTGGCAGGAAACATGATAAAAGGGTAAAGGTAAAAAAAATAAAAGCCTCCCAAAGGACCGGGTCACTATAATCGCCCGATATCATGGAAATAATAATTAAAATAAAATTAGAAAATAAAAATCTCTACCTAAACCATATAAAATAATCCTTAAAAAACACAATAGCAAAGACAAAAGTTAAAAATAACGTACCTTGAAAACGTAGTGGAACTTGGAGATAGCAGCAAAACTATGCGATATACTCTTGCTGCCGAGATTGAGCAGAGTCTGCACAAACACGTCTATCTTCAGCGGGTTGTGCGGCGCCGCCTGCGCCGCGGCGGGCGGCTCGCCGTCCCTCAGGGGGTTGGGGAGTTCCCGGAGCACGTTCAGAGCCTCTTCGGGGGTGCATTTGTTCCTCACGCAGACGACGAGCTGATGCGCCGCTTCGGTGCCCGGGAGATTGGCTGTAACGAGCAAATGATACTTCGTTAAAAAACAGTTGATTGCTAACATATTAATTAAAAAGAGGTAAAAAAAAAAAACAAAGTTCATAGTTGATTTATTAATAACTTTGACACTTAATATAAATTAGGTAAGAAATACATAGAATTATTATCCCACTGCTGGACATAGGCCTCCCCTGATGAGCGCCATAGATGGCACTGTTCATCATTTGGGGGTTTTTGCCCATAATCCCCACGCTGGGCATGCGGGTTGGGGATCGCAGTTTGGTGGAGTTGTTCTGCAGAGGGCGCTGCTGCCCGCCCCCCGGTGTTTTTCCCTAAGTCGCCTCTTACGACACCCACGGGAAGAGTTGGGGTGGTGAAATTCTATGCCGGCACCACACGGCAGAATTATTATATTATTAGGTAAATACATAAGATTATAAAATTATTTAAATTTACTTCATCAATTACATAATCATCTTAAAAATCTATTACATATTCATCATAAACTACGTAACAATTCGTCTGAAATTTTCAAATATAACAGTATAATTACGGGAATTATTCTTCAAACACTCATGTAGAAAACAGCTTTTGTCATCGTCGCGATACTTATGTTTAATTCTCCTTGTGATATTTCATTAAAATCCAGACAGCCGTTTAGTAGTAAATATCCACAGACAGAAGAGTAACTCCAGCATAATATAATAATTAATAGTTAGTATCGCATAATATGGATGTACTCTTGCAGCCGTCATCGTCAAGCATCAAAATCTGATTTCTGTTGTAGCTGGCTGGTTTTCTCTTCCTGCATTTTACAGAATCTTCCTGCATTTTGCAATAGCTTCTAGGAGAAAAACGTATTAATGCTGCCAACAATAGATCGAAAAATGTTACAGCGACGGATATCTTACTGCAATTGATACGGTAGCAGATAAGATTCCAATTTCCTCACAATCCGAATTTCCCAAGTAGTAGACAATAGTCGAAGCGCGATAATAGAGCAGCAGCAATTAATGTAGATTCCGACGGTGATAGCCGAACAATACACTTGCGTAAATTCCAATTTGCCTACTCAAATCTGTTACTGAGTATACTCAGAGGTATCAGTATCAGGGGATCGATTCGGTTAGATCTAGGGTATATACGACGACCACTGTGGCGCGGTGGGCGAAGGTCCGCCTGCGTCGCAGGAGGTCGCGGGTTCGATTCCCGCCTCGGGACAAATATGGTTACGATCTGCAGATTCAGTCGTTCAGGGTGTTCTGGTCGTTTTCTTTGTATAATAAAAAATATCTATCTATGTTATTAATAATATTGTATTATGTAAATCAGTCAGCTAGTACCCATAACACAAGCTCTGCTTAGCTTGGGGCTAGGTGATGCTGTGTGGATTGTCCGGCATTATTTATTATTATTTATTTAAGTCGCTTCCCGCTATCTGTCTTGTAGTCTCTATATGCTTATATCTTTAAAACTACCTACGCAAAGAATTTTGATGCGGTTTGTACGGTTGATGTTTTTACTAGATAGTGATTCAAGAGGAATGTTTTTGTATCAGCATTGGACCCGTGCGAAGCCGGAGCGGGTCGCTAGTAAATATATAAAGTCTTAAAGGGATTTTAATCGACATTCGACTTCGAACGAATATTCGTCGCGCGTGAAAAGGGGGCATTTAATATGTATTTATTTATTATTTTCTAGGTTTTAGAAGTACTCGTAATTTAAAAATGATTGTTAGAATAAGCAAAATTGTATACCTCTTGTTGCTACAAATAAAGTTTTCTTTATCTTTATCTTTAATAATAAAAACAACAAATTATTTTCTTCTTTTAATTTTTATATTAATTAAATTATATATTAGTCAACTCCTATAACCTAAATTTAAATTAAAAGTTTGATTATTTGTATGATTGACTTCAATATTCAACTATAGTAATGTAATGATAATGGAAAGCGGATTTCCATTCGCCGATGCATGATTTACAATCTCATGACTAAAAGAATTCATGTAAATGAATTCGTCTGATTTGGAAATGCAGGAACAAATAGTAAGTAATAATTAATCAGTTCGCTTCGTATTTAAGGAATGTAGATTTAATTGTTACTCGTTTACGGTTTAGATTTGTTTATTGGGAACTTAGTAATGGTATAGTGTGAGAGCTACCACTGAAAATAATCAGTAACTGGAAAACTAAATATGTTAGGTACCTACTGATAAATACTATTTTGAGTGGTATAGGTAACTTAACGTCATAACGCCTCATGAGTTTTCCTCTAATATGTTAAACTTACGCGATCTGAACACATAATGATTAGTAATTAACGGGTATTTATCGCGTTTCTTCTTCTTCCTTTCTCGACGTTTCAACAGGTTTGCACTCTGTCGTGGTCACGAGATGACAGTCATCTCGTGACAAAGTGAAGTGAAGAAAGGAAGAAGAAGAAACGCGATAAATACCCGTTAATTACTAATCATTATTGTTTCCATTGATGGTCGAATGCCATCCCCATTTCTTCCACATCTCTTTCTAAAGCGCTGACTGTCTCATAAGAAAAGCACTCTTAGGTATACTTATCTCTCCAAAAAAAACAAATTGAGATCGGTGCATTTGTTAGAGAACCCAGACATCCCATGCCCCAGACAGACTTTTCCCTTAAAAAACACCCCTTCTCTTTAATGACGAATATAACTAACGGAACGGACAAACCGTAGCATGGTTTATGTTTGCTATACTAGATTAATTATATTATTACTGTGTGGATTGTCCAGCATTATTTATTATTTATTTATTAAGTACTTTGTAAAACATAAATAAATGAAAGAAAAAATAAAAACTATCAGGGTTATAAATAGTAAAAATGAACCAAAGTCTCCTATCCTCAAACAAAACACGACAAATAGTATACACGACATATTAGTGGGAGCTAAAAAACATTTTCCACGAGATGGAAAGTAGGCACGCGAATAGACAATTTCACTCTGCGTGAGGAAAACTGTATTTCAGGACGGACTGGCGTTAATGTTAATGCAAGCTATTATTAGAGAATTCCGTAAAAGATAGCGGTTTTAAATTGGCTTTTAAAATGGTATCTTTCGTTTAAGCTCACTGCTTTATGTGACCAGAAATATACCTACACTTCATCATCAATACTAAACTTGACAAATACAAAAACATGTTGCAGAAAAAAAAAGTATAATTCAAAAGGTGCGTACAAGTCCAAGTTCCCTAAACCGGAAAACACATCAAATCTAATACAACACCTATCAAATTCAGGCAAATAGCAGAGGTAAAATTTTCCGGTACAGAAACGTATACATGGGGATCTTAGGTTTCAATACTTTCAATCTGCATTGGATAAATAATAATACTGCCGAGTGATCGATGCTGAAATTCTAAAGTTAGCAAAACAATAATGAACTTATAGGAACTCTAGTTATCCCAGACTAAACAGCATGCAACACTTTTTTTTTAACTGTCATTGAAAATTGTTTACGTATGGTCGGGGAACCACAATTATGTGGGACTCAACGCCCACAGAAGGACGTAACACCCACTAAAACCTCTCCGGTGACCCTCTCTCGCTAGTTTTTGCCGAACCTAGACCTACCGCTGCCCGACTGGCGTCCCATCTTCCTCACATATACATGACCAGCGAGCACCATTCCTCACACTCGCCGACCGCATACATCCAGCCTGCATATCTAGCCAAAACTGGTATAAATGTAACAGCTCAACCCAACTATTTATTTTAGATTCTGGCTTTCAGTAAGCTGTTAGTGCACCGAAGTTCGGAAGAACCTTAAATAGCATTCTGAATTGCTTTATATCGAAAGACTTTATCTATAATATTATAAGTTTGTTTGAATCAAAAACCAGAATATCAAAATCAAAGTGCTTTATCTCCTTTAGACCTCACAGGGCTCTTGGACACAAATCGAATAGGCTCCAAATCTAGCGGACCGATTTGAAATACACTTTCCCCATTCCTACATTATCATAAACTTAGGCAATATGTAGAATATTTTCAAAAAAGTTAGAGATCTATATGAAAACTCCAATAATGCAACCCAACCTGTACCTGTGTGTGAAAATTTAAATTTTAGTTTAATTAATTTTAGTTTAGTAATTGTAGTTTTTAAATACCCGTGCAAAGCCTAGCCTAGCCTAGCCTAGCGCAAGGCAGAACGCTAGTTAAAAATAAGACATTTATTGCAAAAGAAGTACCAAAGCAAGTCCCGCCGTTTAAAGTTTGATTTCCTATCACGAAGATCAGACACAGATAATAGTAATGCATCTTCTCGGAGATTACCCAACAATGGCATAGGAGCCGCACTCTTGGATTGCGAAGCAGGAAACAAACGCAACACGTTACTCTAACGAGTTTTGAAGAAAACTACTATTCTTTGTAAATATTCATGACACCATAGTTATATTATCCCTGAGAGCTAGAAGCTATTTTGTCCAGAAAAGCGAAACCGCGTACAGAAGCGAGTGCCTAAAGTGCCAGTTTTGTTTAAGAAATTATAATTATTGCTGGACAATCCACACAGCATCATCTAGCCCTAATAATTATGTGGGACTCGACGCCCTGAGAAGGACGTGATATCCATAAATAAAACCATTCTGGTAAGAGAGGGCTCTCTCGCCATTTTATTGTTTTTGCCGAACCACGGGAAAGTAAACCTACCGCGGTCTGACTGGGGCGTCACCTCTTCCTTACATAATTATAATATATGTATGTACATGACCGGTAAACCCCTCTAACCCCTCTTTCCATAAGATGCAACTGCACCTAATACGGATTATTAAACTTCGCCAAAATTGTTCATTAAACGTAATATAGAAGCTTACACAATCGATATAACGTTCGTGTGTTATATTGAAGGGTTGTATAATAAACGTATAATTGAAATAATCAAATTATCCAAGCTATGTTGTACAACGTTAAGGAATTCTTAAGTACGAGTACATACGTAATTTACGGATGTTAAGTGTAGTCAGCGTAACTACGCCTTGGTTTATTTAGAACTAGCGGTCCGCCCCGGCTTCGCACTAGTATTTAACAAATATTTAATTTTTCCTGCAGATCCCTAACTTTTTGAAAATATTATTTTATATTATCAGGGAAAATCAAGGATTCTAATGGTGAAAGAATTTTTCAAATCTGTAAGTAGTTTCGGAGCCTATTCAATTTAAACAAACAATCAAATCTTTCCTCTTTATAATATTAGTAGACTAGCGACACACTCACTCGTAAAAGAAAGAGGATCCGCAATCTCCAGGGTTACCGGCCATCAGAAAAATATTTTCTTTCGGGCCAGCTGTTAAGGTACTGAAATAATTTTCAAAATGACCTGTGATCCGTTTTTAGCTACCTTTGAAAACGACTTTCCAAAATTATGTTCTTACTGTTCTTAGAGTGTCATAAAAGGAACCTCCATGCAATATTGCAGCACTTGTACTTTCTGAGATTTCGTGATGAATTGGGGTTTTTTTTTCTCTTTTATATAAATTGAATAGTTAACACCCAGAACACCCGGAAAAAACAACGATCGTTCAAACATAATGTCAATAATATTTGAAATAGGCAAACATTCAGGAAGCACCAATTTGTCACCAAAACAATAATAATGTGATTAAATGATCCATAAACTTCAAAATGATGTTAGTTTTCGCGAACATTTGCAATGTATCGCATGATTTCCGTAAATCGTAAAGCAGGCATCGGTTGGTACGAAAGGAAATTCAATAAAATTACTATCAAAGACCAAATGAAAGTAAACGACATTTCCTTAACACCAAATTCAAAATTGCAAAACTTAATTTCACGTCCACATTCAAGCTTTTTGCATCATAAGTAAAGAATTTTCTTTAAATAAGGTAATATTGGGCCGTGTGGTGCCGGCATAGAATTTTACCACCCCCACTCTTACCGTGGGTGTCGGTAAGGGTGTAGAAAGAGATTTTACGCCCTTTCTTCCATGTCTAGGGGGAAGATTTTTAAACAATAAAAATTTACTATTTTATAAATTTATTCACAGTAAAGTCAAAATCATACTTGATGATCTGTTTAGTTTCTTAAGTTTTTTGTGTATTTCATAATACGGATTTAGAGTAACTTCGATGATGTAAAAAAAAAACTACACGTCTTACCGATGCCTGAGTTTTACTCTTTTGCTAAAAACTATTATTTTCGTGATAATACTGCAATGAAAAAAATCGGGATTTATTTTATACTACCCTTAAATAACGCCCCGGTTATGACCGGCCTCTATGCTTAATAAATGAGCCTGGATGGTTAGATGAACCGCACTACACCTACACCCACCCCAGTCACTGCGACCACAAACAATAGAGGGGTGGACAGACATCGCGGCCGTGCCAGTCTGAGTTACACGATGCTCCTACGCAGCACGCGTTGAGCAAATATTAAATAGTTCAGTGGACATTGCAGTGGGGTGACTCAGTGCTAAGATGAGATCCGCGTTGCTGGGTATTTGCTTCGCTTTAATTGTAAGTACATAATCATAAATAAGATAAATACTGGCCCGTTACACCGTTAATGACGGGATGAATGATGGGTGTGCCATGCAGTAAATAAATAAAAATGCTGGACAATCCACATAGCATCACCTAGCCCCAAGCTAAGCAGAGCTTGTGTTAGGGGTACTAGATGACTGATATACATAAAACAATAAATTAAATAGATAAGGTATTCAATTAATTTATTTTTGAACGTGGAATTATCTAGGGTGAAGTTGATTAAACTTTGACCAGAGCATGGACAGTTAAATTAGTTTTTAGCTTAGCCGTGACATAATTTAGATTTAAATTTAATAATTAAGGTTCAAACGTGATCAAACTTTGAATTGAGTACAGACAAGTTATTATTTATCTTAGCTGTAGCAAATTTTGACTTTAAAAACTGAAACTTCATAACAGAATTATAATTAGTTATTTTATGGGTTTATAGGCAGTGACATAAATCGGACCATATTAAGAAATATTTTCGTAAATGTTTACAATAGACGTAAAATTTAAAAGGCTTAATTCTGTATGAAGTCTGCATGGTGTAACTACGAATTGATCGTATCTTATTTTTTAAGAGGACAAATGGGTTTTAAATTGTTTATTATTTTATTTTTATTCCAAGCTTTTGCGATTATTTGTAGAGTATTTATAATACCGTTAGTTTTAATTTCTCCTACGTTTCCATCGAGTTCGTGTACTTAGTTACGGAACTTCTGAAGCGAGTGAAAAACACAAAGAAGGTAGGTACCTTATACTATAACTGTAATAGGTTTTGTCCCGAGGCGGGAATCGAACCCGCAACCTACTGCGTCGCACGCTGACCTTCGCCCTCCGCGCCACAGAGGTCATCTAAAAGTCTATTACTAGTGGGTGCAATATAATGAATTAATTTATTTTATATAATTATCATTAACAATTAATTTCATTAATAATAATTGTGACTTTTTACTAAAAATTGAATTATTGTAGCTCATGTTGAGCTACAATAAATTCAACTGTTGTATTTTGAATTATTTGTAGCTCAGGTTAAGCTAAAATTAATTCAATTATTAGTATAGTAAGTAGTAGTTGAGGTCATTAGCCAAATCCGGATATGGCAACACCTATGTTTTCATAATAATCTGTAAATAGACAAGATATCTTGGGAATCTACTGCGAGAAATAGAATAATAAGATAGTTTCATAACATGCAAAGATGTGTTTATAATAACATTAGTTACGAGAAAAATAGCCCGGCCGTTAAGCGTTAAGGCGTTTCCACGCATACTGTCCACAGCTGATCATTCCTCCCCTAAACAAGGGGGGGGGTTCACCATGGCAACGCTTTGGTGATTGCAGTGTATTCAAATACATCGAAATAAACTGCTTCCTCTTTTCTCCTTTCCAGTCTTACAACATAAAACTAATTTAAATACTTCTCAAATTAACGTGTTAATTATAGTACCCAAAAAGCTATTACTTTAACGTTTGTCTGTTTGTAAAATTTAGCGGAACTTTAGATTATAACCTCATGAAGCAATCTGTGAATTTCGTCGTGTGCTGCATTATTGTCTAAAAATAATCATAATGTACCTAACCTAGTGTATTTAAATATGTATAGGTATTATGTAGCCATTAGCTTTTCCTGAATAAATAAATAAATAAAATAGAAAAAGATATCGACGACGGGCTGAGATGGAGGGCTTGCTTAAGGTGCCACCGCCACGGTTGTTTCATCATCAGCCCATGTCCATTGCTGGACTTAGGCGCCACGGGTTGTTTACATTTCAGAAAACAACAATAATTATCACGAACAATATCAGTCCATGCATCACACGATGACCTTGATACGCTCACCTTTGCCATGATGAGAATTTCCCATGAAAGGTCTTAGTTGAGTGAAACAGAGTAGTAAAGAGTCGGGTATGTCGTGCGTGCGTCGATATCATTGGTATTATACAGAAAATCCTTGCAAGTATAAAAATATACTATCTACAATAGCCCATCTATTAAACTAAAGATGGTGGACTAATATTTACCGGGGGTTTAAGTACATCTAATCAGAAACATAAATGTAAAAACTAGCCGTTTGTTCAGATAGTGGCTTCACTGCTAAAAGATCTGGGATCATAAAGAAAGGTGGCAAATTCCAAAGCAGTTCCTAATCCTAATTCGCTACGCTATTTCATAATTTAATTAGTGACTGGTAAGTACATAATGCACTGTATTCGTTTTTATGTGAATCAGTGTGACAGGGTCTCATAAATGCTTATGGTTCATACCGAAAAAGTTACTTATAAGACTAGTTACCGTTTTTCTAATTAAGAATTCTGCTGTGTGACCAATCTTGCGTGAAAAACATGAAATAATACATTTTTGTGAATAGCAGATAACGGAGTAGATAATTGTTAATTTGCGTATTCTAAAGCCTGGGAAACAGCTGAATTATTCCTTTGGTAACCGATCTCGAGATTGTTTACTTTAGCTAGTTCTTTTGTTTTAAGTTTGCTGTACAACTTGTTGATATTTATTAAAACAATAAAAAGTGAACAATAGAATTTATAGAAAATAGTATTTTTCATAATATAATAATGTTGAGGTGCGTGGACAATGATTACTGTGGGTACTGCTGAGCTGTACTTGTATCAACATCATCATCATCAACATCACCAGCCTATAATAGTCCACTGCTGGACATAGGCCTCCCCTAATGAGCGCCATAGATGGCATTATCATTTGGGGGTTATTGCCCATAATCCCCACGCTGGGCATGCGGGTTGGGGATCGCAGTTCGGTGGAGTTGTTCTGCAGAGGGCGCTGCTGCCCGCCCCCCGGTGTGTTTCCCTTAGTCGCCTCTTACGACACCCACGGGAAGAGATGGGGTGGTGAAATTCTATGCCGGCACCACACGGTGTACTTGTATAAGATATGTCATTGACTTTATTCAATACGATGATATATTGTTGAAGAATGTAACGATATAATAATATATTACATTATATCTAAACGCCTAGTAACCCGGATTAAAATAGAATATTAACACAAATACATTAAGGTTATACGTATAATAAAATATAATGTAATGTACTAAGTAAATCAGTCATCTATACATATAACCCATAACACAAGCTCTGCTTAGCAGTGGGCTAGATGATGCTGTGTGGATTGTCTGGCATTATTTATTATTATTAAATAAATAACTAATATAATAATTATATATAATTTGCACCGACATTTTGGGGAACCCATCCTGCATTCGGCAAGCCACCGTCTGCCGCTTTAAACAATTATTATGAGACTATGTTTATGGCATGCGTCCGCACTCTCTCCATAGCCAAATTACCCAGTCCATCTATCCACCCATCACAATTTATTCTCCTTTGCAATAGTCTAAAATTAAGCGTATATAACATCTCAGGGTATAAGTTGTTAAAATATTGTTTAACCGAGGATGACAAACGGCAACGTGCGTCTGTACGCATATTAAATCCCTCGCCTTTAAAATTAAATTATCTTTAACTGTCATAAAGAGCCTCTGTGCTGCTGTCTACGGCCCCACGTATGCCTCCCAAAGGACCGGGTCACTATGTGCTCCGAGATCATCTAAATGTAAATATGTAATGTAAAAGAAAGTTGTGTTAGTTACACTATTTATAACTCAAGAATGGATGAACTGAATTGTCTTTTTATTCCGGTGTCATGTTCGCTACAGAACAAGGGTACGAAGTCACAGGCAAAAGCTAGTTCGATATAATAAATATCATTTATGTCTTCTGTAACTGATTTTTGGGATTAAAAGTAGCTTATGTGTAATTCATAGAAACTCACCATCAGCACCCATACGTCCACAATCAAAACCCTTTTGTTATCATAATCAATGAGAGTTACATAAAGTTATACCATTGTTCATACAGGAAAATATTTATCTTCCAATGTGCGTCGAATATTTACTTACAATTAATCTTTACAAAGACAGATCACTAGTTACCGCATGACTGCCCAAAATGTATTTCAAACATCTTTTAGGAAAACTGTCCGGCTCTAAGAGAATATTGAAATTATTCTATTGGAAACTCGGAGGGGCCGGCGGGCCGCACGCGAGCCTCGCACGCCACGCCACTTTCCCGCTACCATTTTACTTTCAAACGCATTCATATCCACATTTTTTATGTGTATCAATTATGCATTTATGTTTGCAGGTACACAGAGGAGGAAGAGCAACAACCGATGAGGATTTCAGACCGACACCGATACCGCTGAACGAGTGGGCGGGCGAGAAGGCTGCGCCTACGCAGGGCGGCTCGACGCAGGCGGGACCGGCATCGGCCGGCACTCCACGCTACTGGGAGGACGCCCTACGACACAGCGTTTATTTAACATTCGTCAGGGACAGAATAGACCAACTCATAGCCAAAGGCAACTCCCTAACTCCCGACAGCAAATTAGAAACACAAGCATCTAATGATATCGATGACCACAAGCTATGGGAGAAGATAAAAACCGCCCCTTTCGAACGACTTGACATAGATGAGCTCCCGTTCAAAGGCGACATCGCCCTCCTGGCGAAGGGTCGTCTATTAGACGTGAACGGAGAGCTAAGGTTCACGGAAGACGAGCTTATGAAGGAGAGGTGCGATGAGAAATGCATGCAAGGCGTCCTTGCTTTATGGTCGGTAAGACGAGTGAGACAAAAGGATACGGAACTGCTTCACGGGAAGTATCACTATGAACTGACATTTTCAGTGAATTCCCAAACGCCAAAGAAAGTAAAAAGGCCTTTTGAGACTCCAGTAAGGACATTCACCGTGCGCGACGGCACTCCGGTCGAGCAGCCGACCGCGCCCTACTTGCCCAGGCCCCAGAGAGCGGTTTGGTTACACAAAAACATCGTCCCGATCCGTAACCATCCAAACCGCAATCAAGGGCAAGGGTTGGATAGATTATTTTTGTCGCTGTTCGGTTCAGACGAAGAAGAAGTGCCTTCTAGACCTATCAGACCACATCCGTATGCTTCGTCGGTATTTGGTGCTCAGCAAGTAAAGACAGGGCATGTGAGTTCGCCAACTGAACAGTACTTCCAGAAGAAACCTCATATCCACTCACAGGTATACAAGTACTCGAGGCCGCCGCTAGGCCCACCGCCAACTGTGAGTCAAGCTGAGTACCATTACATGGAATCTGATAAGCTAAAAACCCCGATACAGCCTCCGAAAGTTCAATATCACTTATCAGATTCTGATGGAAATATAAAGATTCCACTCGCATCCCCGCCAGTGCAACTAACTCAAGATCAAATCGATGATAAAGTAAACAGTATTTACCCGATAACTTTACCTCAAGCTCAGGCGCATGCGCCAGTAAACCTAGACCATTCTAGTACTGATAAGAATATTACGCCAATACCTTTTTCCGACGAAGTTCAACGTTACCTCGATGAGGTAGCAGCAAAACATCCATACAAACCCCCGGCGCCTCAATATCACTTTGATGTTACTACTAAAGTTAAAATTATAGAGCCACCGCACAGTACAGCTAGTTATCAAAATCACATAGAAACTGGACCTGAATCAGTGACAAAAAACCCATTGTATATTGCACAGCCAGACTACAGGTATCAGCCGTCCAACGTTGTGAAAACTACAAAACCAGCTGTATTGCCCACACCACCCATAGGGTTGCTGGGTGCAACGAAAAACCAAAACTCCTCCGATACATCTACCAAAGAACCAGAGATAGTAACGGTGTCCGCATTTAAACCTCACAAGAAACATCCAAATCATAAGATGCCGCCGATAAAGTTCAGCACCTTGCACTTTTCAGATCATGTGCGACCTCCAGTATTCAACGCTCCTCCAGGATTGTTCGTACCCGTGGATAAAAAGCCATTTAAACCGATGCCACCTTTGAAGTATAATCATCAGAATTATCACCCGCATTCTAAACATGTGAAGACGAGGCCAACAGACTTTCGACCGAGTCCACAGGTCGTCGATTTTCAACAGTTCTCCGAACCAGATCCTCTAGCAGACGCATTTAGACCAATGTCGTTATTTTCCAAAAACAGTTCTGACTCGAATAAGTCTAGTGAGGGACCTGACAGTGAAAAGTATAAAAACATACAAAAGTTGAAATCTACGAAACTAGAACCTATTATACCGCAGCGAACAACAAGCATACCCGAAATTATTACAGCACAAAGTCTAACTCCAGAAGATAGTGACTCGATGCATTGGGCTAGCAGTCTCCTGAGCGCGTTAGCCAAAACATCTCCATTGGGATCAGCAAACATTGAAACTGAAATAAAACTAGATGAGACAACCACATCTGTAACAGAACCAATTACCACGGTAACGCTACCAACAACAACCGAATACAAAAACGAAGAGGTGACAACGATACGTCCGCCTAAGCGAACGCGGCCTCCTCACAAGGTTGTTAAAGCGCAAAAGGAAAAGAAGCATAAACGTGTCACATCTACAACCACCACTTCGACAACATCAACGACCACTACAGAAAGGCCACGTCATAGAAGACCACCGATGCCAGATTTAACACCACAAGCGAGCTCTGCTGCTACTGGAGCGCCAAAGACTAGCTGGCAAACTAAGCAGAAAGAACAAAACGACACAACAACTACTATTCAAGATATTGTAAAGGAGGACGTGGTTACACCTCGACCAACAACCAGTACTTCCCCATCTACAACAACAACAAAGCTTACAACTACATCAAAACCTACTAGGACAACTACTTCAGCTGAAATTGAAGACCAGACTACTCCAAAGAATAAGAACAGGTTTAGGCAATCAACGTTATTCTACAAAGGAACCTCAGTCAAGCACGATAAATGGAGTACGCCGATTACAGAAAATAATAAAACCAAGGCAGTCCTTATAAAAACAAATCAACAATACCAAAGAAGAAAAGGCTCTAACTTTCACGGATACGTTCCATCAACACCAAAAAGCGTGGATGAACAACATCATAAAGCAGAACACAAAGATCTTGCCTATAAAACAACTGAACCAACCACTGAAATGACCCTGAATGTTATTCCTGTCACAAAAGAACCGAACCAACTTGTAGAAAACTTAAAAGATTTTGAATCTCCATCAGAGAATGATGAGGAAGAAGACTCAAATGAACAGAAGGGGACAGGGAAAGACGTTGTTGTATTTTACAATGAACCTGATTTACCACAAGACAATGAGGAGGAATCAGAATCTAAAGAAGTGGAAGAACACAATATGACTACAGACACGACACAAGCGACTGTAAAAAAGTCCAAATGTAAAAAGAAGAAGCACCATAATCTCACAACAACAGAGGAAACCCCACTAAACGACTCGTGGGAAGTAGTAGGAGTAGAAAATATAACAACTGAGAAAGGAACATCAACGACGGAGGTGGATTTGATATCGCAAATTTTCGGCGGTTACACAGTAGAAGGGTTACCAACCTCCAACAAAACTATAGACCCAGTAGCTGCCGGTAGCGAGCGTAAGGAACAAGTCGCGGAAATTAATGACGAACTTGAAGATTTCCTAGATTCTCTTGAAGAAAACAAGTCTGACCAAGACACCTACGAGTACGAAGACGAAGAAGATGATGATGGTGATGAATCCTCGTCGCAAGATAGTAAAATTAATGAAAAAAGAAGTCAGAGGCACTCCCACGATGATATTTCATATGACGAAAACCGCGAACGTCCCTACAGTCTCCTAGAACTGATGGCCATAGAATAGACAAACATTCTCAATCTGTCACCCACGATAATGACGGATCTATGCACGATCAAAATAAATCCTTTGAAGCAGGAATACGTGGTCGTAATAGTTGGAGCGTCCATAGGTTTAGCATACACATTGCATTTTAGTTACATATTGGACACGAGAATGAGTAAGATGGTATACAAATAGACGCCATTTGTGAAATCATTGTATTGAGGTGGGTTGTAATAATAGCAAACTACATTCATATGTTTTGTTTTGGGACGAGTTACGTCAGAATCTTCGTCGGTTATCTACAACTCTATTAACTCATCCATTTATTTGAAAACGATTCTAACAACAAGGAGGTTATTGTTATGGGCACTGGCAAGAACTTTCTGTTAAATAATATAAAGCGGCATTTAAACTCGACTCGATAAGCTCAAAGCACAGTACTGTCGATTGCTACCGAACGTGTAAATATTTCTCTAATCTAGATAAGTTTAGGATAAGAGAATACGAGTATTTTATTAATAAAATATTTTTACGATTCCTTTTATTTATTCCTAACAACAAGGACTTCTGAAAACCAATAGATTATACATTTCACTCCCTGCAAATGTGAATCCGTTAGGGTAAAATCTTGGAGTCTTCAAATCCAAAATAAATAAGTTCCTTCTACAAAAGAATGCTAATTCTTAGCCATATCTTTGCTTTCTCGTGTGTCATGCTGGTCAAACGCTTTACTAATAATAAAAAAGATGGAAGGGATAGGAACTTACCAGCGCCTTCCATAGAATATTTGTAGATCGGCTCTGGTTTAAGAGGCACTAGTGACGCGAATGCTTCAGGCGTGATATCCTTGATCCTCTGGTGGTAGGCCAATCTGAAAATAATAAGATAATAATTTCTTGAGTTGAATACTTAAATCTATTTCTGATGTGCTAGTCGGGTTTTGCATCAGAGATAGGACAACCAGTCATATTAATATTGTGGTAGTAGGTAATTGGCGGAAATAAAATAACACAAATTTGAATTTTTAATTTTGGACAGTACAAGAGAGTGGAACTGTAGGTTCAGAATGCTGTGTTTTCCATGTGAAATATTTAATTATTTGGAGCATGTATCTAGTATATAATAATACATAATGTATTCAAAGTATATCAGTCTTCTAGTACTTAAGCACAAACTCTGCTTAACTAGGTGCTAGATGATGCTGCGTGAAATTGTCCAGCATTATTTATTTACTTTCTAATCTAAAAACTTTAAGTCCATTATAGTAGAATACAAACCTTAGGCACTTTCCCAGCACTTCTCTAATGAACCTTGGTTTAGGATGGTCAGCATCCAGTTGTGTGCAGCCTTCCCAATCTTCCCAGGACCAGCGGTATTGGAAGTTGCTCAGATGGTACGAAAACCAGTTCACGAATCTACAAATTCGATTAGTTAATAATTATATAAATACCTACTGTTGCCAATCCTAATTTATGTATATTTGTACTCTTAAAAATGATTGAAAGGTGTATGTTATATAACTATTAGATAGTAATAACTTAATTTGACTTTAGACACACACAAAATACAACTATTATGATCAAACAATCCTACTCTAAGTAATACAAGTATTAGAGGATTTTCATAGTAAGATTTATTTGGTGATTAGTTTTTATTATTTATTTAACATATTATTACTACTGGGGCAAATTAATGAATATTGGAAAATATTCTGCCAGAAAACTTAAACCAGGTAAATCATACCTGTCAAAGCAAGCCACATTCATAGTATCAATCCTCATAAACAGAATCTCAGTCGCCTGAGCAAGCACTTGAGGCATCGTCGATGGCTGCAGCTTACACAGCTCAATGAAAATGGACCCATAGCATATCTCCAGGTACCTAGGCCTTGGTAAATTAAACAACTCGGCAAACATCACTTCTACAATACAGTATTCTAATGGTATCTTTGCTTTGTAGGGAAAACAGATCAGCTGGGCTGCACACTCTTTGCGCTCTAAATGGTGGGCTTCCAAAATGTTGTGTAGATGCTCTTCAATGAGGAATCTCTCAATGGAGTGGGCTCCAGGGAGCACCGGCCCGTCAGGGCAGTCTGTGTAGTCAAACATACGGAAGATAACTCTTGGCATTGGATAATTGTCACTGTCATTGTATGGGGGTGGCTGAAAAGAGATAAGTTTCAGTTGTTAATAATAGAATAATTAAGGCAGGTTATTGCTCCTTCCTTTTAAATTAAAATGAGATAAAAATGCAGTACTGCATTTAAATACCTACTACAAAGAGCAACATTTACAATACAATGGGGGAACTCTGATGATTAAAAGTTACCTGAATAGCTGGCAGAGTATGCTGCAAAGCCTCGCAAAGGATAGAATCAAAAGCCAGGTAGGGCCTTGGAATATGTTTCTCAGACCAATTGTCTTGCTTCAGCTTCCTAATCTGAGCCCAGAGGCAGTCCAAATACTCTTCCTGCAAATGAGGAGTATCAGCCGACCAAACTTTGAGAGCTTGCCAGTGTTTCTTGCTACGCTTATTGAGGAACACTTCTATTGTCACCATCAGGTGATCGAGTTGAGACTCTTTCTTCTCATACAACTCTCTGCCAACCCAGGGCAGTGCTGACAGCACTGCAAAGACAAACCAATCTCTCCTGACTTGAGGTACAGAATCTTCATTTGCGCAGTCTACCAAAGTCTCTAACAGAGTCAAGAGTGAAGATGCAGCCAAAACGTGACAGTTCACCAGATCAGATATGAACCGTAGGCAGTATCGAGCGGCGTTCCATTTCCCTGTCTTCAGGTTTTCTTTAAAAGTCTTCACGATGTATTCCACAAATTCACCACCGAAATTATAGTTTTTGGCATTGAGTAAACCAACGAGAGTTGCGTAGATGGTACATTTCTCTGGCATACGTATAGCGCAATCTGTGAGGATACGGAGGATTTTTACTCGGAAGGTGCTCAAGTCGGCTTCAAGAACGCTAGCTAATCCTTCGAGATTGCTCTCCAAACTAGAGCTGCTTTTCTCTCCAACTCTTAAAATTAGGGACTCCAATCTATCCTCAATATCTTGATTCTCCGATACACGGCGTCTTTTACGGTGCAGGCGCTCTAAAATAAAATAAAATCAGTGATGAAGCAATTCTAAAAAGTTGCAAACAAGACGGTCTAACCTAAAAACTACTACGTCTTTCTTACCATATCCGTCTTCTTCTTCATGTCCCCTCCTGCGATTCATAGCACCGCTGATTATTATTTAGCGTTCCTGATGAAAAAACTAAGGAAATAGTACGAAGAGCTCATAAAATATTAATTATGTGCCAGCAAAACAAACAGTAAAAGCTTTACTTTTGAGTTTTGACTAAAATAATAGTGTTGTTATCGCGCGGCGCGCGGGCTTCTCGACATCCAATCGATTCGATAATTCATATTACTTGGTTAAAAAATAAATATAGGCTATTTCGAGCAAAAATCCTAATCAGGCTCAAAAAAGGATCTTCATAGGAATAGAAGGGACAACAATAGATTATACACACGGATCAACAACTACTATATTGAGAAAGAGTGTAGTGTGCATGGCACCTTTAATCTATAATAAATAAAATACCGAAGAGCTACAGAGACCTAAAATGTAAACATACATAAATATGACTAAATTTAAAAACTTCTATGTGAAAAATGATACTATAATATTGACGAATTTCTAAATGATGTAATCTAAATTATATTAAGATATGCATGCCATTCTCTAATTTTTTTGCACATCATATATCTGGAAACTTTCCGAGTGTATGTTCCAACTACATAGTTGCTAGAAGTTTAATCTATGTGTTGAAAATTAATTATTCGATCTCAACTTCAACGTTTTTCCCAACACTACATCTGTAAAAACAAAGTGACATTGACGTCAACGTAATTATGACATAACCAAAACAAACAGGGGTACCACATTAGGCTAATTATTGCCATAATTAGGATACCAACCGGGTCAAATTCAAAAAATCCAATCGGCTCTCAGTATATTAAGCTTCCTCGAAAACCTGGGTGATCAGATCAAATGGGGACCAAAATATCCTATCGGCTACCAATAGCAATTTAAGTTTCCTAAAAAAGATCGGGTGACTTAGACTTTTCCAGAATTACGCGCATTCCTTTGCTTTTTAGTGTGTGAAAAATATGCAGCATATTTTAATTGATTGGATATTTTCTCAAAAAATTTGTACCAAAGAAGACTGATGCAATAGGATCATCTACTTCTGCAACCACTTCAAATAATGAAGATCAGCTCCCGCTGAAATTTATGAAGAATGGACAAGAGAATAAAACAAGCAGAAGTTCACAAACACACAATCTACCCACAATATTTTTTTTTTACCTCTCCCATGTTTTGTCTGTCTTAATATCGTCGTATCCTACGAATACGGTCACAGTTGCAAAACACCAACTTTACAGGAGACGGTTTTTTCTGATTATTTCGCAAAGTTTCTATTGAACGTGTCTGATTTTTTTTGCTAAAACGTTTTATCATATTTTCTGCTAACTTATCATAAAGGTTTCATAAATAAAAAAAACCTTTTTCCCTAGTTTTTGTCCCTTAGCACCTTGTTCCACGTGCAAGTTTCAAATCGACGTTATACTACGCGCCATTGTGACCGTTTTCCACGCAGATTTCGCTTTACGTCCTCAACTAGGGGGGTAACAAACGTCTTTGTAAACTTATTCGACGGGATTATGATGGACAATTACACATTTTACGGAGGTCATAGTTTATTATCCTTCATAATTTGGTTTTGTACCTTGATAATTTGCATCAGAAATTGTTTATTCATGCTGTACTTAGGATGCGCTGTACACCCAGAGACGATATTAAATGTATTTAGTTTGTCTAGCATTTAATCGACGACCTATATGGCGCAGCTGCTGGCGAAGGCCTGACTTCGTCGCTGGAGGTTGTGGGTTCGATTCTCGCCTTGGGAAAAATGTTTATACATTTATTGCCGCTGATTTGTCACAGCTGGTTGGTAGGTACCTACAGCTAAGATGCAACAAATCATTCGAAAGCCAAAACCGAGTTCGTGTAAAACTGTGCAATTGCTGACATACTAAACAAAATGTGTTTTCGTAAACTATCATGATTTAATGCATTTAATGTAATGATTGGAACTAATTTTTTAGTTATTATGGTAGGTACTCACTTAGAGTAATTCTAAGGGTACTCATATAAAAAAGGTTATTTTATAATAAATAATGGAGTTTTCTGGCCACAACACCCAGCCTAAACCGATGAAGCTAGAAAACTGGGTGGGCTGGACCTTTAACTACACAAATACCGGCTAATTAAGGTTTTTGTTTTCTTATTCCACCCCTAAAGAGGTAAAAGGGGTTTGAGGTTTTTGGTGTTTTTTGTAACTATGTAACCTGTGGTTCGATTGGTTAGATACTTACATTGAATACTAAACACACAAAAATAATGATCACTTGTTTCAGGATTTTTCAAAATATTCCTGAAAATTTAGTGAAACAGGTAATTAAAGTTTGAGATCTATAAATTCATTCTATATTGAAATATCTATAACTTTATAATGCAAGGTGCTATTAGCTTCAAATTTCATTATGTAATGATAGAACAGTAGGTAAATTAAAAAGGCAATATTATGTGATCTATTTTAAGGAAAATTGCTAAGAACAATTTAAATACAAAACTATTCAACATGTGTTTCAGGATTTTTTAAAATATTTCCGCAAACTGTAAATACGGTTATTGAAATATTGGATTTGTAATTTTTGGAAACGTATTTTTGACTGTTACTATTTAACGTGCGCTGGTAATGCCCTCAAATTTTATTTTTGTATTGAATATACAATAAATAGTTAAACATGTTTTAAGGTCTATTTTCATATCTCTAAATTAGGGTAGAAAAAAGTCAAACTTCCCGATATTTAGTTTCAATCCGATTGGTCTTTCATAAAATCTCAATTTACTAAATTAATGAAATAATATGATGAATTAATGTTTGAAGATTTATTAAAAATTCTCTCAAAATGGGCTAAGGTAGAATGTTTGAAGCATATCGTATGACAAGACTGCTTCAAATTCACTAAATAAAAAAATTTACTGGAAACTTTTTAAAAAAAGAATACTTTTTTAACGGACATAAAAATGATATCATAAGCGTCTTTCCGATTTTGGTAAAATTCCGATTATTTATTATAATAGGGTTTAGCTGATTTCGTGAAAGTGTTTTACCCTAAACACGTCCACGCCAATGAAATTACAAGCGAGTCAGCTAGTTGTCATTACATTATACAAGCATTCATTACATGATAATTGTCATAATAGATTGATATCAGAGCCAAGGCATGGCGTATTCATCGATAAATTTTTTTGCTGTTAATTTTCTAACCTATTTAGTATTTAATTGCTATAGTCTAATAAAAAAACAACAAGTAATGGAATTAAAATTCGCAGATGTTTGTAGAGAGTGTTCTGGTTGATTTTTATGTATGTATAGTAAAAAAAATATATTATATCTAAAAGGTTTATTTTATTTATTCTATTGTGTTAAGTCATCTGATACCCAAAACACAAGTTTTAGTCGATTGTTCAGCATTTTATTTATTCATCCTATCAATCTCGTTACTGTATCCTATAATGCTACTGTATGTGTATGTAGGTATAGAAAACTCGTCAATGAGCCTGTCTGAAGCCAACTACTATGTGGTTGCTCACGTTAAAATATTAAAAAGAAAACACATATTTATTTCGCTGTTTTGTAGACTCTGTCGTCTGATGACCTTATTTGTAGAAGTCGAAAATTCCTGAAATTATTGACTTCTCTTGAAAATCCTTAAAACCTGTTTCTCTTTATTTTATTTTTCACATTGGATTGGACAAGCAAATAGTTTAATATGTTACGATTTTGCCATACAAATGTCGCATTATGTATCTATTATACATATTTCAGTATTTTGTATTATTATTTAGCTTTTATACAAAGTTTCAAACTTATAGTTTTTATACAAAAAGTCAAATAGTTGTGGTTTAAAGCACCACATGTAAAAAGCTTACAATCAATTCAATACTTTAGTAAATACAAAACCAATACAATAATCCAAATAATTCTAACCAAAATCTTAAAGATTTTTTTAATTTGGTTAAATTACCGATTTACCAAATGTCAGAAATATTTTTAGAATTTGAACAACTGTTGGTTTATAGTTCAAACAAATTGTGTCACTGTTCTCAGTTCTTATTGAGAGACCTTTATAAAAAAAAAACCCTGAAAGGCGTATGATAATTTCATAAATATTGATATTCTATATCAAAAAGTTATAGAGAATTCAAAAAAAAACCCAACTACGTATCTCAAACATGTATAACCCGTTCCAGTCAATTTGAAGGAGTATTTTAAAACTTCCTGAAACAAATATTCATTTATTTATATTATTAAGATTTCACAATGGAATAGGTATTCCTAACAAAATAATATAGGTAGGTACTTGGCAAATGAAGTGATTATTTGCATCCGCATTCGTGAATGTGAAAGATGTACATTCGTTACATATATAATCTATACTAATACTGTAGATACGAAGGTCAGACCCTGTCTGTCTGTTTGTTGCTTTAACGCTTTAATCGGTTTAACGATGATATTTTTCTTCACACAGAAGAAAAATGAACAAGAAACTAGCAAGTAGTACTTAGTAGGTTGTTAGAACATAATTATGTAAGTACACGTACCTACTCGCATTACATATAAATTTAGCATTTTCCGTGCTTTCATAGACAAAGACAATTCATGTGCCTAGCCAAACTATTCAAAATGCACTTCGTAGTCGACAAACAGTGCGGTAATCCGCGCCCACGCGCCTTTTCACCCGCGCTATATGGTTACTCTGGAGTATGTAACCGTATTCGCCGGGAAATACTTGTGATCTTTGCGTTTTTCACGTGGAAGAAAGTGTCAAAGCTGTTTGTTAACTTTTTCGTCGGGCTAAATCGATCAATGCAATTGTGACCAAATTTTAAAATCTTAATAACTTTTTTATTTTCAGTATTTTTAAATTTTTTTTTCGATCTGGTAGGTATGATGTAAATCATAATGGAGATTCCAAAAATGCAATAAAAATAAAAAGTCACACTGGCGACTGTGACCCTATTCGTAGGATACGACGATATAAGACATTGCGTAGCTCAAAATCATAAGTAAATTCAGCTACTTGTCCGAAAAATTATACAGGTGATTTACGCTACTCGATAGGCAAAATTAGGCGTATTGAGTTTGCTTTTATCTGGCAACAGTGGCAACACTGGCAACCTTGGTGTTGTGTTGGTTTGGTTTGGGTTGGATGTTTTGTTTTATCGAATTTCTTTTCTTTTTCTCAAATTTTATTTTTGTATTGAATATACAATAAATAGTTAAACATGTTTTAAGGTCTATTTTCATATCTCTAAATTAGGGTAGAAAAAAGTCAAACTTCCCGATATTTAGTTTCAATCCGATTGGTCTTTCATAAAATCTCAATTTACTAAATTAATGAAATAATATGATGAATGAATGTTTGAAGATTTATTAAAAATTCTCTCAAAATGGGCTAAGGTAGAATGTTTGAAGCATATCGTATGACAAGACTGCTTCAAATTCACTAAATAAAAAAATTTACTGGAAACTTTTTAAAAAAAGAATACTTTTTTAACGGACATAAAAATGATATCATAAGCGTCTTTCCGATTTTGGTAAAATTCCGATTATTTATTATAATAGGGTTTAGCTGATTTCGTGAAAGTGTTTTACCCTAAACACGTCCACGCCAATGAAATTACAAGCGAGTCAGCTAGTTGTCATTACATTATACAAGCATTCATTACATGATAATTGTCATAATAGATTGATATCAGAGCCAAGGCATGGCGTATTCATCGATAAATTTTTTTGCTGTTAATTTTCTAACCTATTTAGTATTTAATTGCTATAGTCTAATAAAAAAACAACAAGTAATGGAATTAAAATTCGCAGATGTTTGTAGAGAGTGTTCTGGTTGATTTTTATGTATGTATAGTAAAAAAAATATATTATATATCTAAAAGGTTTATTTTATTTATTCTATTGTGTTAAGTCATCTGATACCCAAAACACAAGTTTTAGTCGATTGTTCAGCATTTTATTTATTCATCCTATCAATCTCGTTACTGTATCCTATAATGCTACTGTATGTGTATGTATAGAAAACTCGTCAATGAGCCTGTCTGAAGCCAACTACTATGTGGTTGCTCACGTTAAAATATTAAAAAGAAAACACATATTTATTTCGCTGTTTTGTAGACTCTGTCGTCTGATGACCTTATTTGTAGAAGTCGAAAATTCCTGAAATTATTGACTTCTCTTGAAAATCCTTAAAACCTGTTTCTCTTTATTTTATTTTTCACATTGGATTGGA
Organism: Eupithecia pulchellata; assembly: GCA_963931895.1. Lineage (NCBI taxonomy): Eukaryota > Metazoa > Arthropoda > Insecta > Lepidoptera > Geometridae > Eupithecia > Eupithecia pulchellata. The sequence goes on along the minus strand of OZ007536.1, from coordinate 9,515,514 downwards.
CAAGCAAAAAGTTAAAATGTTACGATTTTGCCATACAAATGTCGCATTATGTATCTATTATACATATTTCAGTATTTTGTATTATTATTTAGCTTTTATACAAAGTTTCAAACTTATAGTTTTTATACAAAAAGTCAAATAGTTGTGGTTTAAAGCACCACATGTAAAAAGCTTACAATCAATTCAATACTTTAGTAAATACAAAACCAATACAATAATCCAAATAATTCTAACCAAAATCTTAAAGATTTTTTTAATTTGGTTAAATTAACGATTTACCAAATGTCAGAAATATTTTTAGAATTTGAACAACTGTTGGTTTATAGTTCAAACAAATTGTGTCACTGTTCTCAGTTCTTATTGAGAGACCTTTATAAAAAAAAAACCCTGAAAGGCGTATGATAATTTCATAAATATTGATATTCTATATCAAAAAGTTATAGAGAATTCAAAAAAAAACCCAACTACGTATCTCAAACATGTATAACCCGTTCCAGTCAATTTGAAGGAGTATTTTAAAACTTCCTGAAACAAATATTCATTTATTTATATTATTAAGATTTCACAATGGAATAGGTATTCCTAACAAAATAATATAGGTAGGTACTTGGCAAATGAAGTGATTATTTGCATCCGCATTCGTGAATGTGAAAGATGTACATTCGTTACATATATAATCTATACTAATACTGTAGATACGAAGGTCAGACCCTGTCTGTCTGTTTGTTGCTTTAACGCTTTAATCGGTTTAACGATGATATTTTTCTTCACACAGAAGAAAAATGAACAAGAAACTAGCAAGTAGTACTTAGTAGGTTGTTAGAACATAATTATGTAAGTACACGTACCTACTCGCATTACATATAAATTTAGCATTTTCCGTGCTTTCATAGACAAAGACAATTCATGTGCCTAGCCAAACTATTCAAAATGCACTTCGTAGTCGACAAACAGTGCGGTAATCCGCGCCCACGCGCCTTTTCACCCGCGCTATATGGTTACTCTGGAGTATGTAACCGTATTCGCCGGGAAATACTTGTGATCTTTGCGTTTTTCACGTGGAAGAAAGTGTCAAAGCTGTTTGTTAACTTTTTCGTCGGGCTAAATCGATCAATGCAATTGTGACCAAATTTTAAAATCTTAATAACTTTTTTATTTTCAGTATTTTTAAATTTTTTTTTCGATCTGGTAGGTATGATGTAAATCATAATGGAGATTCCAAAAATGCAATAAAAATAAAAAGTCACACTGGCGACTGTGACCCTATTCGTAGGATACGACGATATAAGACATTGCGTAGCTCAAAATCATAAGTAAATTCAGCTACTTGTCCGAAAAATTATACAGGTGATTTACGCTACTCGATAGGCAAAATTAGGCGTATTGAGTTTGCTTTTATCTGGCAACAGTGGCAACACTGGCAACCTTGGTGTTGTGTTGGTTTGGTTTGGGTTGGATGTTTTGTTTTATCGAATTTCTTTTCTTTTTCTGATAAATGTGGTATTTTAATAGAAATGTCGTGCAATTATGCTGATGGTTTATCACCATATGAACACAAAGGAGTTTTAGGTATTCCAGAAGTAAGTTTCATTCATGTTTTTACGAAAGGCGTCCCTTCTTTACTCTTTCTTCTTTTCAACTCAGCATTGACTTATAAATACGGTAGTTTGGTAGTTTAAAGACTAAATTTCGAGCACCTTGACCTAACTGTTATAAGTAAGCTACTGAAGTTATCGTATCGCAATCTAATATTTCAAACCAATTCCAATGTTTAGTCTCACAGCTGACTGCATGTTTACAGAAATTTGACGCTGACGATGAGTTAGACATCAAATGTGAACAGCTTGCTGATCTGATCCGCCAGAGCAAGCATGTTGTTGTTCACACAGGGGCGGGCATTAGTACTTCAGCTGGCATTCCAGATTTCAGGTAATCAAAACTTTCCTAAAATAAAATACACAGAGATAAAAGAAGTGCAAAATTTCTGGAGGAAAGTACCTAGGTGTGGTGTAGGTGTTTTACTGCCAAGGGTGTGACAACGCTGTGCTTTCTTACAGCACTGTGCTGGCAGTCATGTGTTAATAACTATTCTGCATGGACCATTGATTGCTGTTTCAGTCTAAAGAAGGAAATTGATATATTGCCTAGCAACTTCTAGTTTACCATAGTTTATTTTGTTATTTTTCTACTTTGTTGTTCCTATCATTATCATTAAATACAGTTTTTGCTAACATATTGAAAGAGTTACATGCCCTTATGTTATTTATATAGGTACATGTCTTTACAGAGGCCCAAATGGTGTATGGACGTTAGAAAGAGAAGGCAAGAAGCCCACTACAGATGTATCATTTGGGAATGCATTGCCCACTAAAACCCATATGATCCTGAAGAAACTAGTAGAATGCAACAAAATACACTATGTAGTTAGTCAAAATATAGATGGACTGCATTTGAAGTCAGGGTTACCTAGACAATACTTATCTGAGCTACATGGGAATATGTATGTGGATGAATGTAATGTGTGTAAAAGGTAAAATTAAAGAATTATATATTATTATATTTATTATACTATAATTTTACACATTTATTTTAAGCAAATTTATTTTTTAGCTCTTTCAGCACTGTTTGATCCCGTTTTATACTGAGTGAATGATAACCCTTATGATTACGGCACTATGTTGTAATCCATTCTGTTTCTTATAAATTTAACAGGATGTTTGTGTTATACACCCTAAGTAAATATAACATGCCTGTTAGAAGTATATATTCTATATTAAGAAATTTTATATTTATATTAATTGATAATGTTTTATTGTGTCTTTTACTTGACTTTGCATACAAATTATTAAAAAATATCATTTATTTTCAGACAATTTGTCCGCCAAAGTCCTAGTGAAACAGTAGGTAAAAAAGCTACTGGAGCATCTTGTAAGGCAGAAGAAATAACTGGAAGGCCATGTAGAGGAAAGCTATATGATACAATACTGGATTGGGAACATGCACTGCCAGAAAATGATTTATTTATGTCCGAGTTCCATTCAAGGTAACCAATCAGATATCAGATGATACAATTTCTTATTATATTCTTACTAATATTAAAAATGTGAAAGTAACTCTGTCTGTCCGTCTTTCATGCATAAACTACTGAACAGATTTTAATGAAATTTTGGTACAGACATTGTCTAGACTGGAAGAAAGGACATACTTTCTATCATTCTATCGATAAGTTATTTTTTTTTTCTGTTGTAAGATCTTTCTCTTTGTATTTTGTGCTAATAAAGCTATACTCTATACAGGTTATATAGAGCTTTATTACTAGGTATACAGGGTTATAGGTTCTTCATCACAGAAGTTGTTAGTCTCAATTTACCCAAGTCACCTTTAAGAGTGTGCCATACCTCAGCCAAAATTCAAATTTCGAGCAGAATGACAAGATATGATTTTCGTATGAGTGAGAAGCACAGAGCGATAGACGTGCTCCGTATTTTGCTCCGCCAAAACTGTTATGCCTAATTACAAGTTATTTACACAACTAATCGAAAAATTAAAAAGACGAAAACGAAGAAATTCTACTACGTTTCTTGACAAAACAAAAATCCAACAAAAAAATGAGGTGGTTCCTGAGATAAATAGCAAAATGTGTGCAAAACATGTATTTTTCAAAAAATAAAAGTATCGAGAAAATTTTCACCAATCGTGTTTTTGAAAAGACGGAATCCAAGATAAAAGTTCGAATTATCATTTACCTAAATATGAAGGTGGTAGCTTTCACAGATTCTGAGATAAATAACGATTTCTAACAATAAAATTACATAAGGTACACTCTTAAGAGTTTATTGATCAACTAACCTATAACCCTGTATAAGTATTCTATTATTTTCAATTCACAATGAATTCCTCAATCTTCGATAGTTTTTATAGTAAAACTCAAGTATGGTTTTCATTTCAGTGTGGCAGATTTGAGTATTTGCTTGGGTACAACACTACAGATTGTGCCAAGTGGCAACCTGCCTTTGGAGACTCTCAAATATGGAGGGAAACTAGTCATATGCAACCTGCAGCCAACTAAACATGTAAGGATTGAGACAGCTGTGCATTACTTAAATTTAAATCATAAAGGGGTACTAAGATTTTTGTTCAAAGGCTGGCCCCGTCGCCTTTTAGATTTTTTTAAATTCTGAAAAGTATTCAAAATTGCAGACGTTGATTAAGTCACATTCTTTGAAACCCTTTATAAATAGGAATGTAAGGAATATAAGAGGAGGACCTTTGTTGTATGCTATCTATTGCATACACATTATTATTATGCAAAGTTTTTTATGAATAATATATATCATATCTATATATCCTATAGCTAAGCACTTTGCATCAGAAAGTAAACTGTTTTACTTTAGGTCTTAAACCTTATGTTTGTAAGAAATTATATAATAGCTACAATTTGGTGTAATTTTGTGCCTTCGTCTGGTTAATTTAATGATCATATTTTTTTTCCAGGACAACAAAGCAGATCTCATTATTAGCTATTATGTCGACGAAATACTAGAAAGGGTGATCAAAAGACTCGGTATCGAAGCACCAGATTACTGTGATCTTCAAAATCCATCAAAAATCACCTGCAATGTCATTGACTGGACTTTACATGGGAAATATGTGAAAGCCATGGAAAAAGTGTTCAAAGAAAAATGTAAAGGAGTTAAGAAAAAGCGAAAACTCATAAAAAGTGTAGCCAATCATAAAACGTCTGATTTAATCGAGTTGGATATAAAAATAAAGACTAGTAAGAAGCAGCGTATAAAACAAGAAACATCATGAGAGGTTTATTAAAAAAAGAGCCTTTATTTGGTTATTCACTAGCCGATAGGACTGGAATTTTAAAATAGATCAGATTTATTGAGTTAAGCGTACTATGAGGATATGATTTAAATTTTTCACAGAATCCAATTTTATTATTTTTAAGACTGAAATAATGTTATATTTTTTACTTATTAGTTTAAGGCTCCGGCGACGGAGTAATTTCCCATACAAATGTAATACCAAAATGATTTGTAATTTGAGCCTTTTTTCGCCATAATCTGCTTTTATTTGTATTACAATAGTATTTATCTAGGTTCCTGCCACAAGCTTTATGGTAATACCTACCTATACAAATAATAAGAAAACGTGTCTTCTTAAAAAAATCAGATCTAGTTTAATAATATCATTTTAAAGAAGTATTTTGAAAAAAAATTGTTGTGGGAACCAAAAAAAACCTAAATAATGGCACCACCCATCTAGTAGCCGATACACATGGTGAAAATATGCTTAAATTTATATATTTTGGAAATAAAGTTTCGCCGAATCCTTAAGGAATAATGAACAAAACAACCTCTTATAGTAAAATTCTTTTTATTTAAACAGCAAATCTCTTATTTGGAAATACCCCTTTGGAATTATGTGCGTGTGGATTGAGAGCTCACTTTTGAATCTTTGGCAAATCGAATTGAAAAAAATCACAGATTTAGTAATGAATTTGTAAGAAATGATACATAGGTCCAACAATTTGTTAAACTTATATCAAAGCCGGTATAACCCTTAGACTGGAGCTCTCAGTCCACACGCTTGAATAATAGGCATACCTCATATCTCAGGAATTACTAAGTCTATGTTTTTGATTTATATTAAAGCATTTAGTTATAAATTATCAAAGGTCATTCGGAAGTTTTCAACTCACTAGAAAACGCTGTTACAGAGTTATTGAGGTTCAACTAGAGCTCTCAGAAACGAAAAAACAAATTGTTATAACTTAAATTTTAATACATTTAAAATTTATTTGACTATCATAATTTATACTTTCGCACCTGTGTAAATTAGTTAAAACGAAATAATGACTTATAATTGAACAGTTTAGAAGTTATACAAGATCATAATTTTCAATCTGAGAGCTCTATGTTTTCGACTATATTGGTTAAATTAAACCTCCAAGGATGAATCAAGTTAGGTCAATATATTTACCTCATTTGTACAAAATATTGATGTAGCATCCTTTGTTCTACATGCTATACTTTAGGAGAAAACACTAATTAAATATTTGTATGTAAGGAAACGACTTAGGGTGTATATGATTTTTTTTTTCTTAGGACTGACCTATGGCGTGATTTATCTTCTCTACTCGTATATTTTTCTACAACACATTCTAATATCGAATGAATGTCACGCAGATAGGTAATTAGTTCAATAATTAAAATACTAGGTAACAAAATACCATGGCATAATATAAACAATGACTACGCCACGCAATGCCGCACCGCCCCGTTGTCGCCGCGCCGCCGCCGCCGCCGCCGCGCCTTACTCTCCAGCTGTTCTGACATGCAAATGTCGGTATGTTACTCTATAGGGTAAAAAATTTATTTACAAAGTAATAACAATATAAAAGCGTAAAATTAAGTTTGGATAAATATTATCTTGTTTCTTCAAATCTTGTTAAATCAAAATCAAAGTGTTTTATTTCCTTTAGACATTACAGGACTCTTGCACTGCTACTACACTTGACCATCCGTAAAAAATTTTTACCTTGCTTACTTCACCAAACTGCAAAATTACCACCGCCAAGCCTCTAAAATTTTGCGGGGTTTGCTAATCATAATCTTTTGTCACTCTTGATTCTATTTTACAGAACCACCGAAAAGTCGCAAAAAAAATGCTGAGGCTGTAGCCTTTTGGTCATTTCTACCAGCTTCCCGAAAATATGTCAAAAAATTTACGGCTCGCTTCGCTCGCCATTCTTGCATTGTTTTGTTAATCTTCAAAAAAACTAAATCGTCAATGCAGCATAGACCAGAAAGGAAAAATAAAGAACACACCATCATCATCATCATCATCAGCCTATATTAGTCCACTGTTGGACATAGGCCTCCCCCTAATGAGCGCCATAGCGCCCTGTCTTCGGCTTGACGCATCCAGCATCTGCCAGCAGTCTTTCGCAGATCGTCATCCCACCTGGCCGAAGGGCGTCCTACACTACGTTTACCGAGTCGCGGTCTCCACTCAAGAACACGTTTACCCCAGCGGTTATCGGTTCTTCGCGAAATATGGCCGGCCCACTGCCACTTCAGCTGGCTAATTCTCTGAGCTATGTCGATGACTTTAGTTCTCTGTCGGATGAATTCGTTACGAATCCTATCCTTCAGAGAAACTCCGAGCATAGCTCTTTCCATAGCGCGCTGAGCGACTTTGAACTGGTGGACCAACCCTATCGTGAGTGTCCACGTCTCAGCTCCGTAGGTCATAACTGGTAGGACGCACTGATTAAAAACTTTCGTTTTCAAACATTGCGGTATGGATGACGAGAAGACTCGACGTAGTTTTCCGAACACTGCCCAGCCTAGCTGGATCCTCCTCTTGGCTTCCTTCTCGAAATTGTTTTTACCCCACTGCAAAATCTGCCCGAGGTAAGTGTACTCAGAAACAATTTCGAGAAGGTGGCCATGTACGATCACCGGTCTTGGACACACCAATTTCAAAAAAATGTGGCTCACTCTACTCGACGACATTTAGTCATTTCTCAACCATTTCCAATGGCCGCAAAAACTACAATATGTCGTTCCACTCGCTGTTATTTATGTTTTCATACTAATAAATAGTAAGTAAAATGTTAATAACCTACCCCTTAACTACTACTGCTAACTTTTTTGTCACCCGAAAGTGTCACGCTCGAAGTTATTTATTTTTTGTGTTTCTCTGTTTTTTTTTTGTTGCTGGCATACCGCACCAATCTACAATATTACCACCCCGAAAAGTATTTCTGGCTACGGCCCTGCTTTTAGCTGCCAGGCTTCCCGCCACGGGTGAAAAAACGACTATGATTGCCACGCACCCGTGGCGTGTAGAAATTTAGCAGCTGTGTTTACCGCTAACAATTAATTTCTTGTTGATTCCCTCTCTTTTCATCATTGAACCAATGACGTAGGAAAGAATAAGCTAGCGATATCATGCTACATATCTGACGTCAAGCACTCCTCGAATTGATTCAAACCTCATAAACATCAGTCTTTACTTGGTGTTTGTGACACTTGACTTTGAATCAATGTAATGTCAGATTTCTGTATCAAAACCCACTAATTTTTAACATAAAACTAGGTTAATCCTGATGTAATAGAAAACAAATTAAATAAATTTTGATGTAAAATAAAGAACTAGGTATAATAAAAAAAAAAAGTTTTTCTTTGTACCTTCAGAACTAAAATAGGTACCTACCTATGTTTAATTATTCTATTGCAAAAATTACACAAACGGATACCTACATAATATATCATAGATAACGAAAATATACAGGTTAAAGTATCATTTCTAACATAAAACAGCCCTAATTTCAGTTTTAAACGCCCGACGTAGTAAAAGTCTGGCGGCTATTTAAGCGTTGGCAACATACGTCATAGCTAAATCAAAGTCTGGCATTAGAAAGGATATCTATTAGTAGGTATAAAGTTTGTATGGATTAGAAATAAAAGGCTCTTTCATATCAGTTGGTCACAAAATCTGCGGGTCTCTAAAAGAGTTAAAATCTAATGTACCCTGAAAGAATAGTTTTAAACAAATTAATTGAACAGTTTAGAAGTTATACAAGATCATAATTTTCAATCTGAGAGCTCTATGTTTTCGACTATATTGGTTAAATTAAACCTCCAAGGATGAATCAAGTTAGGTCAATATATTTACCTCATTTGTACAAAATATTGATGTAGCATCCTTTGTTCTACATGCTATACTTTAGGAGAAAACACTAATTAAATATTTGTATGTAAGGAAACGACTTAGGGTGTATATGATTTTTTTTTTCCTTAGGACTGAGGACTGACCAAAGTCGTGATTAATCTCCTCTACTCGTATATTTTTTTACAACAAATCCGCAAAATGAGGCATTCGGTTGCATCAAATTCGGATACCTTTGATTTGTATCCGAATTTGATGCAAAAAATCATATACACCCTAAGTCGTTTCCTTACATACAAATATTTAATTAGTGTTTTCTCCTAAAGTATAGCATGTAGAACAAAGGATGCTACATCAATATTTTGTACAAATGAGGTAAATATATTGACCTAACTTGATTCATTCTTGGAGGTTTAATTTAACCAATATAGTCGAAAACATAGAGCTCTCAGATTGAAAATTATGATCTTGTATAACTTCTAAACTGTTCAATTTTAAGTCATTATTTCGTTTTAACTAATTTACACAGGTGCGAAAGTATAAGTTATGATAGTCAAATATTTTTTAAATGAATTAAAAATTTAAGTTATGACAATTTGTTTTTTCGTTTCTGAGAGCTCTAGTTGAACCTCAATAACTCTGTAACAGCGTTTTCTAGTGAGTTGAAAACTTCCGAATGACCTTTGATAATTTATAACTAAATGCTTTAATATAAATCAAAAACATAGACTTAGTAATTCCTGAGATATGGGGTATGCCTATTATTCAAGCGTGTGGACTGAGAGCTCCAGTCTAAGGGTTATACCGGCTTTGATATAAGTTTAACAAATTGTTGGACCTATGCATCATTTCTTACAAATTCATTACTAAATCTGTGATTTTTTTTCAATTCGATTTGCCAAAGATTCAAAAGTGAGCTCTCAATCCACACGCACATTTGGAATTCAACATAAAATAATCTCTAAGGTATAAAAGTAAAAACATTAATAAGTATAGAACCCTAAAACTTTCAATAACCATTACCATAGACAAACAATTTGTTTGTCTATGCCATTACTAACTACAACTAGCAAATCCTAGAACAATGAATTTGCATTTTAAATGCACCCTGACTTAATGACTTATACAAAACCTACTTAAAGAAACACATTTTTTTTTAATATAATTACATTTCGAACATCAACCTTTCTAGGAACGAAATTCCTGCAAGCCACTTTAAAACATTATTTAAAAATTTTAACACATATCACAATATAATACATTCTTTATACCTATACTAATTTTATAAAGAGGAAAGATTTGATTGTTTGTTTGAATTGAATAGGCTACGAAACTGGACCGATTTGAAAAATTCTTTCACCATTAGAATACTAAATTTTTCCTGATGAACATATTTTCAAAAAAGTTAGGAATCCGCATGAAAAATTCAATATAATGTTAATTACACGTGCGAAGCCAGGGCAGTTCGCTAGTTAATAATAATTATGATGCAGGACAAATCACACAGCATTATCTATATTCGGTTCCCGATCCACTTTCTACCTCCTGCGTCGCGGGCGGACCTTCAATTATTAGCAGGGATCGGAATAGGTAGAGTTTTTAAGTACCTAATGACGTAAAAAGCCAAGGATAACATAACATGGATATGCCTCTTTAATCCCTGAATCGGGAATTGATAAAATGTTTTTGATATTTCAATTTCAAAAAAGCTAATTAAAGCCACGTTATGTGACTTGATTAGCGTGGTTTCATAATTTAAGCACACTCAACGCACCGAAGCAAACGAGTGAACAAAAATGTACATAAATATCCAACCTCTTTTCAAACTGGTCATCCCCTCGCCCCGCAACGTCCACCCGCACCCCGCCTGCTACAAGGCAGGAATATAGACAATAGAAAGAGAAATAAAAAAGTCTACGCCTACACGCTGTGTTGAGAAACAAAAACCGCTATCCGACATACCGTTCAGGAATCAATCACTTTTTTTTATTATACTAATATACATTTTTATATTTTTGGAATAAGATTAATGTTTCGTGATCGAAATACTTACGTAAATAAATTGAAGAATATCGGGATTAATTTAGTATATGAAACTCAAGATTATGAGACATATCCATACTAAGCTCTCTAGCGTGTATGACGTCATTTGGTACTTAAAAACTCTACCTATTCCGATCCCTGATTATTAGTTAATATTATTGAAAACAAACCCCAGACCGTGGACAAATTAAACCAGACCAAACAAATATTTGTCCCACATAAGGAATTGAACCCGCAAACTTCTGCGTCTCAAGTCAGATGGACATTAGCCCCCTATTATTTTAATTAGTCTATGATGATGTCATTGATTTTCATGCTTTATCTATACTAATATTATAAAGAGGAAAGATTTGATTGTTGACCTTTATAGCTACGCTACAGATTTTGATGCGTTTTTTTAAATAGATACAGTAATTCAAAAGTAAGGTTTATTATGTATAACATATTGCACCCGTGCGAAGCCGGGTCGCTAATCACTTCATAGTATAAAACAAAGTCGCTTCTCGCTGTCTGTTTGTCCCTATGTTTGCTTAGATCATTGAAACTACGCAACGGATTTTGACGCAGATTTTTTAAATCCATAGTGGAAGAGGAATGTTTATGTATAAAATGCATTAGTATCAGCTTTGCACCCGTGCGATCACGGGTCGCTAATTAACTATAAAACAAGCGCGCTAGTTACTAAATCACTATAAAACAAGCGCACTTGTTACTAAATCACTATGAAACAAGCGCACTTGTTACTAAATCACTATAAAACAAGCGCACTTGTTACTAAATCACTATAAAACAAGCGCACTTGTTACTAAATCACTATGAAACAAGCGCACTTGTTACTAAATCACTATGAAACAAGCGCACTTGTTACTAAATCACTATAAAACAAGCGCACTTGTTACTAAATCACTATAAAACAAGCGCACTTGTTACTAAATCACTATGAAACAAGCGCACTTGTTACTAAATCACTATAAAACAAGCGCACTAGTTACTAAATCACTATGAAACAAGCGCACTTGTTACTAAATCACTATAAAACAAGCGCACTTGTTACTAAATCACTATGAAACAAGCATGCTAGTTACTAAATCATCTCTCAAGAAGAAAGTTAATTGGAACGACAGCATCATGACAAGTGGCAACACCAAGTTGTCAACCTGATCAGTTTTCGCTTCAACAAGGCCAGTTATGGTCGCGGCGATGGCTGTTCTTGTTAATAGATAATTTCCATTTATTACACCTGCAAAAGATATAAAATTAATCAATAAAACTGGACAATACGCAGCATCATCTACCGTTAGAAAGATTACATTAAAATAAGAAGCTCGACGTCTTCGGAGCAGCGGCGAAGGTCCGCTTGCTGCACAAGGTTGCGAGGTCAATTCCCGTCTCGGAAAAAATATACAATCTGCAAATATTTGTTCCGGCTTTATGACTATGGTAGGATTAAATCTTTACTCTTTATACTGTTCCTATAAGTACCTATGTATATTTGATTGTTTGTTTATTGAATAGGCTCCGAAGTTACTGGACCAATTTGGAACTTTCTTTCACAATTAGAATCCTAAATCCCTCATGAATATAGACTATAGAATATTTAAAAAAAATTAGGGATCCGCATGAAACATTAAATTTTTGCTATACCTACCCGTGCGATGCCGGGGCGACTTGCGGCTTTGTGTAATATAAAACATTATCTATGTATTACCTATTAAGTATATCAATTATCTAGTACCCATAACACTAACTCTGTTTTCCTTGGGACTAAATGCAGCTGTATAAGTTGTGCAGTTTTTTTTAACTTTTTAATGTGATACGTCAGACTTGGATTAACAGATCATCCGGTGGTAGGTATAAAACGAGGTAGATGAAGTTTTTTGAATAAATAAATAAATAATGCCGGACAATCCACACAGTATCATCTAGCCCCATCAAGCTAAGCAGAGCTTGTGTTATGGGTACTAGATAACTATACAAAATACAATATTATTACATAGAGTATAAGTACTTACTAAACAACTGCAGAGCATATACCACGCAGATTTGAGAAAGGATGTTGAATATTGTCCCCTCCATAGATTTGCTGCTATCTGTGAGAAAAAACAAAATAAATTAAGTTCATAAATATACTAGCGGTCTACCCCGGCTTCGAACTGGTACCTAACAAAAATTTCAAAATCAATTTTTTTACACATTCACTCATACATATAAGTACGTAGAGTTATATTATATTATTAACGTTTTCATCTAATCAAAATCAAATCTAATGTGGATGTGGCACAATCGGCCGCCTTATCGCTAAAAGCGATATCTTTCAGGCAACCTTCGGATGGACAGGATCAAGTAGTAAAAAAGTGACCGTGACGTAGCTAAAAGTCACAGTAAATATTTTGGCTACACAACAACAACAACATCAGCCTATATCAGTCCACTGCTGGACATAGGCCTCCCCTAATGTGCGCCAAAGGTGGCGTTATTTCATCTGGGGGTTATTGCCCATAATCCCCACGCTGGGCATGCGGGTTGGGGATCGCAGTTCGGTGGAGTTGTTCTGCAGAGGGCGCTGCTGCCCGCCCCCCGGTGTGTTTCCCTTAGTCGCCTCTTACGACATCCACGGGAAGAGTGGGAGTGGTGAAATTCTATGCCGGCACTACACGGCCCCAGTACACCATACCAGTTTTGGCTACAGTAACATGTTAATTGGTAAGCTTACATAACATACAATACAGACCTGTCCACTTGTTATGTCCGTACTTGGATCCGAACCAGCTGGCGGCGGAGTCCCCTACCCCGATGGATAGGACTCCGCTGAGCACCTCGAGCTGGTCTGCGGTCGGCACCAGGAGTAGGGGACACGCCAGACCGCAGTATAGGTACAGCGGGGTCATCGCTAGCTCGCCTACGTCCTGGAAAAAAAAACATCTTATTCAGCTCATTATTACAATAAATGATGTTAATTTATTTATTTATTAAAAAAATGATGTTAAATAAAAAATAATAATGATGCCATCTATGGCGCTCATTAGGGGAGGCCTATGTCCAGCAGTGGACTATTATAGGCTGGTGATGATGATGATGATGATGATTTATTTATTGATTTAATAAAAAATTTAAATTAAAATCATTTTATTCAGGTCATTATAACAATTAACATCTTTAACTTATTTATTTATTGTTTTAACAAAATCAACAGCCCGTAATATAAACAGTTCAAACATTAATTATCTAACTTACGGCCAATAAAAGATTAAAATTTTATAAAAATCATAAATACATTTTGAACAAGGGCGTCGCCAGCCCACGGCCCAGGGGGGGGCAAGCCTTAGCCAGAAATATGTACTAATCGGCGGGGGGGTGGGGGGTAGAGATTAAGACCCGCCCGAGACGAATTAGTTAATGTTTTTTGCAAGTCGTTATCTTAACTGGATATGTATCCACGCTACAGCGCTGAATAGGAGAAGCCTATGTCCAGCAGCGGATAACATGGGCTGATGAATCGGTACGCTAACTTTATCCAAGTAATTTTCAAGGCAAAGTGTTTTCAATTTTCCTATTTACCTGCTCCGCAAACAATATGGTCTACAACAGTCACTGCAAGTGAATGAGCCAGCACGACAACTTTTGTAACTTTTTCGGGTCATTAGGTAGTTTAAAAAAAATGATAACAGAGTGTAATGAGCGCCGATATTTTATAATGTGCGGCCGCTGAAAATAGTCGAAACTGAAGACTATAGAATAAACGGCGAGCGGAGCGAGCCGCGATTTTTTTTGTGACTTTTTGGGACGTATGCAAAATATTTAAAAGAGTAGGTATGTATATAGAGGTATATCTAAAGCAATAACAGCAAACGGAGGGAGGCAAAACATGAAAATAGGTACTTAATCCATTCATTGATTAACGAAATTAAAATTATTCTCGTGATCTGCCTTCCTAGATGGAGTCGGGCGTAAATGAATGTGATGCGCGTGCCTAGCTCACTTACAATATAAGGTACACCTACACAATACGAATCAAATGATACTTAGCGCGAGGGCGAACCAACCAACGAATTTTGACGAAAAAAAAATAGAGTTTTTAAGACAGAACAACCACTTCAAGTGCTCCCACGTGTGACACGTACGTATCCAAGAAAACTTTACATAATAAAGTTTTCTTATAAACGGTGCCTCAATATTTCGGGGTTGGCTTGAATCCCTAAAACCCCCTTTCCCTACGGACCTGTTTGCCTGTATGGCGATTGTAAATAAGAATGGTTTCAGTTTCTATGTGAAAACCTTTACGAGCTACACACAGCACGAACATATTACAATATTTTGTTGCAAATGACCGTACCAAAAAAATGTACTATATAATGATACAATATTTTTTTTTAAGTTATGATATTGTAGTAACTGTCACTACTTATTCCTAGTGATGAATTTATGCGAAATTTATCAGCAAAGCAAGACAATAGCAGGACTTTCGTTGTTTTGCAGTTGGCTAGGTACATTTTTTAGGTCTCTAGGGGGGGGGCAGCTGCCCCCCCCTGCCCCCCCCTGGCGACGCCCTTGTTTTTGAAACGATGACACTACTGAAGTTTTACAAACTGTGTGGTAATGTCAACTTTAGTAAGAAAAGTGTAAGAAAGAGAGAAAGTAAATTTATTTGAAACCCAGTAACACATAGAGATATACAGACAGAGAGGAGCGCAGCGGATAGGATTTTTATAACGCACTCGAAAATTTACTTTAAAGTTATTAAAATAAAATGCATACATGCTTGAACCTAACAAGAAATCCTCGCGTGTCCTCGAAGATACGCGGGAAGCCCTGCGCAGCGTCGAGTCTGCGCCCGCGTCGTACACGTACTTTCAGTGTTGTCACTGAGGGCATGTACGGTAGAATGGTAGCCCAGAGTGGTTTACTCGCGCAGGCTCGCGAAGTCGCGCGCAAGCTCGAGCATACGCGATCTAACGGATCGCGTATGCTCGAGCTTGCGCGAGTAAATGCCCGAGACCGCGCGAAGATTATTCCTCTCTGTCTGCGCTGACCCTTGCACACTTAAATAAATATAGAAATTCACAGTTGGTACGGTGCCGCTAATAATGTGCTGTTGTTAGGTAGTTACTTTCTTTTGGTTAACTTACTTTCTCGTCACTGAACACCTGGAAAGCTGCCTGCAGTGCGGAGGACATCGGTTCAATCCCAGACTTTCGCAGTGTCTGAAATACAAAAGCATTTTCCAAGTAAGTCCCTAAATATTGCGGGAATTATGATACATTAGTTCTATGACACATTGCGTTACTAACAAATAATATTTGCTTACCATAGATTTTTAACTTAATTATTTGCAGATCAGAGCAAAAAAACATCGGTCCTGTAGCGGGAATCGAACCCGCATCCTCTTGCTTTACAGGCGAATACAAATATTTATTCCAAGGCGGGAATCGAACCCGCAACCTCCTGTCGCAGGCGGACCTTCGCCCACCGCGGCATAGAAGTCGTCTCTATAAAATAACACAGAATTTGACAGCATACCTCAGCTAAGATAAGCAGTCCAAGACCTAGCCCCGCAGCCAACATCATCAGCTGAAGATCCTGAACGATCCCAGTCAGGAACACCAGAGATGCCAGTATATGGAACGACTTTCTGGTCACCGTAGTTGCTTTGACTGCCATTTTGGTGCGCAGAGACACCGTTGCTATCGAAACGACGAGTAGAAACATCCAGAATGCGATTAATTTAGACTGCAAAAGTAACATGGTTAAGCATGAAATTAAACAATGAGAGTGTCTTTTTAGGGTTTTGCCATCTCGGTTGCAAAACCCTTATGAAATCGCTTTGGGTCTGTTTTGTGTTTTGAATCCTTAATATCTCAGAATCTACTGCAGCTATTGACTTGAATTTTGAAATAATAATACATTTTGTGCGCCCGCACATATTTATAGAAAAATAAATGAAAATAAATGAAAAATCAAAATGAAGATTTTCCATACAAATTTCGAAATCGAAATTTTAAATGGGACCTACAAAGTCGAAAATGGTATCAAATGAAAGGTACTCGTTTGTACATTTCAATGCAGTTTTTGGAATTTCGATAGATTTTATACTTTTTGATAAATTTTGAAAAAGGTCGAAAAATTTACCGGTACCCCCCTCTATCTCCGAAGATTGCAGAACGATCGATTTGATATGTAGCAAGTATTTATAGGTATTGATCTATATTTTACAGGAAAAATATAGAGAAATCTGTAAAAATAATACTTTTTGAAATATGGTCAAAAAAGGGCGGGAAAAATTTCTAAAGGGGTGACTACCCCACCGAGTTGGGTATTAAATGAAAGGTATCAGTTTGTACATTTCAATGTAGTTTTAGAAATTAAATCATTGAGAGTAATATCAAATCAAAGGTATGGATTTCGACTATTCAAAACAGGTTTTGAAAATCGTCTAAGTTTCATACTTAGTGAAATACGTTGAAAAAAGTCGAAAAAATTATTGTAGATACCAACCCAGTACCTACCCACTAATCTCTGTTCTGTAGTAACTGTAATAGTAGTTCCAAAGCGCCACAAAACCGTTGTTCTCAAAATTCCACTGCGCTCGAAGAATATTTAGATGATAAGATTATTGAATTCCACCGTGCTCCAAAAAAATATGAGAAGAGTAATCCTGGATGAAGTATAATACTCCACACAGCATATAATGATGCTGTGTGGAGTATCCTGGATAATCCACACAGCATCATTTAGCGACAAACTAAGCAAGCTTGTGTCATTGGTACTACTACGATAGTTGTTATACTTAATAAAGTACACATAAGTATCACATTAGATGATTTATTTTTGTGGACGTAGAAAAAGAACTAGAACACTCGAACAAATAATCTGCAGATCTTACAAATATTAGTCCCGAGGCGGGAATCAAACCGCAACCTCCTGCGTTGTAAGCCCACCGCGCTAACAGGTCGTCAATATGTATACGTACCTACCTAAACGACAAAAGTTCAAAACCCTCGGCGCGCGAGTTACACTCGCACTTGTCGTACTTGTTTTGTTATTATAGTGCGTAAGCCCTCGCACTTGGGGTACAACATCATCATCAACATCACCAGCCTATAATAGTCCACTGCTGGACATAGGCCTCCCCTAATGAGCGCCATAGATGGCATCATTATTTGGGGGTTATTGCCCATAATCCCCACGCTGGGCATGCGGGTTGGGGATTGCAGTTCAGTGTAGTTGTTCTGCAGAAGGCGCTGCTGCCCGCCCCCCGGTGTGTTTCCCATAGTCGCCTCTTACGACACCCATGAGAAGAGTTGGGGTGGTGAAATTCTATGCCGGCACCACACGGCACTCGGGGTAATCTCTAGGAAATTAAATATTTATCCCAAAAAATTTCGATTTCAGCGGGATTCGAACCCGCGGCCTTCCCTCAGTACAGGAGTATGTTGACCACTACACCAAGAAAAACTAAGGGTTTCGAGTCCCGCCGAAATCGAAAATTTTTGGTATAAAGATTTAATTTGCTAATCAAACTGTCGTTCTTATAATTACAGTCCATGCCTGCTTCAAACGAGCATAACTTAAGTAGTTTTTAAACACACTTACACATTGGGTTACATTATCGAAGTTTTTATGTGGATCCCTAACTTTTTTGAAAATATTATATAGTCTATGTTCATCACGGAAAATTTAGGATTCTTAAGGTTAAAGAATTTTTCAAATCGGTCCAGTAGTTTCGGAGCTAATTCAATTCAAACAAACAATCAAATCTTTCCTCTTTATATTATTAGTATAGATGTTACCTATAGATAAAGTTGAAGAGATTCTTACCCTGTCTTTATAGAAGAACAGAAAATGCAGTAATGTTGGGATAGCCTTCAACCCAGTAGTGCAAAAGATTGCTATAAATGAGTATAAAGCACAGCCAACCAACACCGCCCCAAGGTATTCAAGTTTCATGTCGTGAACGTTGATTAAATAAATTGCCGTGGCTATTATTCCCACCGATGTTAGAAGTGTCTGAAAAGTGAATATAAGTAAATAATTGTCTAGACTAGACCTTTAACACAGCATCATCTTATCTAGCCCAAAAGTAGGCAGAACTTGCATTATGCATACT
This sequence comes from Eupithecia pulchellata, assembly GCA_963931895.1. Taxonomy (NCBI): domain Eukaryota; kingdom Metazoa; phylum Arthropoda; class Insecta; order Lepidoptera; family Geometridae; genus Eupithecia; species Eupithecia pulchellata. The sequence continues at coordinate 9,496,679 of OZ007536.1, read as the reverse complement.
AGATGACTGATACTTACTATATAAATATCTTTACAAGTTCTGCTTACTCTGGAGCTGATGATGCTGTGTGGATGGTCCAGCTGTATTTATTTTTTATAATGATATCTTGTGAACATACATTTACGACAGTAGAAATGATGTCCATAATTTCGTTTTGATCGCCTTTGTCCCACCCTATCCTAGCCAGGATCATAAAAGCATATAGAAGTAAGCTTTGGCCAACCACCATAGCTTCGCCAATTGTGAAGGTTTTTGGACATCTTAGCAATAATAACCTTATTAGCAAACTGAATATGAATATTGACGGTAATGTGGATATGAGAGAGCATGTTAAATCTGAAACAAAATAATTTTTAAAACTGCTTTATAAAAATTTGGTGAGAAAATAGAATATAGAGCAGATTCGCATAAGATGCTTTTTATGAAGGTAGTTATGGTATAACTGTCTTGTAATCTCTAATATCTTTGGTTTCAACATTCTGATGGTAAGTAGGTATGTATCATTTTCCAGTTGAAGATCATCATCAACCCCTAAAGAAACCAGAGCTTATGTAATAGGAACCTGAACCTTGTGGCTGATACTTTACTTCATGAATATATTGAATATCATTACCTAGTTTTAAAAATGTGTATAATATCAGAGTAGTTACAAGACTGGATGCAACACATCCTCCATAAATAGACTCCGAGAGCACCAAGCCTGATACCGACATAAATGTTATGAATAACAGGCAATATAAGAGTAAGCCAAATGAGACACAAGCGACTAGGTTGTACAACGGAGTTACATTGTAGATTGTACTGTACAATATTAGTACAGCAGGTAACAGAACACAGCACCAAAGTCCATTACTGGCTCCTGGCCTGGAAAATAAAGATGTGACATTGCAACATAACCGGAAAATATGGTTACACTGGTAAAAAGATAGCTACATAATTTAGATAAAGTTTGACCTTTGTATCATAAATAGTAGGTAAAATTAAATTAAAAAGTGGTTATTAAAATGGGTAAACTACAGCTTAGACAAAGACCATATGGTAAAAATGAGGTCAAAAGCAGTTATTAGCTTTCTTGTACGTATAGGTTCACGAAATTTTGAATTGTAAAGGCTTGTTGTATGGTTATGTACCTTGTTTCCACTTTTGACTCCTTCAAATTCGCTGTAATTTGTCTGTCTATACAATATAGTATTTTCAAATACTTTTTACAGATATCTTGGATTACTAAAGGAGTTTTTATCGTACTGTCTTCGGTGCAGTCCATATTATTAAATTTCAATTCAAATTATTTATTCAGATCCTGAAAACTATACGAAAATGACGAAAATAAACAAATCAAATCAGCTGTTTTGACTGTGACAGTAACAGTAATGTTATTTAATATGACAGGCTTTTTTTATTCGATCATTCATTCATTCATGGGGCAGAGCCTGACGAAGGAATAGAAAAAAAACGAGTATTTTGTTGGGTTCGTGGTGTTGGTATCTTGCGTGTTTGTTTACATTTTTGTGTCAAGTCAAGTGCTTAAAGTGCCGCGCATTTCCATCTTATCGGACAAAACAAAGCAAAGATTCGTCACATAACGTAGAACAGTCGTTGCTGCGATCTTGTAATTTTTGAATCTAACTAGTATTTGCAAACGGCCGCACGCCCGCGATCTTTCGCTACCCGCTACACTACACCCGCCCGCCCCGCGGAATCGCGGCTCGTCTGGCGAGGTTACCTATCTACTTCTCACAAGTTCCCAGTTTACTTACCGCACTCTTTCAATATCAACGTATCTCGCAAAATGTTACGAAACTTGCAGAGATTATCTAAACTACAGGTGGCTAGATATTCGGCAGCTCCCGCTCCAAAACCTAACCCAGAAGTGTTGTACACTGGGGTGAGTAGTCACAGATTTATTTTTATTACAATAAAATTCTTTAACATATTCTTGTAAAATATTTAAGTGCGGCCAGCGTGCGCATTGATTATGTCGACTTGTTTAGAAACTTGACGTAATTATTTACATCTGCATTCTTGAAATTAAGTACACAATTATTTTAATGAAATATTTAATAAAAATATAATCTTTTAAAATAAAAATAATTGTGTAGCTCTTCATCAACAACGAGTGGGTGAAATCATCAGATGGCAAGACATTCCCGACTGAGAACCCGGCCACAGGGCAAGTGATTGCTGATGTCCAACAAGCCGGCAAGGCTGATGTGGATAAGGCTGTTCAAGCTGCTAAGGATGCCTTCAAGTAAGGAACTTTAATATTTCAATAAATATTTAAATTATATATCTCTTGTATAGCAAAATAAGCTAAGATAAATGAAATAAAGTCCACATAAATTATTTACTTCACTTGTATTAAGTATTAAATAAAATTTCTGTTTAACAAAACCAAGACAAGCTAGAGAGGCAAGTTGCTTTGCTAAGCAAGTTGCTTTTTTGTCTATAAATTAGGACATTAAATAATTGCAACTAATGATGATGAACCAATAATTTTTTACCTTTTTGCAAACCTAAATTTCAAAGAAAAATAAAAAACACCTATTTTGTCAACAACTGCCTGGAACTCTAAAGCTTTCTCATAAATAATGCTGTAAATTTCACACAGCATCATCTACCACAAGAAGCAAATCTACCAGAAGAGTTTGTGCTATGGGTACAACATGACTCATATTCTTAATATTACTCTGTTTTACACTTCTTTTAAATATAAATAAATAATAAATATAGATATTTGTATCATACAAACAATCCCCACAGAACTTCTGGAACAAATACATATAGATTGTCCAATCATTTCGCCCTTAGGCAGGATTCAAACTGGCAACCTCCATGCGGACTTTTGCCCACTGCACCACAGAGGTTATTGTTACACTAAAACCTTTTATTATGGCATAATAACACTGATCTTAATATAAAAAAATTAATGTGGTTGTTACAGTTGTATGTGTTTTATGTTTTTTGGGTAGGACTACCTAGTATGCTATTACATAGACTTTTTTCGATAGCTTTACTTTGATTACCCTCCAGGTTAGGATCACCATGGCGGACCATGGATGCCTCCGAAAGAGGCCAACTGATCAACAGGCTGGCAGACCTGATCGAACGAGACAGAGTTTATTTAGCAGTAAGTGAATTATTAATTATTTTTATCTGCCGTGTGGTGCATAGAATTTCACCACCGCAACTTTCCCCGTGGGTGTCGTAAGAGGCGACTAAGGGAAACAGCGGGGGGCGGGCAGCAGCGCCCTCTGTAGAACAACTCCACCGAACTGCAATCCCCAACTCGCATGGCCAGCGTGGGGATTATGGGCAATAACCTCCATATGAATAATGCCATATTATGGCGCTCGTTAGCGGAAGCCTATCCAGCAGTGGACTATTATAGGCTGGTGATTATGACGTAGGCTGCTTGTTGTTTATAGTCTAAATCTTCATATAATATGTATGTACGAGTATACTTCATAAATTCGGGAAAGTTTTGATTGTTACAGAATATTTTCAGATAATATAGGGATCAATAAGAAAACTTCAACAACGTAACCCAATGTGTATGTGTGTGTAAAAATTTGTAATATTGTAGGATTCAAATGGTGACAGAAGTTTTCAAATACCTAGTTCCAGTAATTTCGGAGCCTATTCAATCCAAACAAACAATTAAATATTTCCTAATCAAAATATTATCATAGATAATATTTACGATATCGATCGATTCAATCGCCTTACAATCCTAAAATAGTTTAATGAGCGTAAAATTCCAACCATTTTGCACTCAATTTCTATTAGCTATTGTTATCTAAAGCAAATTATATGGCACTAGCGGCCCGCCCCGGCTTCGCACGGGTATTAAACAAAAATTTCAGAAATTATACACACTAAAACGATGGGTTTTACAGTTTTCATACGGATCTTTACTTTTTTTAACAGCATTGGGGTTTTTGACATTGACTCGACATTCCAAAACTGACACTGGCCATAGAGAAAAAGCAAGCACCGTGCGCTATACAACCTCTTTTTCTATTCTGACGCGCCATAATAGAAAAAGAGGTTGAATATACAGCCCACGGTTCAATTATTGAATTTTTCATGCGGATCCCTAACTTTTTTGAAAATATTATATAGCCTATGTTCATCACGGAAAATTAAGGATTCTAATGGTGAAAGAATTTTTTAACTCGGTTCAGTAGTTTCGGAGCCTATTCAATTCAAACAAACAAACAAACAAACAAACAAACAAACAAACAAACAAACAAACAAACAAAAAACATACAAACAAACAAACAATCAAATCTTTCCTCTTTATAATATTAGTATAGATGATATGGCAAAATGCCTTGTAGGTTTTTGAGATTGTTTGTTTTCTTATTAGCGTGTAGGTATTTATTATTTATCGCAAATTTACGTAACATTGCCAAGCCGGTTGGTCTGATTAGCAATTCGCTATTACCAGTCAGTCAGAATATAAAGCAAATATATCTATACTAATATTATAAAGAGGAAAGATTTGATTGTTTGTATGTTTGTTTGTTTGTTTGTTTGAATTGAATAGGCTCCGAAACTACTGGACCGAGTTAAAAAGTTCTTTCACCATTAGAATCCTTAATTTTCCGTGATGAACATAGGCTATATAATATTTTCAAAAAAGTTAGGGATCCGCATAAAAAATTCAATAATTGAACCGTGGGCTGTATATTCAAACTCTTTTTCTATTATGGCGCGTCAGAATAGAAAAAGAGGTTGTATAGCGCACGGTGCTTGCTTTTTCTCTACGGCCAGTGTCAGTTTTGGAATGTCGAGTCAATGTCAAAAATGCCCAATGCTGTTAAAAAAAGTAAAGATCCGTATGAAAACTGTGAAACCCATCGTTTTAGTGTGTATAATTTCTGAAATTTTTGTTTAATACCCGTGCGAAGCCGGGGCGGGCCGCTAGTCAAATTATATTATTACGAGAAGAAGCATGCTATATTTAGAAACTACTGTTGTGGAGATTACAAGGTGATCTTTGGGCGATGCTTAGATATTTACACTACTACCCGTCCCAGCTTCGCACGGGGCTGCTATACATATTACATATACATAACTCTTGAATCATTCTATCTAAAAACCGCGTCCCTGTGTGTGTGTGTGTGTGTGTCCTTTTTATCTCCCCCATAGGTATCGTACCGGCGCGCAACCGCTACGTGTTTGAGGTGCTCTATTGCTTAAAATAGCTTCGAAAATAATAAGATAAAAAAGGAAATGTAAAGGGTAAAAATGGTTATTGTGGGTTATCCCTAAGAGATATACCATCTCGGCCTTTTTTGTAGACCTTTTTCAGTTTTGCATTGTGCAATACTGTAGCACATTATTTTGATCTATCTCGTAGAGTTCAAACAGCGTTTGCAATGTAAGCGCAAAAAAAAAGTGTCTATTCGTATTAGCATTGAGATTCTATCTCTAATCTGTCGATGCCGAATCGTAGAATATTTTTTTTATATTTTCCACCAATAAGTCCATGTTTTAAGTGTTTACAATATAAAAATATCTAGAATCTATAAACATATCATACACAAGCAATAACTAACCTTGTCCCTCTCACACAGAGTTTAGAAACGCTCGACAACGGCAAACCGTACACGGCTGCTTACTTCGGCGATCTGCAAGGTGTTATCAAGAACCTGCGTTACTACGCCGGCTGGGCCGACAAGGATCACGGCGTGGTTACGCCCACTGATGGGAAATACTTCGCTTATACGAGGCATGAGCCTGTGGGTGAGTTTAAACTTTTAAAGCCGGGTTCTGACTTCGGCGTTACAGGCCGTAATAAAAAAAAATAATGCTGGACAACCTACACAACATCAACTAGTTGTATAAAACCTAACCAATTATGTATTTTTTTTAAATCCTGTTATATGAAAAAGACGATATGATATTGTTGTCGAACAATCCAGTCAGTACAAATTAAATAAAACTACTTTACCATACCTATCTTCGAGTACCTACATATATTTGGATACCTTTTTTAAATAGTAGGTACTGTTACCATACATTTCTTTTTCTAAACCCTCGAGGTGCCAGCATTTTCATTCACAGCCCACTCTCTTCGTTCGCATATAAGTACATATAATCACTGCATAAAACATCTTCCGTAGATCTATGTACAAATTATTGTGCTTAGTGGAGTTTTTGCGCTGTTCACGTTTCGATTTAATAGGCGCAAATCATCATCATCACGCTATGTGTGGTGACTATTCAGCAAAGACTTCTATTAAGTGTTGATATTTATGACCTCTAGAATGATATCACTTGATAATGATAAGGCATGAAGGGCAGATTAAAATTACGAGGGGGTGCCCTCTTATCTTAATCGCGTGCATGATGTTGCCATTTTGTGAAAGGGATAGGTATAGAAATTCGCGTTCATAAGAGCGGGACAGAGCATACGTTTTTAGATCGACGTAAGTCTGATTATTGCTGGACTAATCTGATGCCAAACTGTGCTCTATCGTGGCGCAGTGGGCGAAAGTCCGCCTGCGACGCAGTAGGTTGCGGGTTTGATTCCCACCTCTGACAAGATATTTGTACGATCTGCAAATATTTGTTCAGGGTTTTCTTGTCGTTTTCTATTTAGGTATGATAAATATCTCTATTTATTAATACGGTCGCCTGGGAGAAATTGCTTTAAGTAATAGGACCGCCTATTGTACGTTTTTAAAATTAATTTAGAAATAAGATTGTTTATCATTTCTTTCTTGTAAACGTCAATAAAGTGTTCATTCAATCATTCATTCACTCCAGGAGTGTGCGGTCAGATAATCCCGTGGAACTTCCCGCTTCTGATGGCGGCGTGGAAGTTGGGCCCTGCGTTGGCGGCGGGCTGCACGCTCGTCATGAAGCCAGCCGAGCAGACCCCGCTGACCGCCCTCTACCTGGCTCAGCTCACCAAGGTATGTGGCACTTGAACCTATCTATATGTAGAGTCCTGTAAGGTCTAAAGGAAATAAAGCACTTTGATTTTGATTTTATCGGCTAGGTACGGAACTGGTTTATTCTTTAACGACCTCTGTGACGCGGTGGGCGAAGTTCCTCAGGAAACTTCAGACCTAATTTCTGAGTGAAAATTAAGTGTTTTATATCTGTGTTTTATAACTTTTGTATTTTGTGACGTGTCTACGAGTCCTATAAGGTCTGAAGGATATAAAGCACTTTGATTTTGATTTTTGTTTCCAGGAAGCAGGCTTCCCCGAAGGCGTAGTGAACATGTTGCCAGGTTTCGGCGACGCGGGCGCCGCGCTCGTCGATCATCCCGACGTGGACAAGATCGCATTCACTGGTAGGTTTCATCACACTATGGACATGATGAACAGTAAACCTACATTATTATGTAGGTTTACTGTTCATACACAGTTGTTCATAACAGTAAACCTACATTATTATGTAGGTTTACTGTTCATAGTCTGTAAGGTATTTATTGATATGGGCCCTAGAATATTTACTATCCTTAACTGTTCATGTTTACTGTTCATTATTACGCATTGTACGGATCACGTACATCAAATTATATATAATTAATTAATAACCATTTCAGCTGACATCGCGATCAGCCGCGACCTAAATTCAGTTACTTAAGCCTTTACCGCGGACTAGAGCGGATGAGTATATTTTCTAAACTTGTTCACTTTTTACAATATAACTAAGATTTACTCAGTGGTTTAATTCAAATTCCAGCTCTAGGCTCGTATACGCGTAATGGTCATAGCTCATTAGAGCAATTAATTATAAGTAGAGTAGGTACTCGATCCGCAACGAATTGCCGTTCATCGTCTACTCGTGGTCGCTTGGATACCGCGTGGTCAACGAGTGGACAATGTGGACATACGTTTAAATAACTTTATTCTCATACAAACACAATGGTTCACTCCAAATGAAATACAATTAGAAACATTAATCTAGGTTTAACAATATATAAATTACCTCTGGTACCTAAATTACATCGCGTGGTTAATAATAATAAAATATAATAAATCATTTATTTCAGGCAACAAAAGAAGAGATGGATGGTAAAAAACTTATTCTAGGGCCAATATCAACAAATAATAATTAATTTGCGAGCAGTGTAGGTGCTAGCTATCGAGCTAGCATCGTGTGGACAACTCGCCAGGTTAAATTATTGATGATTTCATACGGATCCCTAACTTTTTTGATAATATCTATAGTCTTTGTGATTCAGGGATAACGTTGGATTGTAATGGTGAAACAGTTTTCCAAATCGGTCCAGTACTTTCGGAGTAAATTCAAACAAACAATCAAATCTTTATAATTAAGTGTACTCAACTATGGAACAACTTATAGAAACAAATATAATATATTTAAAGCTTCCCTTTCCAGGTTCAACAGAAGTTGGCAAACTAATCCAGCGCAACGCGGCCGGTACACTCAAGCGTATAACGCTAGAGTTGGGCGGCAAGTCTCCCAACATAATACTTGGAGATGTGGACGTGGAAACAGCGGTTGAAGCGGCGCATACCGCGCTCTTTTATAACATGGGACAGTGTTGTACCGCTGGTGAGTGGACTTAAACCTTAAATAAATAGAGCCGGACAATCCACACAACATTATCTAGCCCCAAGCTAAGCAGAGCTTGTGTTATGGGTACTAGATGACTGATATACATAATACAATATTATTACATGGATAGATTTATTTTATTATACATAGAAAACGACTAGAACACCCTGAACAAATATATGCAGATCGTACAAATATTTGTCCCGAGGCAGGAATCGAAAACTCAACCTCCTACGTCGCTGGCGGACCTTCGCCCACCGCGCCACAGAGGTCGTCATCAACCTTACTCCTTAAGATATATATATAGTCGACTAGCGGACCGCCCCGGCTTTGCACGGGTGTTTATTTATTTTCACGGGATCCCTAACTTTTTGAAAATATTCTATCGCCTATGTTTATGGGTACTAGATAACTAATATACTTAAAACAATACATTAATACAATAAACAATAATATTTATATATGTACTATATAGACCCCTATATAGTATTATTTATTACTAGTTTCTGCCCACGAATTTCACATTGGCCTTTCCGTAATATTATCTATCTCTCTGTCAAATTGCATTGCAACCCGTTTAGCCTCGTTTCTTTCTGAAAAGACACAGGTACATAATTGTTTTCGAATTTAAGATAATATTGTTTTCAGGGTCCCGTACATTCGTCCAAGACAATATCTACGACAAGTTTGTGGAGCTGTCGGCCGCACGCGCTAAAAAGAGGGTTGTCGGGGACCCTTTCAGGCCTGACGTGGAATCCGGACCTCAGGTTGGTTTACTCTGTTTTTTTAACATTATGGACATCAGTTTTATTTACTCTATGGTTTACTTTACTGTATGTAAATAACTGTTCACTTATTTAATGTTTTAACAAAAAAGATGGTCTGGTTTTTTTTAACCTTTATTAGCATAAAATAATACTCTATGGTTTACTCTATATCAATAAAAATGTTCATCTAAAGTAAACGAAAACGAGTGTCATATTTTAACATAAAACATGAGGGTCTAGGTTTTTTTTTAAACCCTTATTAGAATAATTAAATAATGCTGGACAATTTACACAACATTATCTAGCCCCAAGCTAAGCAAAGCTTGTGTTATTGGTATGTACTAGATAACTGATATTTACGGGCTTTTTGTTGAAACTTATTCAAACAGTTTCTGTTTATGAATCACCAGAAAAATGTCTACAAGTATCGAAATATTCTATTTATTATCTGAAAAGATATTCTATTGTACCCTCAGATAGACGCAGAACAACAAGGCAAGATCATCGGTCTAATCAACAGAGGCAAGGAACAGGGCGCGCGCCTAGTCGCGGGCGGCGCGCGGCACGGCGACCAGGGCTACTTCGTACAGCCCACGGTGTTTAGCAACGTGGATGATGGCATGGACATCGCTAAACACGAGGTAGGGAACTAAACTAAATAAATAATGTAGAGGTAGGTCAATAATGATTAATACTACGTTTTAGTTTAGTTTAGGTTTACGTTTCAACAGGTTTGCACTCTGTCGTGGTCACGAGATGACTGACTGAAACCGTTAAAATGGTACTAATCATCGTGTTCAGATCGCGTAAGTTTAAAAATATTCGAGGTAGGTCAATTAAATACTAATGTATATTTCACGTTACGTATTGCCCCTAAGCTATTAAAACTTATTTTGTAATAGAAAATCTTTATTGGCATAAGTGTCATAGCAATGCTGGTTTTCAGCGGTGCCAGGGTACTAGGTAGGGATTACATAGCTTTATAAATCAGCAAACAAATCATACCTATAAATAGCTTAAGTCTAATTAAATTTAAGTTTAACACAATAAGCTAAAGGAATGTCAGTCTATGAGAGAAGAAGAAATAAATAATGCCGGACAATCCACACAGCATCACCTAGCCCCAAGCTAAGTAGAGCTTGTGTTACGGATAATTTATGACTGATATACTTAATACAATATTACATAGATAGATTTTTTCAAAGAAGACTAAAGAAACCATAAGTTTCTGAGTCGACTTTATATATTCTAGGATCTGACTCAATCAAGCTATAATTTTTCTCGTAAAAAAATTCTGACTTTTTAAGTAAGTGATAATTCTCACCAATGCCACAGTATACATATGTATACTGTGCCAATGCTATGGATGTCTTTAGATTGATCCGGTTTTCATTGTGTTCCAGATTTTCGGTCCCGTTCAAAGCATCATCAAGTTCTCTCAGTTGGACGAAGTTGTAGAACGCGCCAACAACACTCCGTACGGGCTGGCAGCCGCCGTCTTTACGAAGGATCTCGATAAGGCTAACTATATGGTTCAGGTATGTATGCAATTGTAATTTGCAATGATCTTGGATAAGGCCAAAGAGAATAAAATCACTACGATAAGGATATCTATACGGTTCACCTGAACCAAAAAATACCAATTAATACCTACTTTTTCACAAAGATCTTGGATAAGGCTAACTATATGGTTAAAGTACCTAGTCACAATGATTTTTCACAGGGCTGAGAGGAAAAAATCGACAAATATAGAGCCACTTGTAAATAAATAAATCAATGCCGCTCTTATTTGAACATGGAAGAACCTCGGATACGTTACGGACTTAATTCTACCACCGACCTAAGGTGCTAATAGAATACCAACCTTACAGGCTTAAAAATAGAGTCGTTATTGTTACAGAGGATCCGCGCCGGTACAGTTTGGGTGAACGACTACAACGTTTTCGGAAACCAGATACCCTTCGGTGGCTTCAAGGAGTCTGGGATCGGACGGGAAAATGGACCTTATGGCATCAAGAACTACACCGAAGTTAAGGCTGTTGTCGTCAAACTGACTGAAAAGAACTCGTAAACAGATAAGAGAGCGTATTTTGATTCTCCAACACGAAATTTCGGTTTACGGCCAATTGATTACAACGAATAAGATTACTAAATTGCAAAAAAAAAACGATTTTGGAGAATTGAATTAGGCCATCAACCTCTCTGTCATGGGCAGCCTAGCCCACCTACCTTTTGTCTAGACTTGAATATAAAATAAAATCGTATAATGGTTTAAAAAGTTAGTCTGTTCTGACATATGCGGTATTTTTGTATTTTATAGGAAGCGCTCAGAGCGGTAGCGTTAAGTTTCGCTTTAATTTTTTGTCTTGGCTGTCCAATAATAGTTAGTCAACTACGGTATGGTTTTGTATGGGCAGTGTCCATATTAAACCCTATAACATATATGTAAGGTACATTAATTCATACGTAATGGTAAATTAATAAAAAAAAATTCGGAGGTGCTATAATTTAGAAATTAAGTATAAAACCAATATTAGGAAATGTAATTTTGTCCCTACTTTAAAAGTTGGGACGAAATTAATCTTGGAAAGCATTTATAAGAGAAAGATGAACTTACGCACAAAATTATTGTGATGACGAGATTTATGTTTGAATGTTCTAAGTGGTTAATTATAAGACATTTTATGCCATATTTACCCATCTACTTGTTTTTTACACTGTCCTAGACAGAATCGCTTAATAAAAACTCCTATTTACCAATTTTAACGTTTTATTTAACAGTTAAATCTAATCAACCCCACGTCTTGTAACAAGTTTAATACTATACGAAATCCCAAACAGTTTGTATATGTAATTGAAAAAACCAACTGATGAGTTTATAAAAACAATTTAAGGATTAAAAGTAAGAACCACAAACTCTGGCTCGTATAAAATCTGTTAAAAAATTGTAGAAACATGAAATATTTAAGAAACAGTAAGAGGAAAGAGAAATTCTTTAAAACAGTGCTAACTAATCTAAAAATCACAACAGTGGAATGTAGGTGCCACTTAATCTAAAAATCACATAGCCTTGCACCTAAACAACTAAATACTATAAAAAATAAAACAGCAACTAATACAAATCTTGTGTAAGCAAGTCTACGAAAATACTTGATCTTTGGATTATACAAATGCAATCATCTGATGGAATGATAGTATAATTTTTTACATAATTTAATTACTTTTTATTATTAAAAATAAGTGTCGCCTGCACTTGTCAGATAAATAGGCACTAGCATTAGTAGATTAACATCAAATGCTAATCGGTTATTATAAACATAATCAATCATAGTATCAAATACTATTTGTACTTTTGGCTTCGATCTTTGATTCTCGGCCTCGCCGCACTCACTCTCTTTCCGCCGCGTCGTCGTTCAAAGCAGCGAGGTTCTCTTCCGATATCTTGTCCATGTACCCCAATCCTGCTGCGAACGTGCCGACTTTCACCTCCTGCTCGATCTCCTTCTCAAGAACTTCGAAATCATCATTCTCTGGACTGTTGCAGTGAAGGCACTCGTCGGAAGAAGAGTCTTGGTAACAGATCACATTCTCAATGTTCACTTCCACCTCGTTATCGCGCGTGGCTAGCGAGGGGCTGCTGGCACTGAGCGCCCTGCTCTCTTGGACTATGGGTGCGAATACTTCCGATTTAGGTCTGGGTCGGTTCTTTCTGACTTGACTCATAGGCGCTCGCTTGTCTTTGGGGATGATGCGCTGGATTCTCTCTTCGACCAACGATATGCTCCTCTTGTATACGACGGTGTCTCCCTCGCAGCCGTCGACCGCGTCGCGTGACTCGGTGTCGGAGTTGTCGCAGCGGAAGTAGATGGTGTCGCATCCGTTCTCCTGCTTCACCTTGATGAGGCAGCACTCGTCCTCCTTCTCGCAGAGGATCTCGTGCAGAGAGCCGTGCAACGGTATCAGTTTCACTTTCCCGCCAAAGTTTTCGTTCATGTGCGTGGACAGGTCGTCGTCTATGTAAAGGTCTTCGGTGCTTTTAGCTTCCTGTAATCAAAAATGTTTGAGACTATTTTAAAAATATTTGTTAAATCAAGATCGGTCATGTATCTGACCAAGAATTTATAAGTAAAAGTAACTGATTCGACAATATTTTACGTGCCAAAGTTTCGATGTTTGTTAGCTTATTATAATAAAATACCTATGGTTTACATAACATAGGTATTCTATTGCTGGGTGATTCTATTGGCGTTGTACCTCTAAAAACGGGCAGAAGCTGTGACGGTATAAAAGTTAACAATTACCTCAGAGTACGTGGCTAACACTAGCTATAACTCGCTAATAAAAAAGGTACTCGCGCTCACCTGAATAGCATTAAAAGCCTGACACCGCTTCAAGGCATAGACCGGCACATCCTCGGTCAAAGTATCCTCCAGAGACTCGTTCAACTTGTGGCTGACCACGGGGTCTCGACCGCCCCCGTCGCAGATCGTCACGTTCACACAGTTATCCAGCACTTGCAGACTGTTCTCGCCCGAACGGTTAAACGTTATCTGCAGCAATGGTTTATTGTTCCCGTTGATTTTGACCCTCGAGAATGACTTAGGGGGTTCTTTTCTGATAGTTTTGTCATCATCATCGTAGTTCAAGGATTCCAGGATGTTGGCGACGCCTTTGGCTAGCAGCTCTTCGTTTCTTTGAGATGTGATAGTGGATGTCTCGTCGATCTCATGAAGCAGGTGTTGGAACTCTTTGCGAATCAGATCTCGAATGAACTCTTCAATTCCGCTTGTGTCTGTTGCTTGATCCATCATGTTTGTTCGTTCAGTAGAAGTTCTGAAAAAAAAAACAAAGTTTAACAAAAACTCAAGTCTTCGGGATTAGGAAGATAACCGGAGTTTTCAACCTTTTATGATGCTTTGCGACAGCAGACCCTTGATAAAGACAACATGAAGAAATAGCAAAAAGCCAACATCACGCGGTGTTCCCAGGCGGTCACCCATCCAAGTACTGACCGCGCCCGACGTTGCTTAACTTCGGTGATCGGACGAGAACCGGTGTATTCAACGTGGTATGGACGTTGGCGATAGCTCAATTGAAATACTTGATCAAAACTAATCATATGAGAATTACCTTAGGGAAAAAAATTACACACCGTATCACAGCTTTCGACTACGAGCTGGTATTGTATGGCGGTTGGAATAAAAACGCTAATAAATGGTAATACTTCTGTTCTTGTGGTATTGCATGAACATGTATCGCTCCCTCTCCTACTTACGCTCGTTCCAAATCCTTACTCCACGTGCGGTAGCGCTCAGACTCGCGAGAAAGGTTCAATCCTTTCGATATCGTGTCGCGCGCTTGACAGAATTGCTCCCAGTTCCCTCCTGAAATGTAAATATTATAAATTTGTTATCTTATAATATAACAGTAAAACTAAAAAAAAACATTTTAGATGTTGTTCGTGAAAAAAATGCAGTTTTATAATGAACTAGCGACCCGCTCTGGCTTCGCATGGGTGCAATGCTTATATCAATTCATGCTATACATCTTCCTCTTCAATCGTTGTATCTAAAAACGACATCAAAATCCGGATTCAATTATATAACGTGTCCCTGTACTATGTCATACATTATGTATCGTAAATATTTGTATAACGATTACTGCTGTATTGCTTAAAATAGCATCGTAAATAATACAATGAAAAAAACAAATGTCAAGAATAAATAAATGGTTATTTTGGGTTATCCCTAAGACATAGACATATACCATCGCGGATTTATTTGTAGACCTTTTTAAGGTGTACAATACTGTAGTACATTATTTTTATCTATCTCGTAGGGTTCAGCCAGCGTTTGCAATGCAAGCGCAAAAAATGTGTTTATTTACGACATCACATTACAACAACATCAGCCTATATCAGTCCACAGCTGGACGTAGGCCTCCCCTAATGCGCGCCATAGGTGGCGTTATTACATCTGGGGGTTATTGCCCATAATCCCCACGCTGGGCATGCGGGTTGGGGATCGAAGTTCGGTGGAGCCGTTCTGCAGAGGGCGCTGCTGCCCGCCCCCCGCTGTGTTTCCCTT
Organism: Eupithecia pulchellata; assembly: GCA_963931895.1. NCBI lineage: Eukaryota > Metazoa > Arthropoda > Insecta > Lepidoptera > Geometridae > Eupithecia > Eupithecia pulchellata. Next base: position 9,481,279 of record OZ007536.1, on the reverse strand, counting down.
AGTCGCCTCTTACGACACCCACGGGAAGAGTGGGAGTGGTGAAATTCTATGCCGGCACCACACGACATCACATTAGAACCATCTAAAATTATCAGTGTTTCTCTACTATATCATGCATGTTACATACATTATACGTACCTATACCTTCCTCTTGAATTACTCTATCTATTAAAAAAAACCTCATCAAAATCCGTTGCGTATTTTTAAAGATCTAAGGAGACATAGGGATACACCATAGAGCAACGCGGGCCTCCGGCCGGCCGGTCCGCCGGAGGACCGCGTTGCTTTATGGGATACACAGACAGACAGCAGGAAGCGTCTTTGTTTTATCCTGACACAGATAAATTGACAATATTTACAGCGATCCTACGAACTATTTAACAAAATAATATGATAATTTCATGAGAATTTAGAATTTTTATGGAATAGAAAAATAAACTTACCTAGAATGTTGTTAGATGTTGGTTAGTGGATTCGAATGAAAAGCTGCATGCGAAGAAAATTATTTATTAATCTAAAGAAAAGGTTAAATCACACAAAGGGTTAGGTTTTAAGGCATGGTGAAGCTCAGTCCCAATATTTTCGTTACCCACTATCATATTTATAAACTGATGACTAATTAATTTTCAGTTCCCACCACCATAAGTTACATGGAATTATTGGATGATTTACAGCACAAACGGAACAAAGTCTTTTTACCGTTGCTGTTTGGGGAAGCAGGCGTTCTGAACGTTTTATTTACTCTCTTGATGTTCAATTGTGGCAATGATTTCTGTAGAGTGTCCACACAGTGAGAGGCAGGTTTCACAGCTGATATTTGACTCACGCAACTGCAAAAAAAATTAGGTCTTTTCATAGAATTGCAAAAAGCCAACATCACGCGGTGTTCCCAGGCGGTCACCCATCCAAGTACTGACCGCGCCCGACGTTGCTTAACTTCGGTGATCGGACGAGAACCGGTGTATTCAACGTGGTATGGACGTTGGCGAAAGTTGTGTTAAAATAGTCGCATCAATTTGGTAGGTCACATGGATATTAAGATGATGGTTGTATAAGTAATAATAAAAGATTTAATACCTATTTGCTTCAGGTAAAGACATGGATCTCCCAGACTTCTTATTGGCCTCATATATCCACCTCTCATGTATCGCTACAAGCGGTTTCACACTCATATTCGCTAAGGCTTCGTCATCCACTTTGTATTTAGGATGGTTTTTGGTCATCGGCAATTTAAAATTGAATGTTCCGCCCTCGGGTGTTCCGTTGGTTTCAGATGAGTAATACGGAGTTGGGTCCATCCTGCGGAAATAATTAATATGCAGATACTTTTTAATTTTAAATCCGATAACTTTTGTGATTGATAGCAAGTTATTGGGTAATGTGTACGGCCCAAAAGCTTTTAGTTGAATCACGTAAATGTGTATTTTCAATTGACGTATGTATAAAAAAAACATGCTCCTTTAGCCGTATTTATTATTAAAAAGTAAACAAATAAAATGCCTAGACAGATCTGTCTAATCTAATTAAAGAAAATGAAACATTACTATTTCTAGGCATTTTATTTGTTTATTTTTTGATACTAAATACGGCTAAAGGAGCATGTTTTTAATTTTTTTTTTACATATAATATGTTAATAGAAGGTACACATTTACGCGACTCAAAGAATTGGTTTCGTTTGGCTTCAGCGTAAATCTGTAACAGCGTTCGCAGTTTTAATAACACGGATCTAGTTTTGATTAAGGCCAGGTATCCCAACAGAGGCCGCACTTTTGTGGTTTTCAAAACCATCTGAGATGTAGGAATACTGATTAAAAATTCTGTAAAAAAGATATGTAATAGTTAAGGATTTAGTCTAGTCAAATTCGCATTCAGATACAAGATTTTATAAACTTCGCTCGGGAAAAAAAAATCTCGAAGTTACCCCTTTTTGAAATGTTTTTTCAATATTATGACTAAACTATGTGATATTTTAAGTTTTTTTTTGTACTCAATTAAAGACAGTAACTATTTCTAGACAAATTCGCAGAGTTTGTCCTGATAAAATGATTTTCAAAATCACTATTTTGAAATAACTACAAAATTCACAAGCGTGGTGGCTTGGCAGACACGATCAGATCAGTCGCGCTCTGGCGCTTACAGACGACGGACCTATGTCAATTTTTCCGCTAATTTATGAAGTACGTAAATGTTTCATTTGTTATGCAATTTTAGTCTCTGACACAATGGCGTTAGATTTAATTTTACTTCAACCTTTGACATGATATGTGACGGTCGTAGTGCCATAGTATAAAATCATCGGTATGTAAGGCAGAAAATTAATAAAGGTTATTGTTCTAGTTTAAAAATATATTATCTACTAACTGGAATGATTTATTGAAGCCAATAATATTTAGTTAACTACATTAACATTTTATATATCTATAAAGCATTGACATAATTGTTCTCCTTGATGGTGGAGCCCCCTCCACCATCAAAGGTATGGTTTTTTTTACGGAATCGTATAGAGGGCATCGGGGGGACCTAAGGAAAATTCCGAATTTTCCAAATTTGCCCCCTTCTCCCCCCCCCCCCTTTAGTGGGGCTCCCAAACAGAGCCATACTGAATGTTATTTTTTGTGGGATTGTATAGAGGGGGTCAAATAGTTCAAAGGCAGGTAAAAATTCCCCCCTCCCTTTGCCCCCAGACCCCCCCTTTTGAAGTTGCTACCGGAAATAGTCGTTATAGAAAAATTTGGATTGCGGAGTCGTATAGAGGGTTTCTTCTTGTGTTGAAAAATAAAAAAAATCACCCCCCCTCCACCCACATTTTCACCCCCCTTTTTGTATCTCCCAAACGGATCGATCTAGAAGAAAAATTTTTTCACAGACATGTAGAGGAGAAGAAATCATTTTGAACGCCAAAAAAAGTTTGAACCCTATGACCCCCCAGACCCTCTTTTTTTATAAAAAACCGAAAATTGGCCAAATTTTGACCTTTTTTTTCGGGTGGAGCATTGCGGCGAGCGAAGCCAGCTGCAATGCGACTAAGGACAATAGCACGGCGAGCGAAGCGAGACGTGCTGTGACCCCCACGACCCCCCTCTCCCAGCAAGCGGGTGAAGCACTGCGGCGAGCGAAGCGAGCAGATTTTACACATGGATATCGATTACCATCAAATCAAAGACGTTTTAGGTTATGAAAAGTAAAAACTCCAATGTGATAAGGCCGCCAAAGGCAAGGCACTCCCCCCGAGCTGCTAACCTCTAGTTTTTAATCTACAATTTTATTACATGTTAATAGGTTTCTTTTATCTATACTAATATTATAAAGAGGAAAGATTTGATTGTTTGTTTGTTTGAATTGTTCCGAAACTACTGGACCGATTTGAATTTTTTTTTATCATTAAAATGCTAAATTTTCCGTGATGACCATAGTTAGGGACCCAGATAAAAAATTCAATAATTAAACCGTGCGCTACACCTATATTCTTATTCTATTATGGCTCCGCTGCTTGTTTTCAGATTTTTTTAATTATTCTATAGTAAAAAACTGCAATTAAAACATGAATAAGAGGGTTTTCTACTTTACGTAAAATAAGTTTTATCTTTTTTTCCCGAATAAAACCGCAATCACATCTTACAATAAAAAGCGAGATATCGAGGAGTGAGTATTAACCTGTTGCGATGTTGTTCGGATCAAAGAGTTGTTTTTATTTTTCGTTTAATAAAAAAGTAAAACCCATTACAAAAAGCCTATCTCAAGAACTACTCGTACGATTTGCCTGAAAAAAATTCACAAGGTGTAATCGCACCTCAGAAACAATTATTTCAAATAAAAACACTTCTATAGTAATAGTCGGTTACCATATTATTCGGTGGGGGCGGCGAATTATGAAAATAAATGAAAAATCAAAATAAAGATTTTCAGTAGGTACAAATTTTGAAATTGAATATTGAAATGGGACCTACAGAGTCGAATGGGGTATCAAATGAAAGGTTTCAATTTGCACATTCCAAAACAGATTTTGAAATTTTGATGAATTTTATACTTTTTGAAATATTTAGAAAAAGGTCGAATAAATGACCATTCCCCCCCTTATCTCCAAAGATTGCAGAGCGATCGATGTGAAATGAAATAAATGGTCAAAAAATTAACCATTCCCCCACCAACCACCTATCTCCGAAGATTGCAGAGTGATCGATGTAAAATGTACTATGCGTTTGTAGATATAGATTTATAATTTACAGAAAAAATATAGAGAAGTCTGTAAAAATTAAACTTTTTGAAATATGGTCATAAAACAAATTTGCTCTCAATGAAAAAGTCTCATTGTATGAACAATGAGACTTTTTCATTGAGAGCAATTCAAATCAAAGGTATGGAATTCGACAATTCAAAACAGGTTTTGAAAATCGCCTAAGTTTCATACTAAGTAAAATACGTTGAAAAAGGTCGAAAAAAGAATTGTAGGTTCGAACCCATCGATCCGAATATCGTTGTGATTTCAAGATGAAAATGTAAATTATAGACTTCCTAGCCTTACCACAAATGGAAAAGTTAATTATGTGGAGTCCATAGCCTTATCATCTCCAGAGCCACTAACCGGGTACAAGCACGCTAGAATTGAATATTGGAGAATTTTGAGAAAATAATAATATTTTATTATAATTGTTTTATTTGATACCCTTTATTCTTTGTATTTATTTCAAACAAAATTTTAAATCATAGAAGCGAATGTTCTCTATTTGCTTCTTTATTTGAGTATTTATTTCAAATTTTGTAGGTACTTAAAAAACGAAGTTCGGAAATTAACTATGCCTTTTGTTGGTCTGGTCCGGACGTTTTTCAGCGTTTTTGGTTTGGTTGGTTATCTTGGGATCAATTACATTATTATTAATTCATTATCTATATTAAGAAACATAAATAGAGATGAAGTTGTAACAACTTCATTTATTTACGAAACTCTAACTGAAAACTATAAACAAAGTTTGATCATAGCAACAGCGTTTCTAAAGTGAAATAATATTATGCTACTGCTTATTTCTATACTATGTCGTTGGCGCTGCATCTGCGCTAAGTATTTCGCGCGCAACTTTAGACAGGACAAAATGCCTACAGCTGCAGGAATACCTCGCCTTAATAGAGACTGCAATTAACTATTACTATGCTCATAATGCTACATATTTATATAATTAGTGTTACTTGACGACCACTGTGGCGCGGTGGGCGAAGGTCCGCCTGCGACGCAGGAGGTTGCGGGTTCGATTCCCGCCTCGGGACTAATATTTGAACGATCTGCAGATGTTTGTTCAGGGGTTCTGGTCGTTTTCTATGTATAATAAAAAATATCTATCTATTTAATAATATTGTATTACGTATATCAGTCATCTAGTACCCATAACACAAGCTCTGCTTAGCTTGGGGCTAGATGATGCTGTGTAGATTGTCCAGCATTATTTATTTATTTGTAGTGTAAGTAAATAAGTATGTATTATTTACGCAATTCATATTTTTTCGTTTCAAAGGCACTACTATAATTTATAACTGAGTCTACTATTTTTCGAAGGTCCTGCGCTATCTTTGTTCTGGTCTTGGCAGATAACAGCGCCTTCTGTTCATAAGAGTTGGCATTATGCTGAGATTGGACCCATTTGCTACTGAGCACACATTGGTCACCAACCTACACTTGTTAATTATGAATGATTAGTTTTTTCTTTTGTGCTGTATCTGTGTACTTTATGGTGTAATTATAATTCATATATTTCATTTCTTAATTGTTTATTTGTCTCGTATGTTATGTAGTAGCAAATAAATGATATGTTTCCAAAAATCTAAATCAAAGTTATTTATTTCCTTTAGACCTTACAGGACTCTTGGACACGTCACAAAACACAAATTACATAAGTATTACTGGGAAATAAAGTGATCACTTTGATTCATTGTTCACTTCAATCTTTTCAAGGTAAAGAAGTTTGTCTAATATGAATACTGTGCTTATATAGATTTCCTATTGAACTAAGTGATAATCTTTTCATAATCACCTCCTGCTCCCATGTACCCCGACAGAGTCGACACTGGCCGGCGATACCTGTCCATCTTGATATACGAAACTTTTTTCTAAAATATTAACTTGAACTTCGGGCGAGCAACTTGACGATTTCGGCTGAGTACTAGGGCTCTCTGGTGTGATATCATGGTTCTGAAATAGACCTGCAAAAACATATTCTTGGTATCAAAAAGCCAACATCACGCGGTGTTCCCAGGCGGTCACCCATCCAAGTACTGACCGCGCCCGACGTTGCTTAACTTCGGTGATCGGACGAGAACCGGTGTATTCAGCGTGGTATGGACGTTGGCGACAGCATAATTAAATTTTATACTTATCCTGTGCGGTTGGTGTTATATTGGTATTTAAATAAATTACTTATATTGGATTCTAATAACTGTAAATGAACTAAACATATGAAGTTTTATAACATATGAAACAACACAAGGACTTACTTGCTTTGTTTTGTGTAAAATTAATTTCTTTGGGTTGTACCGTTTTCTCGGAGTGACCTATATCACCAGAAAGCCATGCGTTTTTCCTCAGCTTATTACTACGCGCTATAGGCGTAGACGGCAAGCTATAGTTCTGTATATCAAAGTTGTACGAAGACTTCTCAATTCCATTTTGATCTTTGAGCAATGGCTTGATAGAGTCCAATTTGCAATCTGGCACTTTTATATGCAATGGTTTGTACGATTTTGGTGTGAAGCTACGACTTAGTTTAGCAGTGGCTCGCTCGTAGCTTATGTCTTTATTGGTGTCGTCGTTGGCAGCAAGCATCGCGGTGCGGTTTGGGCTCAGAATACTACAGTATTCCGTTGAATCACTTCTATGCAACGTGCCTGGAGTGTCTATGTCTTTGATCCGCGCTCGTAGCTTTGCTATTGGGGTTGAACAGGCGCTCGAGAAATCGTTTTCAGGCAGCAGTTCGTAGTTTCTTATCTTGAAAGTGCCACAATCTGTTTTATCATTTAACTCTGGGATGTTGCATTTCTGGGCCAACGATTGTGTAGGATATGTTTTCTTTATGCTTTCGTACAGTGGAGTATCACTTTTGGTGTCCTTTTCGCTAGTTTCTGTCAAACTAGAGCTGTCTTCAGCGTCTTTATTGTTATGAACTAGTGCTTGGTGTTCTATGTTTTGAGGGCTCTGGCATTCTGAATCGGTGGGTGACACGTAGTCCCATACTGATGTACTAAAATTAGATTTCGTGCGTTGTTGTAGCCTTGCGGGTATTATAATGTACCCGATGTCGTCTAAATCGCGCTGAAAATACGAATATTCTTGTAAAGTAAACAAATTTATCAACATAATAATAAAAGCATGTTAATATTTTTCTATATGTGTATTGAAGAGACAATACTTCCACTGAAGAAGGGAAAGTAAAATAAGCAGCAAAAAGCCAACATCACGCGGTGTTCCCAGGCGGTCACCCATCCAAGTACTGACCGCGCCCGACGTTGCTTAACTTCGGTGATCGGACGAGAACCGGTGTATTCAACGTGGTATGGACGTTGGCGATAGCTGTTCCTAAATACTTGATTAAACTCAATAGTTTGACAACATCATACATGTGTCGACAAAAAAGCAAAAAGCCAACATCACGCGGTGTTCCCAGGCGGTCACCCATCCAAGTACTGACCGCGCCCGACGTTGCTTAACTTCGGTGATCGGACGAGAACCGGTGTATTCAACGTGGTATGGACGTTGGCAACAATATAACTAAATTAATTGATAAAAAGATTGTTATTGTCTAAGCCCAAGCCGCCTATGTTCCGATTATTGCTATGGTGACGTCATGTATACAGAGTTATAGCTCAGTATCTCTTACCTTGACTGTTTGAAGAGTTTGCTGAAAGGTTTCAAGGTCGATTCTCTCAGCCCGTTTGAGCTTCAACCCAGATTGCAACAAAGCCAACAGTCCGCCCGGATATGTGCCGTCTTGGGGCAGGGCCATGCCAGTTTCCCAAAGGGTGTATTGCTCCTTTAGTTTATCATAAGTTAGCAATTTCCATGGAATTGAAGCTAAAAAATCACAGATTTTTTTGAACTTAATTAATTGTATTGAAGTATGTAACTTATATTTGAGAAGTTTAAAGAGCCATTCCTTACAATTTAATTGAAAACGCCTTAGAGAACCATTATTCTTATTTTACTAACTCGGTAAAGTAATTACTTGAAAACTCTATGAAAACCTGACTGTCCAAGCTTGACAATTTTAATTGTTGACTGAGAGGGCTGAGCCTTACAAAATGTACATCGCTAAGAATTTTAAACAAGTTCAGAAAGTGTTTAGTACTTTAAAAAAACCGTTCATATGTTTTGATAGTTGTGAGTAAGTATATTCGAAATATGGGAAAGTTTATGGTTATGGTAAATATCAAATTATAAATGCCTTTAGAGTTTTGCTACTCCATTTATCAAAATCGCTTTACCTGTGTGTATGTTTCGTGTGGTAAGACCGAGTATAATATGAAATAAATAACTTGCAAAACGCTAACCCGCCCTCGAAGGTAAAAAATGGAGGCACAGGGATTCAAAATGTACTTTTACAGTATAGGGTTATAAGATGTACTTTCATAACAAATTTTCTTTGTAAATGCTGACAAAGGTCTGATCATAGTGATGCATAAAGTATAGTTAGTTAATAAATTACCATTGCAACTCTCCCAGAGGATCAGAGACAGCGAGTAGGCGTCGCTCTTAGAACAAGGCTGCACCATTCCAGTCTCATCAGGCACGAACAGCTCAGGCGCTTGCCAACGGTACAGCTCGGAGTTTATAAACTCCTCATACGGCTTACAAACCGCATGCGTCTTCAAGTATACCTCGGAAGGATTCGTCGAAAGCAACGGCTCGCTTTCAGATGTTTTGGAATGCGAGTCTGAAAAGAGCAAAAAGCCAACATCACGCGGTGTTCCCAGGCGGTCACCCATCCAAGTACTGACCGCGCCCGACGTTGCTTAACTTCGGTGATCGGACGAGAACCGGTGTATTCAACGTGGTATGGACGTTGGCGACAGCTGTTCCTTAATACTTGATTAAATCAATAGTTTGACAACATCATACATAAGTCGAAAAAAAGCAAAAAGCCAACATCACGCGGTGTTCCCAGGCGGTCACCCATCCAAGTACTGACCGCGCCCGACGTTGCTTAACTTCGGTGATCGGACGAGAACCGGTGTATTCAGCGTGGTATGGACGTTGGCGACAATATACTCAAAATACTTGATCTAATACTTATTAACCATGTACATACTAATAACAATTGAAGAGTTTATTTACAATGAAGTTTATAAACACCCTTACCATCTAGGTTAACATATCGAGGCTCCGTTGAGTATTCTTCATAGTCTTTCGGAACATCGATATCTTTTGGGTTCTTATTGATACTGGCACAGGGTCCTAAGTCGGCCAGCTTGGCGGTGTCGTGGCTGGTTATCATAATGCTCATGCTGTTAAGCTGTGTGTGGATGATGCCATGCATTCGGAGGAACACTAACGCGTTTGCGATGTCCAGCGCGTATTTAACTGAAGTCTGTGCGCTCAGTATTCGACCCTGGAAAACAAAATTAAATGTAGTTGGAAGCAAGCTTGTAATTCTCGTATTTATATTTTGTGTGCTGGCTGTGTTACCTTTTAGCTGTCTTGGTATCGGTACTACATACTGCTAATATTTCAAATTCCCAACTAAGATAATACTAAAGGATGAAATTGTTCAACTTGTAGACTTTGCTATTGCATTTCGAGCAACTAAGTAGATATATTACCGATGCAGATGCAGCTAGGTAAGTTTATTTCAGTTACTTCCACAGTATTATGTCTTATAGTATTTTGCTTTGGGGACAGGCGGATGACGCATGACGTCCAGGCTATCTTTGTGCTCCAAAAAAGGGAAGAACGCGCAATTATATAATTAAAGCCATCACGGTGTTATTGATTTTCTCTTCACATATTTTTTTTCCAGTTAAAAAAACCCTAGTCTATATAAATAAATATTTACATGTATCTAAATCATATTCAACTTTGTTTTAGATAAACTTAGGATAAACTGACGATAACGTTGTCGTCAGCTAAACATCTACATGACGCCACAAACTTTTGCCTCAGATTTAAATAGCTTAATTTCTGTAAAATTTCAAAATTTCAGCTTCACTAAGATACTTCTCTGGATTTGGACTTGGAATAATGTTGAATAGAATACATTTTACTTCTAGAGGGCGTGTCCGCCGGCCAAATCTTGTTGGAAAAAAAGTAAATTTACCTGAACATGAAGTATGCCGAACAGTGAATCAACGCAGCTTTCGCAAATTATGTGTACATTATTATCTACTTCAGGATATATACCCATCAGAAGTATTATATTTGGATGGCGGCATTTTCTGAAAATATCAAAGAAATTACAAATCACAAATTGTGGCAAAAAAGCCAACATCACGCGGTGTTCCCAGGCGGTCACCCATCCAAGTACTGACCGCGCCCGACGTTGCTTAACTTCGGTGATCGGACGAGAACCGGTGCATTCAACGTGGTATGGACGTTGGCGACAGATATTCCTAAATACTTGATCCAATCAAATAGTTCGATAACATCATAAAGTCGAAATAGCAAAAAGCCAACATCACGCGGTGTTCCCAGGCGGTCACCCATCCAAGTACTGACCGCGCCCGACGTTGCTTAACTTCGGTGATCGGACGAGAACCGGTGCATTCAACGTGGTATGGACGTTGGCGACAGATATTCCTAAATACTTGATCCAATCAAATAGTTCGATGACATCATAAAGTCGAAATAGCAAAAAGCCAACATCACGCGGTGTTCCCAGGCGGTCACCCATCCAAGTACTGACCGCGCCCGACGTTGCTTAACTTCGGTGATCGGACGAGAACCGGTGTATTCAACGTGGTATGGACGTTGGCGACAGAATATCTTAATTTAGTTATCCATAATGTCGATACCCATGTGACGTATATGATATATAAACTCACATCACACTAACATAATGCAAATGTTTGGAGAGTACCGATATATCACATATTGAATATTTGTTATCTCTTCAGGTGAAAACTGCTGAACAGATCGCGCTGAAATTTTACAAGCACAAAGGTAGTTCTAGGCCTGGAATAAAACAGGCTACTTTTTCCCATAAATCTGCACTCGCTGCGCATGTCACGATATGATAGGAAGTTTCCAGATGTACTCACCTCAGGATATTGATTTCGGTATTTTGTTTCTTGCGAATGCTGTCAATATTGACCCCGGTTAATTTCTTGATCTGTACAGGAACAACGCCCCACGTCCCGTGATTCCATATCTTCCCCTTGTCTATGTTTATATCGAGGTGCCTTGAACTCACAACTGGGAGGCCGTGGGTACTTGTATCGCTCTGAAATAAAAGCATAATGTTAGTAAACTGGTTAGATTGAAATTAAAGATGTTTTTGGTATAAATTGGCCAGTTTTACCGTCACACAAGTGAAAAAAGTAGAAAGTAGATCGGAATATCGGCTAATATAAAACTCACACCCACCACTGACTTCAGCGCGACCTATTTAATTTCTACGTTGAAAAAAAAGAAAATTTCGCTGGCGGATTTTTGATTTTGCTTAGTTTAGGCAGATAATGCGCAAATAGATTTTGTAGCCAAATAGAGAAACTTATGACGGGATTACGTAGGTGTTGTTTGCCGTGATCGAATGCGTTCTTTGGTGAAACCGATGGTAGTGGTAACGTTCGTATCAAAAGATAAAGAAAGAGGGTATATCTGCCAATAAAATCTAACTCGCAGTGACCTTCAGATGTTCCGTGGTCATAGCGCATGAAACTTTACCCAAATACTAGAAAACTAAAGTTATGGTGCCTTATTGATGCATTTAGTGCAAAAGTAGAAAGATAACAAAAACAGTTATTTATAACACAATAAATTCATCAGTTACCTTGCTATCATCAGATCTGCTCGTTGCTGGTGATTTGACCATCAGCTGCTCATCCGCCCACATATCCAGCTGCTTAAGCTCAGCCATAGCTTCGAAAAGGTTATCAGAACCACCGTTTATATCCACATTAACTTCATGACTAGACCCAGAACCACCCGTTAGCGCTCCGTCCACAATATCCTCGTTGGATCGAGTTCCCAGAAAGGACTTAATATCTAGAGGCAAAAGGACGGTCTCTTTAAACGTTGGGTAAGCAAACTCATTCTCCTTGAAGTCCCATTGATTTTGGCCTGGAAAATCTGGTGACCGGGTTCTTCGTCTATGGTAGCGCTTTGCTGTCTGAGGTTCGGAATAACTCTGGTAGTTTCCAGGCATGAACACCTGGTTTTGAAATAGGAACTGTATTTTAGGAACTCCTTCCGCCTTCTCAGGTGTGTTGCTTCGCGAGCGTTTATTCTTCTTGTATTTGCAGGCGGACCTCTTTTCGTAGTTGAAGCTGTCGTCTGGGGCGCAGTCTATGCATGCCGCGTGGAGGGTATGCCGACCGCATCGCTTCAGCTTCTCCGGCGTTGTGGTTAATTCTTCTCTGGCTCCGTTCGATGATCGTCTTGCTTGAAACTCTGCTAGGTCGCGCTTGTATTCCTCTGTTCTTATCGTGCCTGGTTGCGATGCGCCATTTTGTTGTGTTTCTGGGTTTTGATCAGAAGAGTGACGTGACGGCGGCGGCGGCGTGATGCTGCGACGGGTCGTCACGGTCAGACGCTCTCTGAAATAAGAATAAAGTATTTGGATCTCAGACTGATTGCTTTAATCCATTCAAGTAAAGGATGCATTTAACTCAAGCTTTGATAGATTAAAATAGAAAAAAAAGTGCTTTTTATTCCTTAGACCTTACAAGACTCTTGAACACGTCACAAAATACAAATAAAATATCACGTAAAAGTGGGAAATTGATTTTTGTCAACTTCAATATTTATAACTTTATAAGGGAAGGTAAAGAACCGAACAAGAAACCTTTATCTTGTTTAATTTTAGTTTAACTAAATATCGAAACTCTAAAGATATAATGGGCAACAGATGCAACTAAACAATTATTGGCTCATTTGGCTTTAACAATGGCTGAGAAAAGTTTATACAAAGTTCCAAATGATGGCCGATGGTCATTGGGGCAAAGTGTTTAGAGCGTGGGAGTGTCGCGTCGTCGTCGCCGCGTTTCACGGAATAGCGCATACAAATTGCTGTTACAACTTTCAATAAAGGTTTTGCAAAATAGCACGTTCTTAGTTCTAGGTTAAACTTGTCTTGATTTGATGAAAAATAAATAAAATAAAACATATTTTTTTGGACACCATTTTTTTTTTATTTATCTCTTTATGTCATTTATTCTACTATTTTATTCTACGTTCGTTATGCGTGACAGTTAAAATATTCCAACAAACGGTATAACTTGTGCTTTAAACACTGAAATTTCATAATACTCAACTCTTTGTTACACGATAAAATATACAAAAAAAAACATTAATGTGTAAAAAAAAGGCAAAGGCGAGCTTAACTCTAAAAAGAGTTCTCTTCCAGCAAACCTTATTGGGAGAGACAGTTAGTTGTTTTTATAAACGTGTGATAATTATGAAATAGACAGTTTCGTTATTGTTGGATTTGACTGTTAGAAAATAATATAAATATATATTTTTTTAAGTATTATTAAATTTCAGTGTTTGAAGCACAAGTTATCCCGTTTGTTGGATAAGTATAATAAACCGCTTTGTTGTAGAACAGGGCAACATTCAGGCAGAGCATATCGGTCACGGCTCTTGGCTCCTTCGTTCCCTGTCTGTGCCATACATAAAAATAACTAGCCGTCCGCCCCGGCTTCGCACAAATATATAACAAAAATTTCAAAAATTATAAATTATGCACACGTTTGTACATTTGTGAAGTTTTCATATACAGATTCCTAACATTTTTGTTAATATTCTATAGTCTATGTTCATCGGGGATAATGTAGGATTCTAATGGTGTAAGAATTTTTCAAATCGTTCCAGTTTCGGAGCCTATTTAATTCAAACAAACAATCAAATCTTTCCTCTTTACAATATAAGTATAGATGATGTCTTATTTAAATTTCTAAGTGCCTACAAGAAATATTATCATTCACCTATCAGAAAATTTAAGAAAAGCCCAATGTTATTTTTGTAACGTAAGGGGAATTTTTTGTACCTTTGTTATTGATCTTTGTTTCAGAGTTTGCTGACTATTCAGTCTGGAAAGGCCTCTAAGGTCGATTTAAAGCTGAATTGCTCTTTTATAGTTAATTAATGTGCAAAAAAGAAACAATGAGGTTCAGTTCTCTAATAGGTATAATAGGAAATAATTAAGTTTTTTATACGTGTGCACCTACTTTACACTAGCGAAACTTGACGTAAGTACAATTTTTGTAAACAAACCGCCCAAACTGGATCTTAAATATCAATTACAAAGAGCTTTATTTCCTTTAGTTACCTTATAGGAACCTTAGACACGTCACGAAATAGAATGAAATTACATAAGTAAAATTCACGCTATCGCCGCGCCCCGCCGCCTGTTTTTCTACGAAATTTATATTACCTTTACTACGGTTTGAAGTCCATACTTCAATAAATATTGCTTACTAGCGGCCCGCCCCGGCTTCGCACGGGTATTAAACAAAAATTTCAGAAATTATACACAATAACACGATGGGTTTCACAGTTTTCATACGGATCCCTTACTTTTTCTAACAGCATTGGGATTTTTGACATTGACTCGACACTCCGTAACTGACACTGGCCGTAGAGAAAAAGCAAGCACAGTGCGCAACCTCTTTTTCTATTCTGACGTGCCTTTTTAGAAAAAGAGGTTGAATTTCAATAATAGAACCGTGCCCTGTATGCGCACGGTTCAAGTATTGAATTTTTCATGCGGATCCCTAACTTTTTTGAAAATATTATATAGGTAGCCTATGTTCATCACGGAAAATTAAGGATTCTAATGGTGAAAGAATTTTTCAAATCGGTCCAGTAGTTTCGGAGCCTATTCAATTCAAACAAACAAACAAACAAACATACAAACAAACAAACAAACAAACAATCAAATCTTTCCTCTTTATAATATTAGTATAGATGAAAATTCCCCAAGCTAAGCAAAGCTTGTATTCCATGACTGATATACTTAATAAAATATACTATAATTTAACAGAGATAGATATTTTTATAATACACGGAAATCGACCAAAAGACCCCGGACAAATATCTGCAGATCGTACAAACGTTTGTTTCGGGTCGCGAACCGAACTCGTAACCTCCTGCGTCGCAGGCGGACCATCGCCCACCGCACCACAGAGTTCGTCGACGACTTCGTTTGTATATGTAGACCTTAACATCGTCGTGCCCGGTATATAAACTACATAATAAATCTCTAGTCTTTAGATAATAATCAACCGGCAGTAAAATGCCAACAGCAGACAAAGAAGTTATATCAGATCTTTGACAGAGCTAGGTGAAATCACTGATTAACTAAATCTCGCAGTACAACTTTATGTCTGTGCAGAAAAGATTCAAATTCGCTTGAGCATGTTAATTTCAAAGACCAACATCCGTGGCTATTACTATAACAATTAGAACACCAGAAAGTGCAATTCCGTAAGCAAGCACTAAGCTACAAAATGTCACGCTATTCAAAAGTTTCGTTCTTATTTACATAAGCTTAAGGTTCAACTAGGACTTCGTTTGTAACAATGGTCGTAGACGTTTTCTGTCTTTTTTGGTAGCGAAAAAACGATTTATAATCATGACAAATGGACGTTGAACTTCGTTACACTTTTACCGATTAGCGATTAGTTTAGCTTCTGAACTAGATGACTAGACAAATCAAAAGATATTGCTAAACTCTCGAAAAAAATCCAGACTATTAACCCGGTAGTAGGAATTTGCTTCGTTGTATTGAAAACTTTCACAGAAGCACTCTGTATGTGTTTGTGTAGAAGAAAAGTCTTTTGTTACAGTACGTACTTAATACAAAAATTCTCATATAGAGACAATAAACATTAAATCAACTTTTTAGAAAGAACTAGAAATCGGATTCAGATAACCGATGGAAATCTAAACAGAACGAATGAATACTTATGGCGGCGCTATGGTTATATTAAGGCGCATACAGGAGCGAATGACCTTGAGCAATTTGGGCGGGGCTATGGTTTCGCCCCGCACCCTTCCGCGCGCCCCCCGCCGCCGGCGCCGCATAGCCAAGAAAATGAAATAGATTTCGCGCGTAAGCCGCAAAAGATAAGTAGAAATCCTTCATGGCCGCGTGGTAAACCAAGCCAGGTGACACGCGATAATTGCGGGTTCAATTCCCACTGCGGGATATTTTTTTACAAATTGTCTATCTTTATTTATGTCTGTGCTGTTCTTGTGAAGCTAAATAAATGTATCTTTGTCTTTAAAATTCTGCAAGTATTTGTTCTTGGTCTGAGAACAGAACTCGGTACTTTAGGTAAGTAATAAGTATGTATGTTACCGCCTTACCGCCTCTTGTTACTACCCGCGCGGCGCGGGGCGTTCGCGTTGTAGGTAATTTCCTTCTAAACTAGCCTATATTCCAATCATTCGAAAGTTTTATGCAAATCAGTTTAGTAGTTAGGTACATGGTAACAAACATTCATACAAGCTTCTCTAATTTTCAATGTTTGTAGGATATCAATGATAGGTAGGTTATACGGGTGGAATAATTTGAAACAATAAATCTCTGAGCTAAAGGAAAAAGGTCATAATGGACCAAGAGAAAAAAATTACCATTACATGGTATTTACATAATAGGTTTTTACACCTATTCAAAGAAATGATGCCAGAAATCGGATGTAAAGATTTGATAAAACAGTAAATTTCTAAGCAAGAGGAGAAAGGGCATCCTGGACCAAGAGACAAATTTACTTTTATGTAGTAGATTTTTTTTCTTTTATTTTCTTTCTGCTGTTTTTTAGGGGTTTGAAACCGAGGTCAAAACCCTAAAAACCAGCAGAAAGAAAACAAAAGAAAAAAATCTACGATATATAAATGTTGTCTCTTGGTCCAGGGATCCTTATGACTTTGATTCTGTTATGTGCTTTGAATCCATAATATTTCAGAAACTACTGCAGCTATTGACTTGAAATTTGAAATAATAATACATTTAGTGCGCCCGCACAGATTTATAGAAAAATAAATAAAAAATTAAAATGAAGATTTTCAGTACAAATTTTGAAATCGAAATTTTAAATGGGACCTACAGAAATTAAGGTGGTATGAAATGAAAGGTACTGATTTGTACATTTCGTTTTGGAAATTTTGATAAATTTTATACTTTTTGAGAAAAAGGTCGAAAAAATTACCATTCCCCCTCCCCCCCCCCACCTATCTCCGAAGATTGCAGAGCGATCGATGTAAAATGTACCAAGTATTTGAAGATATGGATCTATATTTTACAGGAAAAATATAAAGAAGTCTGTAAAAATAATACTTTTTGAAATATGGTCAAAAAAGGGCGGGAAAAATTTCTAAAGTGGTGACTACCAGAGAAGTCTGTTAACATAACTACTTTTACTTTGCTGAACGTTGGCAATACTGATATTGGTCTAAAGTTAGTGGGGTCAGACCTATCGTCTTCCTAGGACCTCTACATGGGTTGCTATAGCTAAATCAGTATAAGCACCCGTGCTTCGAGGCAAAAGAAAACAAAATGGCTGCCATTTTGTCATGGAGGTAGAAAAAAAATAGGAATAGTGATTTGTCGATAAAATTTACCGTATTTCACCCCCCCCCCCCCCCAAAGTCTCCGACACCGGTGACCAGACACATTGTAAATCTATATTTTACAGGAAAAACATAAAAAAAAATAAAAAAAAAAATAAGTGCGTTGGTACCAACGCACTTACCTACCCACTAATCTCTGTAGTAACCGCAACCTCCTGCGTTGTAAGCCCACCGCGCCAAGAGGTCGTCAATAAACGTAACAACCTAAACGACAAAAGTTCAAAACCCTCGGCGCGCGGTTACACTCGCAATTGTCGTACTTGTTTATCTAGAATTCTACATAATTATGTATAAGTACAAAGGGTGGCCGTCGCGAAGAAAACCCGTAAAAAATACTCGTAAATAAAAAATACCCGTAAAAACACGATAAATACCTACCCGTTAAAATAGTAATAATAATTATGAGTTCAGATCGCGTAAGTTTAAAAATATCCGAGCTCTAGGAGATGAAAAAAGGCTATGTACCATTTTTACCCAGTCTCCTTTACATTTTGAATCCCATTCCCATTTCATAACAGTAAGTAAGTTGGGGGTGTACCTACCTAGTGCTTCACTTCGGAGAGTCATAGAACTGTTGCAGCCATACTAGAATTCTGAAGACGATCATGAACCGCGTTAGGAAGAATGCCGTACCTACGTACATATTTTATTTCGTCGCATAATACATCATAGCTACCTACCTAATATTAGCTACCTACCTAAGCGTAATGGATGTTTTACCTGTAGCAAAACATTTTCACTCCAGTTTCAACTTGTCCGGTCACTGTAAATCTATAAATAAATAATAATGTAAGATCAGTAATAAAACAAATAAATGGGTAGGTCTAAGGAGTATTTACTTACATTGTCGTTCATTTGTTCCTACCTAGTTTAGTACCTACCCGATCTCCTAAAATAAATATACAAATATGTAAAATCTACATAAGATTGCTAATAGGTAGTTACAATAGCATAAATTTTCTAAAATAACGAGCTTTCAGAGCTCTGGCTTTCTTCAGCTTACTGATCTTCGGAATTTTCAATATTTTACAAACTGTTTTACACCAAATAAAGCGTCCATGCGCGGATAACTTTGAATAATAAATAAAGCGTCTATGTGCATCAATATAGCATTATAGTAAAAAAGCAAAAGTACGCCTCGCGCTCACCTAGAGCGCGAGGCAGACGAACACAACCTCCCCTTTTTTTTTTTTTTTTTTTTTTTTCGAATGGACTTTAATGCTGTTGACCGCAGATGGCCATGACAGCGTTACCGGACTTTTGGCGGGCGCAGAGGGCGCCACACCGGTAAAGTTAGGTTGGGGCAACACGCGCAAGGGCCACCACTTAGGTGCGAACCTCGGCTTGGGCTGTTGCCAGATGCTACAAGAGGGTATGGAGGTTTCGCCTAAGTGCACAAGTGCACCTATGGGCGGAAGCGGGGAATTCTTCGACCCCGCATCCGGCGGGGTCGGTTTTTGATCGTGTGTGTAGTGTGCGGAAGCGAATCGGTACTAGTTGACGTCACCTCCGGGTTAGCGGCGGTGATTGGGTCAACGGGGTCACCGAGAACGTGTCTCGGTCTACGGAGGAGAGAACTCGTGGGCGGATTATCCACGGGATAATCGGGAATGGTGGAAATCAGGGGATTGTAATGATCAGCTGCCGCTTCATAATGACGCTGGGAAGCAGTCTTTATGAAGTGGGCAATGGACTCGAGTTTGAGATCTCGATGGAGGTCTTTATTGCGCATGTACCACGGGCAGCCCGTGGCTTTGCGGAGAAATCTATTTTGGACAACCTGAAGGTGGCGGACATTGACCGAATGGCCAAATACCACTGAGGAGTAGGTCATGATAGGACGTACGACCGCTTTGTAAAGTGTAACACAACCTCCCCGTACGACAGTCAGGGTTTCACTGCCGCCCGTCGCCCGCGCAGACTACCTTCAAAGGTTACCGCCCACTAATCATACGCAAAAATTTAAAATAATGATTTTCTATGTGAAAAATCGTCGTATCACAAAATCATACGTTCAGTTTGAAGATAAAGTCTTTGCCGACATGATGGTGAAAAAAAAAGTATAAAATTCTAAGTAGTTTAGAAGTAGATACACTTTTTCAGTCAGAAACAGCTCCACTTTGTGATTTTTTTTCACCAGGTTAACGAGCACGTAGAACATTTTTGTACGTTCACTTTACAGATAAAAGGTCAATGTATAACATATATTTTTTTCAGCCCATAAAATTGACTACTCTAGGAGGAGAAAGCCTCCAAAGAGGAGCAATCAGCTACTGT
This sequence comes from Eupithecia pulchellata, assembly GCA_963931895.1. Lineage (NCBI taxonomy): Eukaryota > Metazoa > Arthropoda > Insecta > Lepidoptera > Geometridae > Eupithecia > Eupithecia pulchellata. The sequence goes on along the minus strand of OZ007536.1, from coordinate 9,461,234 downwards.
ATGCGCCTTAATGGTTTTTTTGTACGTACATTCTGTAGGTAAAATAATAGCTGAACGGCGGCCTCGAGATGTTTTTCCAGTAAAATGTTCACAGATTACCAAGTTAGTATCTGGCTAGACTAAAAAAAAGTGGACGAGTTATGCTCGAAAACCACATTCAGACTTCTGTGTCGAAAACTAACAATAGAGGTACATTAAAGGTATCTTGTTCGTTTCTTTAGCTTACAAACGTTGAAGTGAATAAAAACTGAAAGTGACGACTTTATTTCACCAGTTTTACTCATGTAATTTGTATTTTGTGACGTGTCCAAGAGTCCTGTAATGTCTAAAGGAAATAAGCACTTTTTCATCCCCACGCGTCTCGGAAAGACTATTTTTGCTATACGTTATTTGAGTGCAAAAGACGTTTTTATTATATTATATTATATTATATAGGATATAGTTAATTTAGTTCAAAACAGCATTAAGCCTATCCAATTATACTTCTACCTCCATGGCGCCGAATTTATCATACAACCTTTTTAGAAAAAAGAAACTTAAACTATAAATTTAAGATTATTCTGCAATACTAACCTATCATAATGTAGTAAGTAGTTAATACCTAAACTTAAGTTTCTTGTGTATGTGTTATTTTTTTGCAGTTAGTCATTTCCTTGCTGAGGTGGGGTGAACTTACGTGGTACGAACTTACGGGGTGAACTTACGTGTTCACTTGCACTATAGTGCAGAGATTTTATTACTTCGTGCTGCTTGAATTCCCTCGCTAACGCCACACTAACGCTCAGGATTCTAATAGGTACCTACTCGAATCACTCGCTACACTCGCGCTTTAATTTTATTATCCTTCGCAAGAGGTTAAAAAGCAACTTTACACTCTTGTATAACAAACTAGCAATCCGCCCTGTTTCGCAGAACTTTCATGCGGATCCCTAACTTTTTTGAATATATTCAATAGCCTATGTTCATCAGGGAAAATTTAGGATTCTAATGGGGAAAGAATTTTATTAAATCGGTCCAGTAGTTTCGGAACCTATTCAATTCAAACAAACAAACAATCAAATCTTTCCTATTTCGCATATTAAGTTTGAAGGAATAAATATTATGAACTACAGGTTAGCTTTCAAAATTATTTTAAAATACGATTTATTTTTATATTTGTTTACCCGCGACTTACGTAGTAGGCTAGTAGGTGTAGGTACCAAACCAACCTACCACGTAAAGTCGCCGGCAAATATTAATAAGTTATGAATTGAAAAGTATTATGTAACTTGGTAAAGTTAAAGTTCTGTTCGTTTAATTTTCAAGAAACACTTACGGCGCATGAAAAGCTTACAAAATGTCGGGCCATCAATTGATTGTAAGGAACACACACAAATAATTTAGTGAAAGTCAAATTTCAATACAATCAAAAGGTTCGAGATAGAAACGCTGTAGTAATTAATAGAATGGAATGAAGCTTCCGATTCACGATTTAGAATTCTTTTGTTATCTCGGCTCGCAGAATAAATATCCGATGTCGTGCTAATGGAGAATAAAATTACTTCCGAAAGTAGAGAAGCATTCATGAGTTTATTGATTTATGTATTTATTTATATACTGTGTCGCTTTTGCTATAGACAGTCACGTAATGGAATAATTAGTTTATTAGTTAGTATCTAGCTTCTCAGCTTATAGCAAATAGGTAATTAATTCTAAAATAAATAAGATACATATAAATATAGAACCCGACTGCGTTGTGTTATAGATCGTTTTTCAGGAAGAACTAAAAACGGCCTAGTAAAAGTCCAACTCGTACAGCATATAATTATGTCACGGCGGCGTTCCTACTTCATGATTGCAAAGCAAAAAGCCAACATCACGCGGTGTTCCCAGGCGGTCACCCATCCAAGTACTGACCGCGCCCGACGTTGCTTAACTTCGGTGATCGGACGAGAACCGGTGTATTCAACGTGGTATGGACGTTGGCGATAGCTATTCCTAAATACTTGATCAGGTCAATAGATCCACAATATTATACATAAAGTCGAAATAGCAAAAAAGCCAACATCACGCGGTGTTCCCAGGCGGTCACCCATCCAAGTACTGACCGCGCCCGACGTTGCTTAACTTCGGTGATCGGACGAGAACCGGTGTATTCAACGTGGTATGGACGTTGGCGATAGTGAAGCTAAAATTCAACATATTGACATGTGTAGCTAGGTACTATGTACTATTTGTAGTACTATTTGTTTT